>OY740811.1:31277053-31302053 GCA_963514005.1 Raja brachyura
TACAAGCACACCCAGGTTTCGTTGCACCTCCCTTTTTCCTAATCTGGTACCATTCAGATAATAATCTGCCTTCCTATTCTTGCCACCAAAGTGGATAACCTCACATTTATCCACATTGTACTGCATCTGCCATGCATTTGCCCACTTACCCAGCCTATCCAAGTCACCTTGCAGCATCCTAGCATCCTCCTCACAGCTAACACTGCCCCCCAGCTTTGTGTCATCCGCAAACTTGGAGATGTTTCATTCAATTCCCTCATCCAGATCATTAATATATATTGTAAACAGCTGGGGTCCCAGCACTGAGCCTTGCGGTACCCCACTAGTCACTGCCTGCCATTGTGAAAACGACGCTTTGCTTCCTGTCTGCCAGCCAGTTCTCTATCCACATCAACTCTGAACCCCCAATACCGTGCCCTTTAACTCTGTATAGTCTGTAATTTGCATACTGTAAAGAGTTTTACCGCACCCGCTTGGCAAAATAAAGATTGTACTGTGTGATCACTGCTTTTATTTGCGTTTTTGTCCGTTTAAGAATACTGAACCACAACATTGGCGTAGTCGGCAGCTCTTGCTGGAAACAATCGCTGAAGATTGAGTAAGAGGCTACAGTTTGGCCTGGGTCTTGAAGGTGGAAGAAAGTGCACTTTGGTCCTTGGTTTGAATTAATTACATTTGCACGGCAATTGATCAGAACCTTGTTAGTCTTACAGAAACCACTGAACCAGAGAAACGCAGAAACCACTATCAGCTGACCTCAACGGCGAATCCTTACAAGCAGGAGATCACGTACTGATAGGAAATTGGAATCGGAGGAAATTGGGAGAACGGTGGAAGGAGCCCTTCCCAGTACTACTGACTACACCTGCCGACAGTGAAAATAATCGAAAGTGTTATATGTGTTTCTGGAAGCCGGTTCTCTGGAGGCTTTCACGAGAGAGCTAGACAGGGCTCTTAAAAATAGCGGAGTCAGGTGGTATGGGGAGAAGGCAGGAACAGGGTACTGAGTGGGGATGATCAGCCATGATCACATTGAATGGCGGTGCTGGCTCGAAGGGCCGAATGGCCTCCTCCTGCACCTATTGTCTATATAATCCTCGTTTGATGCACCTAACTTATTGCAAAAAAATTGGAAACTGGAAAAAGGCAGTATGAACTTGGATGCCCTCCTGGCCAGACTGGAGATATAAGCAAGCCAAGCCACACAAAACATGTTTAAAAAGGCCAGTATTTACAGTATCTTGTTGAAACCAGCCAGGAACTTAAGTGAACGCACTGCACTGAATTATATACGTGCCTCCCTAATCCTGGATACTTGGAACGAGCCTCCCCCTGGTTGAATAAACTTGAAGAATTAACAGCGGCCCCTTATTTGTTCTTTGGGGTCCCGGGAATAGGAATAAAACCAAAGGGATCGATTTGAAATGAGAGACACCTCTGAGTCACGGCTTAACCATAACTACTCGACCTCCAGCAACGGCGACAGAAGTAGGAAAAATGACAAATGGCTGAAGGACAAACAGATAATTCATGTTTTAAAGTTGCCAGTGACGCAAAAGGGAAGATCACATGGTTCAGAAAGGAATGGGACGCCGTGAAAAGCAACAGCTGCCAACTGAGGATCTGCCCACCATGGCTCTGGTCCAAGTACCCAACAAACTATGGACAAAGCATAAGAATCATGTGGGATGAGTGGATTCAGCCCCTGAACATAAACTGACTATAAAAAAGGGGAGCTGCCTTGCCATGAATTAAAACAATATTGACTGGCCCCGGAGGCTGAGGAAGGGATAGCTATAGCCTTAATGTTTGATATGATTGTCTTTATTGCAATGAGGACTATTAGTGAAAATGCAAAGTCTGTGTAATAGACCCCGAAAGTGGGAGAACGTAATGACGTATTATTCTGTCATCTATAAAGACAGAAGCCGACACCTTTATAGTAGTTGACCTATGTTCAGTCTTTAACCCCAATTCCCTGCATAAAGACCGATAGCCTATTGTTCCGTAGCTTCACCAGCAGTGGTGGAATAACATGCCAGCCTGTTTACGCGCTGTAACAGTGAAGGGCTACAATTATAGAATGTATTGTGGTAAATGTTTATCTCCTCCAAGAAGCGACTACAACCCATTCTTTTGCTTCCTGCACAAAGTTACAAAACTTCTGGAGGGGAATATTTGATACCTTTACCAAAATACGTAAAACTAAATTGGACCCAGAAATAAAAATAATCATATTAGGCCTGTTCTAAGCTAACGATATTTCAAAGATGTTTCCTCAATTACGGCCTAATAATGGCGAAAAAATTAATACTTAAATTTTGGAAAGAGATAACATCAATTTCAATTTCATAGCATTTCAAGCAGAGTGCAGTCCACCAAATTCAATTTCCTAGCATTTCAAGCAGAGTGCAGGCCACCAAATTCAATTTCATAGCATTTCAAGCAGAGTGCAGGCCACCTAATTGCCAAACAACTCATTGCATTGTCATTAAGGACTAACAAATCATTTATTGCAAGTACATTGCAGACTCACAGTTCAGTCGGTTCACAGCTTAGAATCACAGTTGTGGACTCCCCCTTGTGATCTTCCAACTCACGTCCAGGCATCCGGGGTTTTAAATCCTGCCCCCCCCCCCCCCCCCCCGGAAGGGGCATTACCTTCACCGTGATGATTGACAGGCGAGAGGACCAATCAGCTGATCTCAAGATTTTTTTTAAACACTCATAACTTTTTTTATTTTTCATCGACCGGAAATATCCTCGGGGCTGCCGCAGCGGAGGAGGACTGTGAGTAAGATGGCCAAAAACCACAGCAATATATGGCAGCGGTTTTAGTTAAATCAATATACAGCGCAGACAGGAGGTGGTCAAGATGAGACTTTTAGTTATATAGATGTGGCTAACCCTTCCTCTGTCAGAAGAACCTGTCAATCTTCTGATGCTGTCATTCTTAAGGATCTGTCAATCTTAAGAAGCAAGAGGCTGTCCTAAGCTTTATAGATAATGTATTGCTGAATCATTGGTTTTTGGAGTATGTATATGTAATTAGATCACTGCCCTTTGTGAGTGGATGAGACCGCTGTATAGTTTGTAATCTGCGTGCAGTAAAGTGTTTTATCACACCCGCCTGGCGAAATAAAGATTGTATTGCTTGATCACTGATTTCATTTGAGTTTCTGTCTGTTTAAGAATACTGAACCACAACAGAGTAGGCCATTTGGCCCTTTGTTCCAGCACCGCAATTCAATACGATCATGGCTGATCATCCAGAATCAGTATCCCGTTCCTGCTTTCTCCCCATATCCCTTGATTCCCTTAGCCATAAGAGCTAAACCTAACTCTCCCGAAAACATCCAGTGAATTGGCCTCGACTGCCTTCAGTGGCAGTGAATTCCACGTACTGAGAGAACTGAGTAGAAGAAGAAGGGTCCCGACCCGACACGTCACCCAATCACTCTCTCCAGAGATGCTGCCCGTTACTCCGGCACTTTGTGTCTATCTTGGGTGTAAACCCGCACCTGCAGTTCCTTCCAGTACAATGTCGTGGCGTTGATGGGCAAATCACAGCTTGGCTCGTCCTATTTTTCGTAAATGATGAAAAGGAAATTATGTTTCCCTCTCTGCGAGGGGTAAGGGTGTTGTCCGAGACCCATCTTGGTCCCCTACTCCCCTTCGTCAGATTGTCTCTCCTGGTGGCAATTGGCTTTTATAAAAGGGTAAAGGGCCTATCCTACCAGCATGCAACTCCATGCGATGAGCGCGACCTAACGTGGTCGCTTGAGCCGTCCGGCGTCGCGGGGCCGGTCCCACGCCGGAGCCGTGCGGAATTGTGCCGAGTTCATCCCGATACCGCGCGGGGCTCCGAAAAACTGACTATGTTCAAAAATTCCACGCGGCAACGGCTTGTCGGCTCGCAGTCGCCTCGACGTTTACACACCGCCCCGACATCGTGCCTCCATGAACCTATCTGTAGGTGCCTCCGTGACCCTCTATGTGTGTGGCTCCGTGGCCCTCTGTGTGTGCGCCTCTGTGCCCCTCTCTGTGTGTCCCTCTCTGTCCTGGCGAACTTACCTTAGACTTCGCTCCAAGTTCGCCTCACTTTGCGCCGCGTTACGCCACTCACCCGACCTCCGCGCGGCCCTCGCTGCCGGTTTGGTTGCGCTTGCCGCATGCAGGCGCATGCTGGTGGGAACGGCCCTGTACAGGGGATCACCTGACCTCCGCGCGGCCCCCGCTTCTAGTTTGATCGCGTTCATGGCATAGAGTTGCATGCTTGTAGGACAGGCCCTTAAGACTGGAGAACTAAGACCGAGTCAAAAGCAAAGACTGCATTCGAGAGCCATTGTCTTCCTTGCACCAATTATGTTTGTGCTTGCTAGCATCAGAGCTCATGCCTGGTTAGCTTAATGTGCATCAATTTAATGAGTTGATATAATGTCCATAATTAGCTGATGTGACAACAGTAGAATGTATTTTGTGATATAAAACCTTTGTGGAGTAAATAACATTTATAGTCACAGAGCGATACAGCGTGGAAACAGGCCCTTCGGCCCATCTTGCCCACACCAACCAACATGTCCCACCTACACTAGTCCCACCTGCCTGCATTTGGCCCATATCCCTCCAAATCTGTCCTATCCATGTACCTGTCTAAATGTTTCCTACACGATGCGATAGTCCCAGCCTCAACTACCTCCTCTGGCAGCTCGTTCCATACAATAGACAGTAGACAATAGGTGCAGGAGTAGGCCAATCGGCCCTTCAAACCAGCACCTCCATTCAATGTGATCATGGCTGATCATCCACAATCAGTACCCCTTTCCTGCCTTCTCCCCATATCCCCTGACTCCACTATTTTTAAGAGCCCTATCTAGCTCTCTCTTGAAAGCATCCAGAGAACTGGCCTCCACCGCCCTTTAAGGCAGAGAATTCCACAGACTCACCACTCTCTGTGAGAAAAAGTGTTTCCTCGTCTGTGTTCTAAATGGCTTACTCCTTATTCTTAAACTGTGACCCCTGGTTCTGGACTCCCCCAACATCGGGAACATGTTTCCTGCCTCTAGCGTGTCCAAACCCTTAACAATCTTATATGTTTCAATGAGATCCCATATAACCATATAACAATTACAGCACGGAAACAGGCCCTCTCGGCCTTTCCAGTCCGTGCCGACCATTCATTTTCCCCTAGTCCCATCTACCTGCACTCAGACCATACCCCTCCATTCCCTTCCTGTCCATATACCTATCCACTTTACTTTTAAATGTTAAAATCGATCCTGCCTCCACCACTTCTGCAGGAAGATCATTCCACACAGCCACCACTCTCTGAGTAAAGAAGTTCCCCCTCATGTTACCCCTAAACTTCTATCCCCTCTCATCCTTACCACCCACCACCATTTGTGCGAAAATGTTACCCCTCAGATTTCTATTAAATCTTGTCCCCCTCAATTTAAACCAATGATCTCTGGTCCTCGATTCCCAGACTCTGGGCAAGAGACTCTGGGCATCTACCCGATCTATTCCTCTCATGATTTTGGTCACTTCTATAAGACCACCCCTCATCCTCATGCCAGCCTGCTCAACCTCTCCCTGTATCTCATTGATCTTGGAGTCATGGCAACATCACGGTAAATTTTAGTTTAGTGTGGAGATACAGAGCGGACGCAGGCCTTTTGACCACCGAGTTCGTGCCGATGATTTTCACTGTACCTCATCTGACAATAACCTAAACTGTTCTCTGGGTTGTTTTATGTGGGGGGAGGGTAGGGGAGGGGGGAGGGGAGGGGGGAGGGGGAAACTTTGTTTTCAGTCTCTTACCCTGCTGGAGATGCGATTAGTTTCCGGGTCGTATCTCCGGTCGCTCTGCGGCCTAACATCATGGAGCTGGAGGCCTCGCCCGAGACCGACTTTGAGCCCCACCGCAGAGCGTGGACTTACCATCGGAGTCGAACCCTTACCCGGGATCGACGCCCCAACGCCGGCCTGCGGGCTTTACCATCGAGGAGCTCGCAGTCTCGGGCAGAGACCGTGAATGTCGAGAGTTCCAACGCCACGGAAGGTTCGACAAGCCCCGACCGGGGTCAGATCGCCCGGCGCGGGGGAACTGAGCTTCCCCCCCGATGCAGGCGCTTGATCACCCCGACACTGAGGGTCCTAACGCCACCGGCTACGGGAGCCAAGATCGTCCCGTCAACGGAAGGCCCGAGGCCCCCGACCGTGGTAGAACTAAGGAGGGAAGAGATTGAACTTTTTTTCGCCTTCCATCACAGTGGGGAATGTGGAGGGGTCACTGTGGTGGATGTTTATGGTCAAATGTGTTTTGTGTCCCGTTGCTACTTATTTGTATAACTGACTTGGCAAATGTTGCAAAACCTACTTGACTAATAAAGTGTTATTGTATTGTAACTGAACTGACCAGCGACCCCTGCATCCACCAGCCCTATCCTACACACTAGGGACAATTGACTATTCTGCCCTTATTCCTCTCATGCTCTATAGTGCAGGAAGGAACTGCAGATGCCGGTTTAAACCGAAGATAGACACAAAATGCTGGAGTAACTCAGCGGGACAGGCAGCGTCTCTGGAGAGAAGGAATGGGTGACGTTACGGGTTGAGGCCCTTCTTCAGACTTGTAATCTTGTACCCAGTGGAGCCATGACACTATAAAGAAAAGGATAAAGGGTCTCGACCCGAAACGTCACCCATCCCTACTCTCCAGACATGCTGCCTGTCCCACTCAGTTACTCCAGCATTTTGTGTCTGTCTTTGGTGTAAACCAGCATCTGCAGATCTTTCCTCCAGACAGATCAGTGAGAATAGACAATAGGTGCAGGAGTAGAGGCCATTCGGCCCTTCGAGCCAGCACCGCCATTCAATGTGATCATGGCTGATCATCCACAATCAGTACCCCGTTCCTGCCTTCTCCCCATATCTCCTGACTCCGCTATCTTTAAGAGCCCTATCTAGCTCTCTCTTGAAAGCATCCAGAGAACCGGCCTCCACCGGCCTCTGAGGCAGAGAATTCCACAGACTCACCACTCTCTGTGAGAAAAAGTGTTTCCTCGTCTGTGTTCTAAATGGCTTACTCCTTATTCTTAAACTGTGACCCCTGGTTCTGGACTCCCCCAACATCGGGAACATGTTTCCTGCCTCTAGCGTGTCCAAACCCTTAACAATCTTATATGTTTCAATGAGATCCCATATAACCATATAACAATTACAGCACGGAAACAGGCCCTCTCGGCCTTTCCAGTCCGTGCCGACCATTCATTTTCCCCTAGTCCCATCTACCTGCACTCAGACCATACCCCTCCATTCCCTTCCTGTCCATATACCTATCCACTTTACTTTTAAATGTTAAAATCGATCCTGCCTCCACCACTTCTGCAGGAAGATCATTCCACACAGCCACCACTCTCTGAGTAAAGAAGTTCCCCCTCATGTTACCCCTAAACTTCTATCCCCTCTCATCCTTACCACCCACCACCATTTGTGCGAAAATGTTACCCCTCAGATTTCTATTAAATCTTGTCCCCCTCAATTTAAACCAATGATCTCTGGTCCTCGATTCCCAGACTCTGGGCAAGAGACTCTGGGCATCTACCCGATCTATTCCTCTCATGATTTTGGTCACTTCTATAAGACCACCCCTCATCCTCATGCCAGCCTGCTCAACCTCTCCCTGTATCTCATTGATCTTGGAGTCATGGCAACATCACGGTAAATTTTAGTTTAGTGTGGAGATACAGAGCGGACGCAGGCCTTTTGACCACCGAGTTCGTGCCGATGATTTTCACTGTACCTCATCTGACAATAACCTAAACTGTTCTCTGGGTTGTTTTATGTGGGGGGAGGGTAGGGGAGGGGGGAGGGGAGGGGGGAGGGGGAAACTTTGTTTTCAGTCTCTTACCCTGCTGGAGATGCGATTAGTTTCCGGGTCGTATCTCCGGTCGCTCTGCGGCCTAACATCATGGAGCTGGAGGCCTCGCCCGAGACCGACTTTGAGCCCCACCGCAGAGCGTGGACTTACCATCGGAGTCGAACCCTTACCCGGGATCGACGCCCCAACGCCGGCCTGCGGGCTTTACCATCGAGGAGCTCGCAGTCTCGGGCAGAGACCGTGAATGTCGAGAGTTCCAACGCCACGGAAGGTTCGACAAGCCCCGACCGGGGTCAGATCGCCCGGCGCGGGGGAACTGAGCTTCCCCCCCGATGCAGGCGCTTGATCACCCCGACACTGAGGGTCCTAACGCCACCGGCTACGGGAGCCAAGATCGTCCCGTCAACGGAAGGCCCGAGGCCCCCGACCGTGGTAGAACTAAGGAGGGAAGAGATTGAACTTTTTTTCGCCTTCCATCACAGTGGGGAATGTGGAGGGGTCACTGTGGTGGATGTTTATGGTCAAATGTGTTTTGTGTCCCGTTGCTACTTATTTGTATAACTGACTTGGCAAATGTTGCAAAACCTACTTGACTAATAAAGTGTTATTGTATTGTAACTGAACTGACCAGCGACCCCTGCATCCACCAGCCCTATCCTACACACTAGGGACAATTGACTATTCTGCCCTTATTCCTCTCATGCTCTATAGTGCAGGAAGGAACTGCAGATGCCGGTTTAAACCGAAGATAGACACAAAATGCTGGAGTAACTCAGCGGGACAGGCAGCGTCTCTGGAGAGAAGGAATGGGTGACGTTACGGGTTGAGGCCCTTCTTCAGACTTGTAATCTTGTACCCAGTGGAGCCATGACACTATAAAGAAAAGGATAAAGGGTCTCGACCCGAAACGTCACCCATCCCTACTCTCCAGACATGCTGCCTGTCCCACTCAGTTACTCCAGCATTTTGTGTCTGTCTTTGGTGTAAACCAGCATCTGCAGATCTTTCCTCCAGACAGATCAGTGAGAATAGACAATAGGTGCAGGAGTAGAGGCCATTCGGCCCTTCGAGCCAGCACCGCCATTCAATGTGATCATGGCTGATCATCCCCAATCAGTACCCCGTTCCTGCCTTCTCCCCATATCTCCTGACTCCGCTATCTTTAAGAGCCCTATCTAGCTCTCTCTTGAAAGCATCCAGAGAACCGGCCTCCACCGGCCTCTGAGGCAGAGAATTCCACAGACTCACCACTCTCTGTGAGAAAAAGTGTTTCCTCGTCTGTGTTCTAAATGGCTTACCCCTTATTCTTAAACTGTGTGGCCCCTGGTTCTGGACTCCCCCCCCCCCC
This sequence comes from Raja brachyura, assembly GCA_963514005.1. The sequence continues at coordinate 31,286,284 of OY740811.1, forward strand.
CCCCCCACACCGGGAACATGTTCCCTGCCTCCAGCGTGTTGACAGATTGTTAAGGGTTTGTTAATCTTAACACAGTGTACATGTTTGTCTTTTTAATCTGTGTGACTGTTGCACAAAGTCACCTGTTGACAAGGTGACCGATGTCTTGCACCGAGTGAGAGGGAGGGGAGGGGAGGGGAGGGGGGCATTGGGCCGGTGTGAGCCTGGATCTCAGTGTCAGGAGGAGGGAGGAACGGCACAAAGACTGTTGCTGGTGGCAGTGAATGTGTTAAGGGGTGTGTTGGAGCGGCGCAGAGTGAGTGAGTGAGTGAGTGAGTGAGTGAGTGTGTGTCTGAATCTGTGCGTGTCTGTCTGTCTGTCTGTCTGCTCTCGGCTCAGCCACAAAGTGCATCCTCGGGACCCTGAGACACACAAGCTGCTGACGCCACCACGACCAGTTGCCTGCGTTGCACAGACTCCGGGCGAGACTGCGATCTGTGTCTCTGTCTCTCACACACACAAAGGGAAAAAAAGGGGACATGGTGCGCCCTTTCAACGAGAGCGGAAAATAGTCTTTGCTTTCTTCCCTGAGCTACCTACCGATGATGGGCTGCTGTATCTCCAGAGGTGAGTGAATTCGAGTCACGACAGCGTTGCAGAGAGAGCGAGAGAGAGAGAGATTCTCCCTCCACCCGGACCAAAGCCCTCTCTCTGCTGCTGTTACTGCCAGCTCCATCCCACACAGCCACCGTGCACAAAGGCCAAGGTGCCCAGCTCAGCTACACCCAGTTGCAGGTCGGTGGAACCTTCCAGAAATGCACGGCTGCAAATGATGTCTGCGGCTGGCTTTGCTGGTTGTGTTCGTTGCCCGTGTGGCCCGGGGGGGGATGTGATGTGGTCGCCTCTGTGGGCCGGGCGCATTGCAGCGCCTTGCACTGGGCAGGCTGCAAGAGTGCCAACGCCACCCTGGTCCCTACATGCTGCCCGCTGGGGGGGACAGTGCTTGCTCAAGCTGCTCCACACACATAGAAACATAGACAATAGGTGCAGGAGTAGAGGCCATTCGGCCCTTCGAGCCAGCACCGCCATTCAATATGATCATGGCTGATCATCCAACTCAGTATCCTGTATCTGCCTTCTCTCCATACCCTCTGATCCCTTTAGCCACATCTAACTCCCTGTTAAATATAGCCAATGAACTGGCTTCAACTACCTTCTGTGGCAGAGAATTCCACAGATTCACCACTCTCTGTGTGAAAAATGATTTTCTCTTCTCGGTCCTAAAAGACTTCCCCCTTATCCTTAAACAGTGACCCTTGTTCTGGACTTCCCCAACATTGGGAACAATCTTCCTGCATCTAGCCTGTCCAGCCCATTAAGAATTTTGTACGTCTCTATAAAATCCCCCCTCAATCTTCTAAATTCTAGCGAGTACAAGCCGTGAGCACTGGCAGCGCGAGGCTGCATTTAGTTCAGCTCATGGTAAGAAATAACTGCAGATGCTGGTAAAATCGAAGGTAGACAAAAATGCTGGAGTAACTCAGCGGGTCAGGCAGCATCTATGGAGAGAAGGAATGGGCGACGTTTCGGGTCGAGACCCTTCCTCAGACTGATGCCAGGGGAGTGGGTGGTACATAGGTAAAGAAGTGTAAGGTGTGAAGACAGGACAAAGGGGGCGGAGATCGAGGGAACTGCGGAATTGATCATTGTTAGTTGGGAGCAGGTAACATCAATGTAAACGGATAAATTGTTGCCGGAGACAGTGAGACTGGTCGGAGAACTGGGACTGGGGAGGGGATGGAGAGAGAGGGAAAGCAAGGGTTTCTTGAAGTTAGAGAAGCCAATGTCCATATCATAAAAACATAGAAATACAGAAAATAGGTGCAGGAGTAGGCCATTCGGCCCTTCGAGCCAGCACCGCCATTCAATATGATCATGGCTGATCATCCAGAATCAGTTCCCCGTTCTGGCTTTTTCCCCATATCTCTTGATTCTTTTAGCCCTAAGAGCTAAATCTAACTCTCTCTTGAAAACGTCCAGTGAATTGGCCTCCACTGCCTCCTGTGGCAGAGAATTCCACAGATTCACAACTCTCTGGGTGAAGAAGTTTTTCCTCATCTCAGTCCTAAATGGCCGATCCCCTTATTCTTAAACTGTGTCCCCTGATTCTGGACTCCCCCAACATCGGGAACATTTTTCCTGCTTCTACCCTGACCAATCCTCTAAGAATTTTATTTGTTTCTATAATATATCCTCTCATCCTTCTAAATTCCAGCGAATACAAGCCCAGTTGGCCCATTCTTTCATCACAGGTCAGTCCCGCCATCCCGGGAATTAACCTGGTGGACCTACGCTGCGCTCCCTCAATAGCAAGAATGTCCTTCCTCAAATTAGGGGACCAAAACTGCACACAATACTCTCACTCGGGCCCTGTACAACTGCAGTAGGACCTCCTTGCTCCAAAACTCAAATCCTCTTGCAATGAAGGCCAACATGCCATTAGCTTTCTTTACTGCCTGCTGGAGCATAGGCTGCCCAAGTGAAATATGAGGTGCTGATTACAATCGGGCCATTTACAGTGCACAGATGCACTATAAGGGAATAACGTTCTGCGGGATACAGCATGGAAACAGGCTCTCCGGGCCATTGAGCCCGTGCCGACCAGTTCTATGCTATCCCACTTTCTCATCCACTCCCTACACACTAGGGGCCAATTAACCCACAAACCCGCACGTCTTTGGGATGTGGGATGAAACCGGAGCATCCGGAGGAAACCCACGTGGTCACAGGGAGAACGTGCAAACTCCACACAGACAGTTCATTTGGCGAATCACTGGGACAGTTGACTGGACGTTTATGTTCAGGTTTGGTATAATCGCCTGCACTGAGGAAATTCTTTAGTCAGAGGGCAGTTAATCCGTGGAACTCATCGCCACAGAGGGCTGTGGGACAAGTCAGTGGATATTTTTTAAGGCAGAGATAGATAGATTCTTAATTAGAACGGGTGTCAAGGGTTATGGGGAGAAGGCAGGAGAATGGGATTAGGAGGCAGAGATCAGCCATGATTGAATGGTGGAGTGGACTCGATGGGCCGAATGGCCTAATTCTACTCCTACAACTAGTGAACTTGTGAAAAGCTTTGCTTTGCATGCTGTCCACACAGATCAGATATACCGTACAATCAGGTCGATCTCTAGTACAACGGGTAGAGCGATGGGGAAGATACAGAGTGCAGTATATAGTTCTCAGCATTGTCACGCATCAGTCCCACAGACAAAGTATCACGTCCACAATGGGGTAGCGGTAAATCGGACAGCACCCTAGCTTATGGAAGCCTGATAACAGGGGGGAGGAAGCTGTTCCTGGGTCCGGTGGTGCGCGCTTTCAGGCTTCTGCACCTCTGCCAGATGCTGTCTGTGCGGAGTTTGCACGTTTTATCCGTGACCGCGTGGGTTTTCTCCGGGTGCTCAGGTTTCCTCCCAAACTCCAAAGACGTGCAGGTTTGTAGCTTAATTGGCTTGGTGTAAATGTAAACTGCCCCTCGTGTGTGTAGGATGGTGTTAGTGTGCGGGGATCGCTGGTCGGCACGGACTCGGTGGGCCGAAGGGCCTGTTTCTGCACTGTTTATGTATTTCTAAACTAAACCAAACATCATGGAGGCTGTGGAGCAAGTCCCTTGTTTAGTTTTTAATTTAATTTGGCTTATCGATACAATGCATTGTAAATACAATGCATTTACATGGTAAATGGTACGGAATTGAGGAATGCTATGGAACAGAGGGATCTAGGAATAACTGTGCATAGTTCCCTGAAGGTGGAATCGCATGTAGATAGGGTGGTAAAGAAAGCTTTTGGTGTGCTGGCCTTTATAAATCAGAGCATTGAATATAGGAGTAGGGAAGTAATGTTAAAATTGTACAAGGCATTGGTGAGACCAATTCTGGAGTATGGTGTACAATTTTGGTCGCCTAATTATAGGAAGGATGTCAACAAAATAGAGAGAGTACAGAGGAGATTTACTAGAATGTTGCCTGGGTTCCAGCAACTAAGTTACAGAGAAAGGTTGAGCAAGTTAGGTCTTTATTCTTTGGAGCGCAGAAGGTTAAGGGGGGACTTGATTGAGGTCTTTAAAATGATGAATGGGATAGACAGAGTTGACATGGATAAGCTTTTCGTATTGAGGGTAGGGAAGATTCAAACAAGAGGGCATGACATGAGAATTAAGGGACAGAAGTTTAGGGGTAACATGAGGGGGAACTTCTTTACTCAGAGAGTGGTGGCTGTGTGGAATGAGCTTCCAGAACAAGTGGTGGAGGCAGGATCGATTTTAACATTTAAAAGTAAAGTGGATAGGTATATGGACGGGAAGGGAATGGAGGGGTATGGTCTGAGTGCAGGTAGATGGGACTAGGGGAAAATAAATGGTCGGCACGGACTGGAAGGGCCGAGAGGGCCTGTTTCCGTGCTGTAATTGTTATATGGTTATATGGTTATATGGTAATGCAGAAACAGGCCCTTCGGCCCACTGAGTCCGCACCGACCAGCAATCCCCGCACACTCGCACTATCCTACACACACTAGGGACACTTTTACATTTATAACAAGCCAATTAACCTACAAACCTGCACGACTTCGGACTGTGGGTGGAAACCGAAGATCTCGGCGAAAACCCATGCAGGTCACAGGGAGAACGTGCAAACTCCGTACAGACAGCACCCGTAGTCGGGATCGAACCCGGGTCTCTGGCGCAGTGAGGCAGCAACTCTACTGCTTGTACTCGAGATGTAAAGGGAGCAGAAGTTATGTTTCAGCAGCTGAGCCGTCGGTACCATGGACAGCACCCTGCTCTGTGTTTTAGCTGAGATGGGTCCATATTATACACGGACCTCTGACCACAAGGAGTTACACAAACAAGGGTTCGAATCCAGGGAGTTCAGAAGCCAAGGGGGTAGTTTAGCTTGGTTTAGAGATACAGCGCGGATCCAGGCCCTTCGGCCCATTGAGTTCCTGCTGTACAGCGATCCCCCCACACTAACACTACCTGAACTTGCCTTATCTGTGTTACGTACCTATCCTCGTGACGTGTGGGATGAGGGTAGCGTGTAGTTTCGAATCCCACGACTGCTGCATGTGAAATTAGGTGTGTTCTCGATGTTGGGGGGAAGTCCAGAACCAGGGATCACAGTTTAAGAATAAGGGGATCGGCCATTTAGGACTGAGATGAGGAAAAACATTTTCACCCAGAGAGTTGTGAATCTGTGGAATTCTCTGCCACAGAAGGCAGTGGAGGCCAATTCACTGCATGTGTTCAAGAGAGAGTTAGATTTAGCTCTTAGGGCTGACGGAATCAAGGGATATGGGGAGAAAGCAGGAACGGGGTACTGATTGTGGATGATCAGCCATGAATGGCGGTGCTGGCTCGAAGGGCCGAATGGCCTACTCCTGCACCTATTGTCTATGTTTCTATGTTTGTTTCTTGAACAAATATAGAATTAAGACGCCTTGTCATAAGGCCTTGTCATAAAAGCCCATCTACATGACGTGTTCTTTGGGGAAGAAAATCTGTCTTCCTGACCCGATCTCTACGTGGCTCCGGTCCCATTATGGTTAATATTTACCTGCCCTCTGCAGTGTCACAGCAAGCTGTCTGGATCAAAGCCACGTAGAATGGAGAATCAATGCTTAGTTTAACTTTGCCCAGTTTCGTTTGGTTCAGAGACACGGCACGGAAACAGGGCCCTTCGGCCCATCGAGTCCGTGCCGACCAACGATGATCCCCGCACATTAACACCACCCTGCACACACTAGGGACAATTTTACACTCAATTCACACTCGAGACAATTAACCTACAAACCTGCGCGTCTTTGGAGTGTGGGAGGAAACCGGAGATCTTGGAGAAAAACCCGCGCAGATCACGGGGAGAACGTGCAAACTCCGTACAGACAGCTCCCGTAGTCGGGATCGAACCTGGGTCTCCGGCGCTGTGAGGCAGCAGCTCCGCCGGCAACAAATGGAGACAGGAGAATTACTGTCTGTCAGACAACCTTTGGAGGTACAAGTCCTCATTTCTGGAGGATGAACCGCAGATGCTGGTTTACACCGAAGATAGACACAAAATGCTGGTCTACGGGACGGGCAGCGTCTCTGGAGAGAAGGAATGGGTGGCGTTTCGGGGCGGGTCTGTGGAATTCTCTGCCTTAGAGGGCGGTGGAGTCTTATCTCTCCCTCTCAACTGCTTTCAAGAGAGAGCCAGATCGGGATTTTAAAAATAGCGGAGTCAGGGGATATGGGGGGGAAGGCAGGAACGAGGTACTGATTGGGGATGATCAGCCATGATCACAGTGAATGGCGGTGCTGGCTCGAAGGGCCGAATGGCCTACACCTGCACCTGTTGCCTATTGTCACTGACATCAATGTTGAGTTGAGTCTCGTTTAGTTTACAGCATGGAAACAGGCCCTTCGGCCCACCGAGCCCTGCGCTGACCCGCGATCCCCGCACATTCACACCATCCGACACACGCCAGGGACAATTTACATTTACACCCAGCCAATTAACCTACAAACCTGCACGTCTTTGGAGTGTGTGTGAAGATTAATTATTTTGTCTCTTTAGAAATTCTGACGGCTGCGTACGTTAACCCTGCGAGCTCCGGCAATGTCTCTCAGACTAGAAGCAGCGGCGCAGGTCAGGACAAGAGGGAACAGCCGGTGAATGCTGAAGCCCAGGACGTCTGCAAGGTAACCGTTCCCCTGCCACCTCCACACCTGCGCACCTCCATAACACAGTCCGCGTGTCGCTTGCTCCCCTCACCCCAGCCAAGGGGAAAGTTCACGAGGAGGCCCGCATGGTCATGAGTTCATAAGTGATAGCAGCAGATTTGGGCCATTCGGCCCATCAATAGACAATAGACAATAGGTGCAGGAGGAGGCCATTCGGCCCTTCGAGCCAGCACCGCCATTCACTGTGATCGTGGCTGATCATCCCCAATCAGTACCCCGTTCCTGCCTTCTCCCCATAACCCCTGGCACCCGTACTAATCAAGAATTTGTCAATCTCTGTCTTAAACATATCCACTGACTTGGCCTCCACAGCCGTCTGTGGCAAAGAATCCCACAGGTTCACCACCCTCTGACTAAAGACATCCCTCCTCATCTCCTTCCTATCACCTGTGGTCCGAGACTCTCCTGTCTACACAGTTCCTCACCGATATACTTTACCCAAAGCGGTAGAGTTGCTGCCTCACAGGATTCGATCCCGACCTCGGCTGCTGCCTGTATGGAGTTTGCACGTTCTCTACGTGACCTGCGTGGGTTTTCTCCGGGTCTTCTGTTTTCCTCCGACACTCCAAAGGCGTGCAGGTTTGTAGGTCAGTTTGGTTTCTGTGAATTGTCCCTGGTGTGTAGGGAGTGGTGGAGAAAGTGGGATAGCATAGAGCTGGTGTCAACGGGTGATTGGCGGTCGGCCCGGAATTGGCGGGCCGAATGGCCTGTTTCCACGCGGTGTTTCTGAACGAGAGTCATCTCTGTCCACGTCCCACACAAGCGCAGCCACGCACACCTTGTACTTGCTACCCACAATGTCCTCACATGGACATTCGCAGAGACCAACCTCTCCCTATTCCACTCTAACGGACCGCACCTCCAGCTACCTCCGCCCACACTGGATGTCCTCCCGGCCTTGGTTACGGCCCCATCCCCACTCCCCGCCGCACAATATCGGCAACGTTGCGGCTTAGGAGCCTCAGAAATTCCTTCCAGCGGCTCCAAGTGTCACTTGCCGGAGGTGGGGTGGAACAGGTGAGTTTAGTTCCGTTTAGTTTCATCGTGTTGCGTTTCGTCGACTCTCCTTCATTTTACTTTAGTTCTGTTTGGAAATACAGCATGGAAACAGGCCCTTCGGCCCGCTGCGTCCGTGCTGGCCACAATTACCCTGTACACACACGAGAGACAATTTACAGATGCCCATTAACTGGCAAACGCTGGTCGTACGTGAATCCAATCGCTCCTGAGATCATTCTCGTAAACCTCCTCTGGACCCTCTCCCTCATGTATGGGGCCCACAACTGCTCACAATACTCCAAATGCAGCCTTTTCAAGACTCGAGATGAAACATCATTTTTTTTCCAGAGATGCTGCCGACCTTTTAGCGTTTAGTTTTCTTAAAGGTTTTTTTAGAGTTGAAGCGCGGAAACAGGCCCTTCAGCCCACCGAATCCGCACCTACCATCGATCCCCGCACACTCACGCTATCCTACACACACTAGGGACAATTTACAATCTTCACCAAAGCCAATTAAGCTACCGACCTGCACGTCTTTGGAGTGTGGGAGGAAACCGGGGCACCCGGAGAAAACCCACGCAGGTCACGGGGGAGAACGTACAAACTCCGCACAGACAGCATCGAACCCGGGGCCCCTGGCGCTGTGAGGCAGCGACTCTACCGCTGCGCTGCCTGCTAAGTTACTCCAGCACGTTGTGCCTGTCTTTGGTATAAACCAGCATCTGCAGTTCCTTTTTAAAAAAAATTATAAGTCCACTGTTGATTTAATGCTTTTTCTATTTGATGGATTATATTTCAGCAAGACAGGACAGATTTCTGCTGGGAACCCATTCTCCAGGTCAGTGCCTCCTCCGTCCTGCACGTGGTCTAAACGCAGGGCCGGCCGCTCCTGGCAGTAAACAAACTAACCAAGCCCCTCACTGATCCAAAACTAATCACCAAGTGCTGGAGTCGAGCTGGAACGGGTGCAGAGAAGGTTCACGACGACCATGCCAGGTTCATAAAGTTACAGGAGCACAATTAGGCCATTCGGCCCATCAAGTCTACTCCCCCATCTTTCCTTCCCAACCCCATTCTCCTGCCTTCTCCCCGTACCCACTGACCCGTGTACTAATCAAGAACCTTATCTACCTCCAGCTTAAAAATATCCATTGACTTGGCCTCCACAGCCGTCTGTGGCAAAGAATCCCACAGATTCACCACCCTCTGACTAAAGAAATTCCTCCTCGTCTCCTTTCTAAATGCACGTCCTTTCCTCTAATGGGATAGTCTAGGACCAGAGGGCTGTGGTCCTAGACTCTCCCACTAGTGGAAACATCCTCTCCACATCCACTCTATTCAGGCCTGGATGGTTGAGCAGGGTAGGACTTTATCCTTTGGAGCATGGGAGGTAATCTTATTGAAATGTATAAACTCACAGGGTAGATGCACAGAGTCTTTTACCCAGAGTAGGGCAATTGAGGCATAGGTTTAAGGTGAAGGGGGACTAATTAAACTAACTTTTTCACACAAAGGGTGGTGGGTGCATGGAACTAGCTGCCGGAGGAGGTAGTTGAGGCAGGGACTATTGTGAGGTTTAAGAAACAGTTAGACAGGTACATGGATAGGACAGACTTAGAGACAAAATGGACAAGGCTCTGGAACCAAGGGTGCCAGAAAATCAGTGGTGGACGTGTAACACATGTCCTTAACCCTATTGTGCAAATCTGTAGGAAGGCACTGCAGACGGGAGAAGGGTCTCGACCTGAAACGTCGCCCATTCCTTCTCTCCGGAGATGCTGCCTGCCCCGTTGAGTTACTCCAGCATTTTGTGTCCCCCTTAAAAATTGATTGAGTTTAGTGGAGAGATGCTGCGCGGAAACAGGCCCTTCAGCCCACCGGGTCCGCACTGACCAGCGATCCCCGCACACTGACACTATCCTACGCGCACGCGCACGCACACACACACACACACACACACACACACACACACACACACACACACACACACACACACACACACACACACACACACACACACACACACACACACACACACACACACACACACACGGGACAATTTTACATTTATACCACACCGATGAAGCTGCACGTCTTTGGGAGTGTCGGAGAAAACCCACGCAGGTTATGGGGAGAACGTGCAAACTCCGTACAGTCAGCGCCCGTAGTCAGGATCGAACCCGGGTCTCTGTGAGGCGGCAACTCTACCGCTGCGCCACCGTGCCCCCCACACACTTACAATTTAAGTGCCATTACTTCACAATCTTGTTTCTGTCATTCGCTGTTTAGAACATTGTGTAATTCTCCTTGTCTTTGGGATTTTAGAATTGCTTTGGGAGTACCAATGGATTTTTCTCCGGCTCCAAGCAGACGCTGAATGGCTACGATATTAATGCCCTGGCAAGATCGTCGCTGGTTGGTAGGTTAATGTCGCCCGTGACACAAACTCTCCGCATTGGTACATTATTGGCAGGTGTCCCGCGCTCCAGTGAAATGCTTAGCTGGCCACCCGGTGAACCTCAGCTAGGCAGTGGAGTCACAGGGTGGTACAGCATGGAAACAGGCCCTTCGGCCCAACTTGCCCACACCAGCCAACATGTTCCCACCTGCCCCCGTTTGGCCCATATCCCTCCAAACCTGTCCTATCCCTGTACCTGTCTAACTGTTTCTTAAACGTTGGGATAGTCCCAGCCTCAACTACCTCCTCCGGCAGCTCGTTCCACACATCCACCACCCTCTGTGTGAAAAAAGTTACCCCTCAGATTCCTGTTAAATCTTTCCCCCTTCATCTTGAACCTATGTCCTCTGGTCCTCTATTCCCCAACTCTGGGCAAGGGACTCTGTGCGTCTACCCGATCTATTCCGCTCATGATTTTACACACTAATTATACACTGTTGTACACAAATGCCCCCACAACTCTGGCACCAACACAGTTGCTAAAGATCGTCAAACGGTGCAATCTACTGCCGCAGGAACAAACATAGAAACATAGAAATTAGGTGCAGGAGGAGGCCATTCGGCCCTTCGAGCCTGCACCGACATTCAATATGATCATGGGTGATCATCCAACTCAGTATCCCGTACCTTCCTTCTCTCCATACCCTCTGATCCCCTTAGCCACAAGGGCCACATCTAACTCCCTCTTAAATTTGGCCAATGAACTGGCCTCAACTACCCTCTGTGGCAGAGAGTTCCAGAGACCCACCACTCTCTGTGTGAAAAAAGTCCTTCTCATCTCGGTCCTAAAGGATTTCCCCCTTATCCTTAAGCTGTGACTCCTTGTCCTGGACCTCCCCAACATCGGGAACAATCTTCCTGCATCTAGCCTGTCCAACCCCTTAAGAATCTTGTAAGTTTCTATAAGATCCCCTCTCAATCTCCTAAATTCTAGAGAGTATAAACCGAGTCTATCCAGTCTTTGTTCATAAGACAGTCCTGACATCCCAGGAATCAGTCTGGTGAACCTTCTCTGCACTCCCTCTATGGCAATAATGTCCTTCCTCAGATTTGGAGACCAGAACTGTACGAGGTGCAACGTAAAGGAGCTGTCCGTGCAGCGACCTAATTGGCGAGTCTAGAAGAGTTTGCCCTCGACTCATACTCGCAGCATGGTCGACACAAGGTCCTGGGGGGTCTTTACTTACTCCATTTATTTACTCGTAGGTTTAGTCGAAGTAGGTCACAGTAGGTCGGCATGATAGTCGTAGGTAAGTCGTAGATAGTCTTCAACATAGTCGAAGGGAGGTTGAGGGAGATCGAAGGTGGTCGCCACTATTCGGAGTCCAATTTTCCCAAAGCTAGTGGTAGCTAGTCTTCAACGTAGTCCAAGGAGGTCTTCAACATGACACTTTTTCAAACTCTCCTAAACTCTTCTAAGCTCGCCAATTAGGTCACCACAGTGGGACAGCCCCTTAAAGCCAGTATAGTCCGGCCAAGGACAATCCCAGGGACATCAAAGATTGTATTGATCACACAGATAGTATTGATCGTATAGATTGGTTTGATGATTGCGTGCCGTCTGTTGTCGCACCTCCACTGCAGGCCTGGTTCAGACGGCGAAGGACCACATCACCAAGCCGACCGCCATGGCGCGCGGGCGAGTCGCCCACATCATTGAGTGGAAGGGCTGGGGCGCCCAGCGGCGCAGTTGCGACGCTCCCCGCATGGACGAGGACCAGTACTCCACGCTGACCGACGAGCTGAAGGAGGCTCGCTTTGCTGCAGGTGGGACACGGGGCTCCCCACTGGGCTGGGAGACAGGGGGTCAGGTTGTGATCACGGACTCATGGAGAGATACAGTATGGATACAGCCCACGCCAACCAACGTGTCCCAGCTACGCTAGTCCTATGTTTGCCCAATTTCCCTCCAAACCTGTCCTATCCCTGTACCTGTCTAACTGTTTCTTAAACGCTGCCTATTTCCTTCCGGGTTTCGGCCCGAAACGTTGCCTACTTCCTTCAGGGTTTCAGCCCGAAACGTCGCCTATTCCCTTCGCTCCATATATGCTGCCGCACCCCGCTGAGTTTCTCAAGCACTTTAGTCTACCAATGAATGGATCTTGGTGCTTTTTCCTCACTGGACCTTCAATTATACGGGTGACAATAATGGGCCTTCGACCCATTGAACCATTAAACCCATGGCCTCTGGTCCACGAGATGGAGTCTGGAGGGGCAGGTTGTAGACACTGGAAAACTTGGTTTCAACTCGGGATCAAAGAGCAACTGCTGATCAGCGTAGAAACGGAAACAGGCCAAGAATTTGGGAAAGATATAACACTAAGGAGCAGCCCCGATCTACTACTATCTCACAGGAGGATGAGGGGTGATTTGAGTTTAGGAGTAAAGAGGTCCTGCTGTAGTTGTACAGGGCCTTGGTCAAACCACACCTGGTGTATGGTGTGCAGTTCTGGTCTCCTAATGCGAGGAAGGACATCCTTGCTATTGAGGCAGTGCAGCGTAGGTTCGCGAGGTTAATCCCCGGGATGGCGGGACTGTCACATGAGTTAAGGTTGGAAAGACTGGGCTTGTATTCACTGGAATTTAGAAGGGTGAGAGGAGATCTTGTAGAAACGTATAAAATTATAAAAAGGACTGGACAAGCAAGATGCAGGAAAAATGTTCCCGATGCTGGGGGAGTCCAGAACCAGGGGCCACAGTCTAAGAATAAAACTGAGATGAGAAAAAAAAAATTCACCCAGAGAGTTGTGGAATTCTCTGCCACAGTGGAGGCCAATTCACTGGATGAATTAAAAAGAGAGTTAGACAGAGCTGTAGGGGCTAGCGGAATCAAGGGATATGGGGAGAAGACAGGCACGGGTTAATATTTTCTGTTTCTATGATCTTATAAAGGTGTAAAAAATCACGAGAGGAATAGATCGGGTAGACGCACAGAGTCTCTTGCCCAGGGTAGGGGAATCGGGAATCAAAGGACTTGGGTTTATGGTGAAGGGGAAAAGATTTAATAGGAATTCGAAGGGTATTTTTTTTACACAGAGGGTGGTGGGAGTATGGAATGACCTAACAGAGGAGGTAGTTGAGGCAGATAGTATTGCAATGTTTGAGAAACACTTAGGTACATGGATAGGATAGGTTTAGAAGGATATGGGCCAAATGCAGGCAGGTGGGACTAATGTAGATGGGGCTGGTTGGTCGGCATGGGGAAGTTGGGCCGAAGGGCCTGTTTCACACTGTATCACTCTATGTTCAACACAGACATTGTGGGCCGAAGGGCCTGTTCCTGTGCTATGTCCAACTGTGCGAGCTGCCCGGGGTTATGGGGAGGAGGCAGGAGAATGGGGTCGAGAGGGAGAGATAGATCGGCCACGATTGAATGGCGGAGTAAACCTGATGGGCCGAATGGCCTAATCCTGCTCCTAGCACCGCAGCCTCCTCGCTGCTCACTGGCGGGGAGCTGGGGGGGGGGGGGGGGGGGGGGGGTTGCCTCGTGTCACCTCCCCAGTTACAGTGGTTCTGGTTAGTTCTGGTTCCCGGAGCGCCATGTTGCTGCGCTGGTCGCCATGACATTCGCCGCTTAACCCCGTCTCTCTCTCCTCCTCCTCCACAGGCGTTGCCGAGCAGTTCGCCATCACCGAGGCAACCCTCAGCGCTTGGTCTTCGCTGGACACGGATGACGTGCTTGGGGACAGCAGTCCCAGCAACGTGGTGAACTACCTCAGTAAGTCACCCTTCCCCTCTCCGCCCTCTCCTGCTGGCCCTTTGTGAGCCACCCGTGTCCGCGCTTAAATTATACGCCCCATCGGCCCTTTGATCCAATTACATAGAAACGGCGAAAGCAGGTGCAGGCCATTCGGCCCTTCCAGCCAGAACCGCCATACAATATGATCACGGCTGATCTTCCCGAATCAGTACCCCGTTTGGCTTGTACTCGCTGGAATTTAGAAGATTGAGGGGGGATCTTATAGAAACTTACTACATTCTTAAGGGGTTGGACAAGCTAAATGCAGGAAGATTATTCCCGATGTTGGGGGAGTCCAGAACAAGGGGTCACAGTCTAAGGATAAGGGGGAATTCCTTTAGGACCGAGATGAGGAAAACATTCTTTACACAGAGAGTGGTGGGTCTCTGGAATTTTCTGCCACAGAAGGTAGTTGAGGCCAGTTCATTGGCTATATTTAAGAGGGAGTTAGATGTGGCCCTTGTGGCTAAGGGGATCAGGGGGTATGGAGAGAAGGCAGGTACGGGATACTGAGTTGGATGATCAGCCATGATCACATTGAATGGCGGTGCAGGCTCGAAGGGCCGAATGGCCTACTCCTGCACCTATTTTTCTATGTTTCTATGTTCTATGTTTCCTGCTTTCTCCCCATATCCCTTGATTCCTTTAGCCCCAAGAGCTAAATCTAACTCTCTTGAAAACATCCAGTGAATTGGCCTCCACTGCCTTCTGTGGCAGAGAATTCCACAGATTCACAACTCTCTGGGTGAAAACGTTTTTCCTCATCTCAGCCCTGAATGGCCGACCCCTTATTCTTAAACTGTGTGACCCCTGGTTCTGGACTCCCCCCAATGTGGAGAACATTTTTCCTGCATTTAGCCTGTCCAATCCCTTAAGAATGTTATACGTTTCCATAAGATCCCCTCTCATCCTTCTAAATTCCAGCGAATACAAGCCCAGCCGACCCGTTCCTTCAGAACAATGACACTCATCGGTGATACAGCGTTGTCTTGCGTACCGAGGCACACGGCAACACTTTGTGCAACGTGGTGATGTCACGTGGCACGCCTCACCCAGGAGTTGCCACGTTTCTGGCATCGACAAAGTCTCCGGGCAGTTCTATCTACTGCTGGCCTCCGCACATGGCAATAGGACCCTCTCCCCCACCCCCCTGCCGGCCCCCCTTCACGATTTCCAACGGTCCTCCTCATTCTCGCGGCGCGGGTCCTGTGGACGTCCGCGGGGGACGGGCCCGGTCTACCGAAGGCCTTGACACCGCGCGCCGGGAACGCTCCCGGCTGCCCCGCTCACCGGTCTATGTTTCCTTGACCGTCGTCTCCTTTGATCAGCCGTTTTCACACCTTGCCCTTCCATGTCTCTGTGTCCCCCTCTCCCCACTCGACTCTCAGTCTGAAGGAGGGTCTCGACCCGAAACGTCACCTATTTCCTTCGCTCCATAGATTCTGCCTCAACTGCTGAGTTTCTCCAGCATTTTGGTCTACATGTTTAGCTTGGGATTAGCTTAGAGATACAGCGCGGAAACAGGCCCATCGGCCCATCGAGTCCGTGACGACTAGCGATCCCTGCACCCACTAGGGACAGTTTACATTTACACCAATGCAATTAACCTACAAACCTGTGCATCTTTGGTGTGTGGGAGGAAATCGAAGATCTCGGAGAAAACCCACGCAGGTCACGGGGAGAACGTGCAAACTCCGTACAGACAGCACCCGTGGTCAGGATGGAACACGGGCCTACTGGCGCTGTGAGGCAGCAACTCGACCGCTGCGCCACCGTACTGCCCTGAATAAATATATTCAAGTGAGGGCTCGATA
>OY740811.1:31307053-31367053 GCA_963514005.1 Raja brachyura
AAGGATTAAAACATAGAAATGTGTGACTCGGGTCGATGGTTTTACTCGAGACTTTAGACATTTTCACTGCACCTCGGTACACGCGGCCATTAACTAAACTCATCTCAATTCAGATAGAGAACGGAAACAGGCCCTTCAGCCCACTGAATTCGTGCTATCACCCCGTATACCAACACTGTCCCACACACTGGGGGCAGCTCCCAGCTTCAACAAAGCCACTTGGCCTGCAAACCCGCACGTCTTTGGAGTGTGGGAGGAAACCGGGGCACCCGGAGAAAACCCACGTGGTCACGGGGAGAACGTGCAAACTCCGCGCAGACAGCGCCCGTAGTCAGGATCGAACCCGGGTCTCCGGCGCTGTGAGGAGGCGACTCTACCCACCATTTTGCGCTCTGCTCCCAACTCTCTAAGATGCGACTACTTTGGTGAATGGTTGATTGGATTAGATTAGACCAGGCCCTTTTCAAAGTAATTGAGCTGGTTAAGGGCCTTGTCCCACTTGCCGGCGCCCGTCACGGTCACAGTAGGTTGGCCGAAAATGTCCAACATGTTGACAATCCAGCGGCGACCAGAACAAGGTACGACTCTTTGGGCGACTACTCACGACCATACAGGTGTCATGAGACGTGGTGCGTGCAGCGAATCTCCAGAGAACTTACTGAGAGAGAATCATAGAAACATAGAAATTAGGTGCAGGAGTAGGCCATTCGGCCCTTCGAGCCTGCACCGCCATTCAATATGATCATGGCTGATCATCCAACTCAGTATCCCGTACCTGCCTTCTCTCCATACCCTCTGATCCCCTTAGCCACAAGGGCCACATCTAACTCCCTCTTAAATATAGCCAATGAACTGGCCTCAACTACCCTCTGTGGCAGAGAGTTCCAGAGACCCACCACTCTCTGTGTGAAAAAAGTCCTTCTCATCTCGGTCCTAAAGGATTTCCCCCTTATCCTTAAGCTGTGACCCCCTTGTCCTGGACCTCCCCAACATTGGGAACAATCTTCCTGCATCTAGCCTGTCCAACCCCTTAAGAATTTTGTAAGTTTCTATAAGATCGCCTCTCAATCTCCTAAATTCTAGAGAGTATAAACCAAGTCTATCCAGTCTTTGTTCATAAGACAGTCCTGACATCCCAGGAATCAGTCTGGTGAACCTTCTCTGCACTCCCTCTATGGCAATAATGTCCTTCCTCAGATTTGGATACCAGAACTGTACGCAATACTCCAGGTGTGGAGTACTCACAATACTCACTGCTCTTTAGACCGCAATACATTCGGCCCATCGAGTCTGTTCCACCATTCGATCATGTCCGATCTATGTATCTGTCTCAACCCAACCCTCCTGCCTTCTCCCCATAAACTTTGACTCCCTTAATAATCAAGAACCTGTCAATATCCATTAAAAATATCCATTGACTTGGCCTCCACTGCCGTCTGTGGCAATGAATTCGATAGGCAATAGGTGCAGGAGTAGGCCATTCGGCCCTTCGAGCCAGCACCACCATTCAATGTGATCATGGCTGATCAATCCCCAATCAGTACTCCGTTCCTGCCTGCTCCCCATATCCCCTGACTCCGCTATTTTTAAAAGTCCTATCTAGCTCTCTCTTGAAAGCATCCAGAGAACCGGCCTCCACCGCCCTCTGAGGCAGAGAATTCCACAGACTCACCGCTCTCGGTGAGAAAAAGTGTTTCCTCGTCTCCGTTCTAAATGGCTTACTCCTTATTCTTAAACTGTGTGGCCCCTGGTTCTGGACTCCCCCAACATCGGGAACATGTTTCCTGCCTCTAGCGTGTCCAAACCCTTCCACAGAATTCCACAGATTGAGCATACTGTGGCTGAAGAAATTCCTCCTCATCTCCATTCTAAAGGTGCGTCCTTTATTCTGAGGCTGTGGCCTCTGGTCCTAGACTCTCCCACCAGGGGGAGCATCCTCTCCACATCCATTCCATCCAGGCCTTTCATATCGCCTTCGCTCCTTAGATGCTGCTGCACCCGCTGAGTTTCTGCAGCTTTTTGTGTAACCCTCGATTCTCCAGCAGCTGCAGTTCCTTCTTTAACACTTTAACTATTCAGTTGGTTTCCATGAGATTCCCCCTCATCCAGCGAGATTCCAGCGAGTCGAGGCCCAGAGCCTTCAAACGCTCTTCTTATGTTAACCGGAGCAGCACGGTGGCGCAGCGGCCAGATTGCTGCCCGACAGGAACCATCCCGACTACGGGCGTTGTCTGCACGTTCTCCCCGTGGCCCGCGTGGGTTTTCTCCTGGAGCTCCGGTTTCCTCCCACACTCCAAAGACGTGCAGGTTTGTAGCTTAATTGTCTCCGTTGAAGTTTGCAAACTGTTCCCTCATGTGTGGGATAGTACGGGCATCGCTGGTCGGTGGGCCGAAGGGCCTGTTTCCACGCTGTATCTCTGCACTAATCCGAAACAATTAGTCGTAGCAAAGAAACATAGAAAATAGGTGCAGGAGGAGGCCATTCGGCCCTTCGAGCCAGCACCGCCATTGATCGTCCCCTATCAATAACCCGTGCCTGCCTTCTCCCCATATCCCTTGATTCCACTAGCCCCCAGAGCTCTATCTAACTCTCTCTTAAATCCATCCAGTGATTTGGCCTCCACTGCCCTCTGTGGCAGGGAATTCCATAAATTCACAACTCTCTGGGTGAAATTTATTTTTCACCTCAGCCTTAAATTACCTCCCCTTTATTCTAAGACTGTGGCCCCTTATTCAGCTTATTATGATACATGAAGGAAATAGGCAACATTTCGGCCCAAAACGTTGCCTATTTCCTTCATGCTGCCTCACCCGCTGAGTTTCTCCAGCACTTTTGTTTAGTTTAGTTTAGTTTATTGCCACGTGCACCGAGGTACAGTGAAAAGCCTTCTTGTTGCGCGCTAACCAGTCAGCGGAAAGACAATACATGATTACAACCCAGCCATTTACAGTGCACACAGATACATGATAAGGGAATAACGTTCAGTGCAAGGTAAAGCCAGCAAAGTCCGATCAAGGATAGTCCGAGGGCCACCAATGTGGTACATTTTGGAATGTAGTGCCCCTGTCCCACTTAGGAAACCTGAACGGAAACCTCTGGAGACTTTGCGCCCCACCCAAGGTTTCCGTGCGGTTCCCGGAGGTTTTTGTCCTCCGGCAACCACCTTCAACTGGCATCGCAACCGGCTTCGACTAAAAGAATAACCGATTTTAAAAATGGAAACCGTTTTCGACCATTAGGGAGACTGACAAAAACCTCCGGGAACCGCACGGAAACCTTGGGTGGGGCGCAAAGTCTCCAGAGGTTTCCTAAGTGGGACAGGGGGATCAGGAGGTAAATTGGAATTGCTTGACGGGGAACCACCATGTGATGGCGCGGCTGTTGTCTTGTTAAATATACTCAGGGTTGCAGGGCTGGCCTGTAAAATGGCAGCTCTCTCTCCTCTTCTGTGGCCGTTACTCCGTGTCTGGCACACGCCCGTTTGCCAGCTCTTCAGTCACTTTCTTTAGCTGTGAGGGAAAGCACGGAGGGTTTTAGTTCTTGTAGCCCACAGCACGACGAGCTCTATCACTAGTTCAGTACGCACGACACTCACACAAAGCAACGTCACAATGGCGCTGAGATGGAGAGATGGGTCAGCCACCATTGAATGGCGGTGCGGACCTGATGGGCCGAATGGCCTAATTCAGCTCCTACCACTTACGAACTTATGGGCAATCACAGACGACCTTCGCGGTGGAGGAGGCGCTGCTGCACGTCCGAAAGACGTACAAATGTAGATAAATCACCCAAGCCTGGTCAGATACATCCAAGGATACTGGCACAGGGTACAACATGACTTGTAGGAGTCCTGGCTGAGATACGTGAACATCATTAGATACGGGAGAGGTGCCGGAAGACTGGGCGGCTAATGTTGTGATTCTATTTAAGTTCATAAGTGATAGGAGCAGAATTAGGCCATTCGGCCCATCAAGTCTACTCTGCCATTCAATCATGGCTGATCTATCTCTCCCTCTCAACCCCATTCTCCTCGTAACCCCTGACACCCGTACTTATGGCCCTGTCCCACTGTACGAGTTCGCCCTAGAGCTCTCCAGAGTTTTTTAAAAAATCTAACTCATTGTAAGCACGTAGAGTGTCCGTAGCGGGTACGTCGGAGCTCGGGACGTCTCTTAGCGGCTCGTAACGCTGACGGCAGGTACTCGGGAAACGTGGTAATCTCGGGAAGACATGTTGAAGACGTGTTGAAATGTTGAAAAATATCCACGAGAGCCCCAAGTACCTACGAGCGGCCATTACTGTAACTCTTCGAGTTTGAATCGGAGGAAACTCAGGAGAACTCTTGAATTAACTCGCACAGTGGGACAGCCCCATAATAGTCATCAAGAATCTATCTATCTCTGCCTTAAAAATATCCACTGACTTGGCCTCTACAGCCGTCTGTGGCAAAGAATCCCACAGATTCACCACCCTCTGACTAAAGAAATTCCTCCTCATCTCCTTCCTAAAGGTCCGTCCTTTAATTCTGAGGCTGTGCCCTCTAGTCCGAGACTCTCCCACTAGCGGAAACATCCTCTCCACGTCCACCCTATCCGGGCCTTTCACTATTCGGTACGTTTCAATGAGGTCCCCCCCTCTCATCCTTCTAAACTCCAGCAAGTACAGGCCCAGCGCCGACAAACGCTCATCGTATGTGTTAACCCACTCATTCCTGAGATCATCCTCGTAAACCTGGTGCATCCGGCAGGGCCCCGGGAACAAGGAAATGCTGGAGAATCGGTGGCGGGACCCACACGCGACTTTTTCTTCCTCGAGTTTACGTGGACATATTCGCTTTGAGAGCCGGGATGATGTTTGCCAGTCAAGTCTTACCTCAGCTCTGGTGACGTAACCAACGACCCTGCCCGCAGAGATGACGAATGTGTGCTGCAGCACCAGCAGCTCGAACAGTTTATGAGCCTGCGGAGAGATCGAGCGCTGTAATACGTCGCGGGACTCATCCCGCGCCCCTCATTCCAATCTGCCGTTCCCGCATACCCGGGGCAGCGCAAGATAAAGTGGCGTCGCTGATCGCAAACCACTCCGCGCTTTCCGGAGGCCCGACCTAAATGGTGCGGCGAATGTCCAGAACTAGTGGACACAGTTTAAGAATAAGGGGTTGGCCATTTTGGACTGAGATGAGGATAGACACTAAATGCTGGAGTAACTCAGCGGGGCAGGCGGCATCTCTGGAGAAAAGGACTCGATGGCGTTTCGGGTCGGGATCCTTCTTCAGATTTTCAATCTGCTTTGCACATGACAATAAAGCCCCATTGGTTGATAATATTAAATATTAACTTAAAGTTGAAGTCCAACCCAGCAAAATGATTCAGGGGCAGTTTCTTCCCAGCTGTTATCAGGCAACTGAACCACAACCAGAGAGCGGTCCTGAACTACCATCTACCTCATTAGTGACCCTCGGACTATCCTTGATCGGACTTTACTGGCTTCACCTTGCACCAAACGTTATCCCCTTATCATGTATCTGTACATTGTAAATGGCTGGATTGTAATCAATAGATAATAGACCGAAACGTTGCCCATCTCCTTCGCTCCTTAGATGCTGCTGCACCCGCTGAGTTTCTCCAAACTTACTTACTTAAACCTGCGCGATCTCCCAGCAGAGCGGGTACGTCTGTCGGGGAATTTAGTTTTTGTTTAGTTTGGAGATTCAGCGCAGACGCAAGCTCTTCGGCCCACAGAGTCAATAGACAATAGACAATAGGTGCAGGAGTAGGCCATTCGGCCCTTCGAGCCCGCACCGCCATTCACTGTGATCACGGCTGATCATCCCCAATCAGTACCCCGTTCCTGCCTTCTCCCCATATCCCCTGACTCCGCTATCTTTAAGAGCCCTACCTAGCTCTCTCTTGAAAGCATCCAGAGAACCGGCCTCCACCGCCCTCTGAGGCGTGTGTTGTCTTTCCGCTGCCTGGATAGCACGGGACTAAAGCTCGGTACACATGGCAATAAACTAAACTGAACTAAACTGAAATGGACAAAAATGCTGGAGAAACTCAGCGGGTGAGGCAGCATGAAGGAAATAGGCAACGTTTCCTATTTCCTTCGCTCCATAGATGCTGCCGCACCCGTTGAGTTTCTCCAGCACTTCGGGCCCGAAACGTCACCTATTTCCTTCGCTCCACAGATGCCGCCTCACCCGCTGAGTTTCTCCAGCACTTTTGTCTACCTTCGATTTTCCAGCATCTGCAGTTCCTTCTTAAACTAAACTGAATGTGATTAGAGTCTGGACCCACGCGCATCCCGACATGGTGTTCCATATCCATCTCCCTCCTGGTGCTTTGATCCACCTACCTGGTGCAGTGATGTGCTGGGGGATAGCTGGAAGGTTACCGGATCAATGCGCCATCTCCCCTCCAGCTTCATCATGTCCTCGTCTTTCTGCAAAGAATCATAATCATACTTTATTAGCCAAGCAGGTTTTGCAACATACGAGGAATTCCATCTGCTGTAGTCCGAACTCAGGCTAAGAACTGGTCCCTTCCTCCATCCCCACCTTTTTTCTTCCTTGGAGCACAGGAGGCTGTGATCTGGGATTTCTAACAAATAGACGAGGATTTCATTTTTTACTAAAGACCAGCAGAGTTTTGTCGCTTTTCGCGTCCTGATTTTTCATCGCTTTTTGCGTCCTGAAGGTTCCTCGCTTTTCATGTGTTGAATGTTGTGGAATTTTCGTCGCTTTTCGCGTCCTGAAATTCCGTCGCCTTTCGCGTTTTGAATTTTCTAGATTACTAGAAAGGCTGAACCCAAAATAGACAACAGACAATAGACAATAGGTGCAGGAGTCAGCCATTCGGCCCTTCAATGTGATCATGGCTGATCATCCCAAATCAGTACCCCGTTCCTGCCATTCATTCATTAAGGGTTTGGACACGCTAGAGGCAGGAAACATGTTCCCGATGTTGGGGGGAGTCCAGAACCAGGGGCCACAGTTTAAGAATAAGGGGTAAGCCATTTAGAACGGAGATGAGGAAACACTTCTTCACACAGAGAGTTGTGAGTCTGTGGAATTCTCTGCCTCAGAGGGCGGTGGAGGCCAATTCTCTGGAGAGAGCTAGATAGGGCTCTTAAAGATAACGGAGTCAGGGGATATGGGGAGAAGGCAGGAATGGGGTACTGATTGTGGATGATCAGCCATGATCACAATGAATGGTGGTGCTGGCTCGAAGGGCCGAATGGCCTATTCCTGCACCTATTGTCTATTGTGTATTGTCATGCCCCAGTTGTGGTCTGACCTGCCAATACTGACGCACCATTTAAAGGTACGGACGTGTGAAAAGGCTCAGCTCCAGATTCAGGGACAGTTTCTTCCCGGCTGTTACCAGGCAACTGAACCACAACCAGAGAGCGGTCCTGAACTACTAACCACCTCATTGGAGACCCTCGGACTATCCTTGATCGGACTTTACTGGCTTCACCTTGCACTAAACGTTATTCCCTTATCATGTATCTGTCCACTGTGGACGGCTCAACTGTAATCACGTAATCATTGTCTTTCCACTGGCCCGTTAGCGGGCGACAAAAAGCTTTTCACCGTACCTCAGTACACGTGGCAATAAACTAAACTGAAAATGGAAGCTTACCTTTAGAATTCTTTAGTAAGATCGAAGAACGAGTCATAGTAAGGTTGTTTCATTATACAGTACATAATAGAAACATAGAAATTAGGTGCAGGAGTAGGCCATTCGGCCCTTCGAGCCTGCACCGCCATTCAATATGATCATGGCTGATCATCCAACTCAGTATCCCGTACCTGCCTTCTCTCCATACCCTCTGATCCCCTTAGCCACAAGGGCCACATCTAACGCCCTCTTAAATATAGCCAATGAACTGGCCTCAACTACCCTCTGTGGCAGAGAGTTCCAGAGACCCACTACTCTCTGTGTGAAAAAAGTCCTTCTCATCTCGGTCTTAAAAGATTTCCCCCTTATCCTTAAGCTGTGACCCCTTGTCCTGGACCTCCCCAACATCGGGAACAATCTTCCTGCATCTAGCCTGTCCAACCCCTTAAGAATTTTGTACGTTTTGTAATGAAGGAATAAGGTGTGAAAGGTGCTGAGGGAGGCCATTCAGCCCATCAGCCCTGTGCCCGGTAGAATGCCTACTTACCGCCTGCAATTTTTCATTGTCTTTTATCTGTTCAGCTTCATTCTGAAGAAAATTGATAAGTTCACTCCTTTGAACGGACCCCACAAGCACCATGGACTCTGGTGACAGAAAGCAAACCTCCGCTTAGACGTAAGACAGACACAAAGTGCTGGAGTAACTCAGCGGGTCAGGCAGCATCTTCAGAGAACGGCGATAGGTGACGTTTTGGATCGTGTCGCCCTCTCTCTGCTAAAGACCACTCTACAGACTTAATATCTTCTGAGATATCCAAGTTTAAAAAATCCCAATGTCAAGAGCCATCCACATTCGAAAACATATAAAATTATTTCTTAAAGTCCTTTGGGATTAGACAGGTCTAGATGCAGGAACAATGTTCCCCATGTTGGGGGGAGTTCAGAACCAGGGGTCACAGTTTAAGAATAAGGGGTCGGCCATTTAGGACTGAGATGAGGAAAAACATTTTCACTCAGAAGAGTTGTGAATCTGTGGAATTCTCTGCCACAGAAGGCAGCGGAGGCCGATTCACTGGATGTCTTCAAGAGAGAGTTAGATTTAGCTCTTAGGGCTAACGGAATCAAGGGATATGGGGAGAAAGCAGGAATGAGGTATTGATTCTGGATGATCAGCCACGATCTTATCGAATGGCGATGCTGGCTCGAAGGGCCGAATGGCCTACTCCTGCACCTATTTTCTACGTATCTATGAAACGTGAGGTCAAATTATCGAAAGCATCAAAAATGGCGGCACTGATACAATATAAGCATTGCGTAGGTTATACTACTCAAAGACCAAATTGAACAAGATCTTCCCAACTGTCTCTCCTCTCGGCGATAAATCTCACTTCCAAGAAGCCACCCTAAGCCGTTTTTTTGTCTCCTGTATAAAAATACAAAACTTCTGTGCAGAAATAATCAATATCATTTCTAAAACACTTAAAATTCAATTGGAGTCAGATTCAAAATTATTAATATTAGGAATGTCAGAGGGCTGCCCTAACCTAACGATATCTCAAAGACGCTTCCTTGACTATGGTTTAATAACTGCGAAAAAACGTATACTTAAATTCTGGAAAAAGATAACAGTCCTCACAGTGAAGATGTGGATCACAGAAATGACCGAGACACTACATCCAGAAAAAATAAGGATTCATAAGGATCAATTTTCCAAAATATGGTTTCCTTTCATTGAATTTCTTCAACAACATAATGGTTGAACACAAATTCAAAACTGACGCTAGGGTCGGGAGAGCGGCGTGGGGAAGGGCAGTGGGATATCTCTCCGCATCTTTCACTTCTCCGATAGTTCAGCGGTTTTTCTCTTTTCTTTTTAGTGTCTTTCTCGAAATTCTTTCTTTTCTTTTCCTATTCTTCTTCCTTTCCCATTTTTCCCCCCATTTTTTCCCATTTTTCCCATTTAGTTATTAGTTTATAAAATGTCAAAATCAGAACGGAAGTTGTTTAATTGTTATGTCGATTACTTTCTCCTTGTACAATTGCTTCTCGTAAAATAAATATATTTCTTCGAACGCTCCCTCCCGGCAGACGTTACAAGGCCTTCTACGCCCGCACTACCAGACGCAGGGAACAGCTTCATTCCCAGAGCTATAGCGGCTCTGAACCGGCCCTGCTGAGTTACCCCCCACCCGCCCCCATGGACTGTCTCCCCCGGCCTCGCACTTTAGTCTGTGTTGATGTTACTGGTCAAATGTCCGTTTTTTACAAACCTTGTTCTCGAGGGTTGCAAACCGAAATCTCGAAGTTGCAAACCAAATCTCGTTGCACTTATTGTTAATGACAATAAAATATATTATTAATATTATTATATATATATTTTAAATATATTTTTTAAATGGCTGCACAGTGGCGCAGCAGGTAGAGTTGCTGCCTCACAGCCCCAGGGACCCGGGTTCGATCCTGACCACGGATGCTGTCTGTGTGGAGTCTGAACCTTCTTCCTGTGACCGCGTGGGTGTCCCCCATTTTCTTCGCCACATCCCAAAGACACACAAGTCCGTGGGCTGTTTGGCCACTGTAAATTATTCCTAATTTGTCTAGAGGTACAGCGTGAAAAGTGGCCCTTCGGCCCACCGAGACCGTGCCGACCGGCGATCCCCGAGGGATAATTTAATTTTTTTTTTTTTTAACCAAATCCAATTGGTCTACAAACCCGTGCGAGTTTGGAGCGCAGGAGGAAACCGGAGCAGCCCGGAGAAAACCCACGCGGTCACGGGGAGAACGTGCAAACTCCGTACAGACAGCAACCGCAGTCAGGATGGAACCCGGGCCTCTGGCGCTGTGAGGCAGCGACTCTATGCGGGAAGGAGTTGCGTAACCGTAAACTTTGTTACCTGTACTCTCGACAACGGGGTAAACGGGATCAGACGTCGAGGTGAGGACTTGCAGGAGTTGTGTGGAGCTGAGGTCTTGGGCCAAACACTGGAGATGGGTGTTCATGAACTGTCCCACAGTCACGCTGTACGAACTGCAAAATGTCTCAGTGTCACCACGCCGCAACAAACTGATTCAACCTAAACAACGTCGAGATCTTCGGTCCCCCCCTCCCACCCCCACACACGCCAAAGATGTACAGGTTTGTCCGTTAATTGGCTCGGTGCATGTTTAAATTGTCCCTAGTGTCTCGTATAGTGCTAGCGTGCGGGGATCGCTGGTCGGCGCGGACTCGGTGGGCGAACGGCCTGCTTCCCTGCTGTGTCGCTAAAAAAAAAAAAAAAAGTGCCAACTGCTGGAAGGTCTGAGCAGGTCAGGCAGCATCTGCGGGGAGGTCCCAACCCCACTCCCAATCTTCACAAGCCCCCCCCACTGTGAGAGTGAGAGTTGCCAACTGTCCCATATTATCCGGGACATCCCGTATATTGGGCTAAATTGGTTTATTCCGTACGGGGGTCGCCCTTGTCCAGTATTTGACCACTACTACTCCTTTGACCTTAGGGCCCGTATTTGGGAGCGGGGAAAGTCGGCCGCCCCGCGTTACGAACCCGGTGGCGGTGCTCCGGATCCTCGGCAGGTACGGCAGCTTTTTAACGATGATGGTCCCGTCGTAGAAGGACGGCTGGAATTTCTGCGCGATGGCGTTGGCGACCAGCACGGCCAGTAGGACGGGCAGGAAGTGGGCGATTTGCCCGGTGAGTTCGAATACCAGCAGGGCGGTGGAGAGCGTGTGGGTCACGGCCCCAGAGAACGCCGCTGCTCCTGCAAGACACAAGGGTTTATCGGGCGTTCCTTGTGCGAGCATCGTGCTGCGATCTACAGCAGGCTGTAACATAGCCACGTAGAAAACAGGTGCAGGAGTAATGGGCCTGTCCCAAAAAAAATCCCCATAGTGGGACAGACCCTTAAGGCCATTCGGCCCTTCGAGCCAACACCGCCATTCAAGATGATCATGGCTGAATCAGTACCCCGTTCCTGCTTTCTCCCCATATCAGGTCATAAGGAATAGGAGTAGTATTAGGCCATTCGGCCCGTCAAGTCTACTCCGCCATTCAATCAAGGCTGATCTATCTCTCCCTCCTCTTCTTCTTCTTCCGTGTGGCGTGCGCGGCCTAAAGTTGTTGGACACCTCGTTCTATTTGATCTTCTGTTTGTGCACGTCGAGTTGATTGCATTAGTCGAAACAGGGCGGACCACGTGAAGGTTGCAATCTCCCACCCCTCTCCCTCCTCCGACCCCCGTACTAATCAAGAATCTATCTATCTCTGCCTTAAAAATATAAAAAATATCCGCTGACTTGGCCTCCACAGCCTTCTGTGGCAGAGAATCCCACAGATTCACCGCCCTCTGACTAAACATTCACCACCTTCTGAATAATGTTCCTTGATTCCGTTAGCCCTAAGAGCTCTATCTAACTCTCTCTTGAAAACATCCAGTGAACTGGCCTCCACTGCCTTCTGTGGCAGAGAATTCCACAGACTCACAACTCTCTGGGTGAAAAGGTTCTTCCTTGTCTCAGTCCTAAATGGCTGACCCCTTATTCCTAATCTGTGACCCCTGGTTCTGGACTCCCCTAACATCAGGAAAAAAAATCCTGCATCTAACCTGTCCAATCCCTTAGGAATTTTATATGTTGCTATAAGATTCCCTCTCATCCTTCTAAATTTCGGTGAATACAAGTCCAGTTGGCCCATTCCTTTATCAAAGTAAAATATAGGATTGTATGCTATTCTGAAGGGAGAAACTGAAGAGAGGTAAGGAAATCCAGCTTGCAGTGCACCACGTCCTGGCTCAGAGAACCAGGTTTGGTGCTGTCTATGTGGAGTTTGCATGGTCTCTGACCAGTGATCCCAGCTCCATCCCACACACGCTAGGGACAATTTACAGTTTTTTATCAAAGCCAATTAGCCTGCAAACCCGCACGTCTTTGGAGTGTGGGAGGAATCCGGAGCACCCGGAGAAAACCCCACGCACGTCACGGGGAGGACGTGCAAACTCCGCGCAGGCAGCACCCGGAGTCGGGACGGAACCCGGGTCCCTCTGACGCTGCGAGGCAGCAGCTCTACCCTCTGCGCCACCGTACCGCAGTGCAGGTAGCTGGAGGCAATCTGCAATCTTGCCGAGCACAACAGGAGAGACACCCTTGAGTCCAGTCACCAATTTGTGGAATTCTCTGCCACAGAAGGCAGTGGAGGCCAATTCACTGGATGGATTCAAGAGAGAGTTAGATTTAGATCTTGGGGCTAAAGGAATCAAGGGTTATGGGGAGAAAGCAGGAACCGGATACTGATTTTTAGACGATCAGCCATGATCGTATTGAAGCTCGAAGGGACGAATGGCCTACTCCTGCACCCATCTTAATATTTTCTCTATGTTTCTAATATTTGAGCGTATTCTCCAGAGTAAACTTACCAGCGAGGGCATATCCTCCAGGGATGATCGGGTTCAAAACCCCTTCTGACTTGATGCCGTTGGGAAATATAAAAGCCATGAGTTCTCCAACTATACGGCCGATAACTGCCCCTACAGAGGGTACGAGATATATGAGATTCATCAACCAGCATGCTCTTCTACCAGAATAAATGGCAGAATCTCCTCAGAGCCCACGCTCTCTCTCCCCTGACAAGGATTCCATGCGTCCATCGTATAACGACACTCCAGTGTCTGGATGGAGGCTGCGTTTCCATCTATCGAGCCATTCGCAGTGTACAGCTACACGATAAGGGAATAACGTTTAGTGCAAGGTAAAGCCAGCAAAGTCCGATCGAGGATAGTCCGAGGGTCACCAATGAGGTAGATAGTAGTTCAGGACCGCTCTCTGGTTGTGGTAGGATGGTTCAGTTTCCTGATAACAGCTGGGAAGAAACTGACCCTGAATCTGGAGGTGTGCGTTTTCACACTTCTGTACCTCTTGCCCGATGGGAGAGGGGAGAAGAGGGAGTGGCCGGGGGGTGAGACTGGTCCGTGATGATGCTGCTGGCCTTGTCGAGGCAGCGTGAGGTGTAGATGGAGTCAGTGGAGGGGAGGTTGGTTTGTGTGTGTGTGTGGGTCTGGGCTGCGTCCACAATTGGCTGCAATTTCTTGCGGTCTCGGTTGGAGCCGTTCCCAAACCGTGCTGCGAGGCATCCGGATAAAACGCTTCCTGTGGAGCTAAGTCTAAAATACCTCTACTTAAAGCCCAGGCC
Organism: Raja brachyura; assembly: GCA_963514005.1. The sequence continues at coordinate 31,320,856 of OY740811.1, forward strand.
TCGGAATTGATCAATATGTGATTCCAGGCTTTCGACAAACATTAGCTAGCTCCATCATGGAGGACCATAGAGTGAAGCTGGTCGATTGTACGAGAGACACGATAGTTTAAGAGGCTTTTAGATAGGCAGATAGATACGCGGGGAATGGAGGAACAAGGAGGCGGAGGAGATCGTGTTTAGCACGGACATTGTGGGCCGAAGGGCCTGTTCCTGTGCTGTACTCTTCCATGTTGCACACATACATCAAGAAAGAGTCAAGTGATCGGTTCAAGGTGACATTTGTTCAGGTGAGTTCAGTTTAGAGATACAGCGCGGAAACAGGCCCTTCGGCCCACCGAGTCCGTGCCGACCAGCGATCCCCGCACACTAGCACTATCCTACACACACCAGGGACAATTTACAATTTTACTGAAGCCAATTAATCTACAAACCTGTTTTATAGAGGAAGATTCCAGATGCTGGAACAATCCAAGCTGGACACAAATGCTGGAGAAACTCGGCGGGTGAGGCAGCGTCTGTGGAGCGTCCGTAGATGCTGCCTCGCCCGCTGAGTTTCGGCAAACTACAAACCTGTACGACTTGGGAGTGTGGGAGGAAACCGGAGCACCCGGAGAAAATGCATGCAGTCACGGGGAGAACGGACAAACTCCGTACAGACAGCGCCCGTAGTCGGGATCGAACGCGGGTCTCCGCTGTACCGCTGTGCCACCGTGCTGCCCTAATTGATTTTAAACTACCTACATAGACCTATATTTCCATAAAATCTCCTTGTTAAAGAAAAGGCAAGGAGTTGTGCACATTATCCCCTTAACATTCTTTAACATAGAGCTCTAGGGGCTAGTGGAACCAAGGGATACAGGGAGAAGGCAGGCACGGGTTATTGATTGGGGGACGATCAGCCATGATCGCAATGAATGGCGGTGCTGGCTCGAAGGGCCGAATGGCCTGGTCCTGCACCTATTGTCTATGTTTCTATGTAACATGAAGCTTTTATTATCTAATCACAATTCCAACGCACTGCAAAGATAGAAACTGCCCTGCATGTGGGCGCACGGTGGCGCAGCGGTAGAGTCGCTGCCTCACAGCGCCGGAGTCCCGGGTTCGATCCCGACTACGGGAGCCGTCTGTACTGAGTTTGCACGTTCTCCCCGCGACCTGCGTGGGTTTTCCCCGAGATCTTCGGTTTCCTCCCACACTCCAAAGACGTGCAGGTTTGTAGATTAATTGGCTTGGCATTAATGTAACATTGCCCTAGGTGTGTGTGTGTGTAGGGTAGTGTTGGGGATCGCTGGTCTGCGCGGACTCGATGGGCCGAAGGGCCTGTTTCCGCGCTGTGTTTCTAAACTAAACAAAAAGGTTTGGGAACGTCAATCACCAAATTTCAACATTGTCATCCACATCCACGATACACCCCCTCCCCCCCCATAATCCCCCCCCCCCCCCCCCCCCCATGGCGGCCAGCGTGCACGGAAGGCGTGCATAGTCCCCGCGGTCACCGTGTGCTCCCTCTCCAGGGACACGCACGGTCACGGACGTGGGACCCGGAAGAGGGGCCGGTGGTCTGGCGGGGACCTCGACTGCCCGCTGCCTGGAAATGGCACGCTGCCGTCGGGTCTCCTGGACTTACCGTATATCAGTACAGGCATGAAGTACCCGGCTGGCATTGGTAGAGTGGTGGCGAGAATCAACATCCAAAACTTGAGAAGGGGGAGAGAAGACAGAGTCAGCCCAACCCTGCCCTGCCCTCCGCATCTCACTACCCGCCCGCATGTCCCTGCCTGCGTGCGTCACAGAGTGGTACAGCATGGAACCAGCCCAACTAGCCCGCACTGGCCAACATGTCCCAGCTAAACCAGTTTGGTCCATATCCCTCCAAACCTGTCCCATCCATGCACCTGTCTAACTGTTTCTTAAACGTTAGGATAGTCCATGCCGGAGACCCAGGTTCGATCCAGACTACAGGTGCCTGTCTGTACGGAGTTTGCACGTTCTCCCCGTGACCTGCATGGATTTTTCCTGAGATCTTCGGTTTCCCCCCACACTCCAAAGGTCAATTGGCTTGGGAAATGTAAAAATTGTCCCTAGTGGGTGAAAGATAGTGCTAGTGTGCGGGGATCGCTGGTCAGCGCGGACTCGGTGGACCAAGGGGCCTGTTTCCGCGCTGTTTCTCTAAACTAACCAACATCCTCTAGCAGCTTGTTGTGAAAAGGTTTTCCCTCAGATTCCCATTAAATCTTTCCCCTTCACCTTGCACCCACTGAATGTCCTCTGGTCCTCGACTCCCCTACTCTGGGCAAGAGACTCTGTGCGTCTACCTGATGTATTCCTCTAATGATCACTACACAGTTAACGGGGCAGGAGGTCGCTGTATCGGACAGGGGGTGGGGGGGAGGGAGGGGGTTGGGGGGGGGGAGGGGGGTTGGGGAGGGGGGTTGGGGGTAGGGGAGGGGAGGAGGGGGGAAAGGAGGGAAAGGGGAAGGGGGAATGGAGGTGGGGGTGGGGGGGAGGGGGAGGAGGGGAGGGGGGAACAGGGGTGGGGATGGGGGGGTGGGGAGGATGGAGGAACGGGGGTGGGGGGGAGCGGGAGGGGGAGGGGAGGAGGCGGGAGGGGGGGGTGGGGGAACGGGGGTGGGGGGGAGGAGGGGAGGATTGGGGAACGGGAGTGGGGGAGGGTTGGGGGGGGAGGAGGGGGGGAGGGGGGGAGGGGGGGGATGGGGGAACGGGGTGGGGGGGAGGAGGGGGGAGGGGAGGGGGGGACGGGAACGTGGCTTACCTTCATGAACAAGAAGAACAGGAGGGTGCCGTAAAAGGTGAAGGTGGGGTGGCACCAGTCCACCCACAGGTTGTCGGGGTCCACCCGTGAGTGCAGGTCCAGGCTGCCGTTGAGGGAGAGCGCCCCCCATGGCCGATGGTCAAAGAGCGAGGAGATCAACTCCTTCATGGTCAGCTGCCGGACACAAGGCAACACATCACCCTCTCCGCACAAACGCAGGGCGGAAGGAATGGGGGTAGAATCAGGCCATTCAGCCCATCACGTCCACTCTGCCATTCAATCGTGGCTGATCTATCTCTCCCTCCCAACCCCATTCTCCAGCCTTCTCCCCATAACCTCTGACACCCGCACTAATCACGAATCTATCCACCTCTGACTTGGCCTCCACCGCCGTCTGTGGCAATGAATTCCACAGATTCACCACCCACTGATTAAAGAAATCTCTCCTCATCTCCTTTCTAACAGAACGTCCTTTAATTCTGAGACTGCGCCCTCTGGTCCCTAGACTCTCCCACTAGTGGAAACATCCTCTCCACATCCACTCTATCCGGGCCTTTCACTGTTCTGTACGTTTCAATGAGTTCCCCCATCATTCTTCTAAACTCCAGCGAGTCCAGGTTCAGTGCCGACAAACGTTCCAAAGACGTACAGGTTTTGTGGGTTAATTGGCTCGGTAAATGTAAAAATGTCCCTAGTGGGTGTAGGATGGTGTTAGTGTGCGGGGATCGCTGGGCAGCGCGGGCCCGGTGGGACGGAGGTCCTGATTTCGCGCTGTATCTCTAAACTAAGCATGGACGAGCTGGGCCGACGGGCCGCTGTCCGTGCTGTAGAGCTCTCTCTGAAACGTGCGTCCGGATCTTGGTCACTTGGTCACTCACAAGGAACCTCCATTCACACAGCGGTCGTGCTGCCCGCCCCATTTCCGGGTCGTACATCCGCGCCCACGTGTCCCTGGAGAGGAACACGCACGCGGTGTCCACGTGGACTGTGGAGGCCGTCCGTGACGGTCGCTCACCGCGGGAGGTCACCGCGCGAGTGTTTTGTTGATCAAAATGTTAATATTTTAACTTGATAACTTTGTTTGTAAAAGGCCAATACAGGCGTTCTCTGATCATGTTACTACTTTGTACTTTTGTCTGTTCTGAATAAAGGCATTTTGTATGCTCAATTCCTCCATCCAATGAGGTCCTGTATCTCCCTAATTATCCACATTGCCCAAAAGTTGGATCCCATTGCAGGTTGAGGAGGTCTTCATGTTGATGTACACTTACCCTGGAAGCCATGAACTGCCCCAAGCCAGCAGGGAAAGTAATAGATGCCAAGAGTAAGGTCACTACTCCAGAGTAGACGGCTTTCCTAATGGTAGAGTATTAGTATTAGTATTAGCATCAACATTAGTATTAGCTTTATCATTAGTATTAATATTCATATTAGCATTAGTATTAGCATCAGCATTAGTATTATAAGTTCATAGGTTCATAAGTTATAGGAAGCGAATTAGGCCATTCGGCCCATCAAGTCTACTCTGCCAAACGGCCTGTTGCTGTACTGTTCTAGATTGCATTGGTGAAGACCCAATCTGACAGCCTACTGTCATCCTTTATTCTATGAAGACTGTACGAAGAATTCTTCCATGATGAATTTTATTCTCCCACAACTAGAGAGCAGTGAAGAACTTGGTGACCACCTGACTATCTTTGAGAAGGAATGGGAAACATCACCCATTCCTTCCCTCCACAGATGCTGCCTCACCCGCTGAGTTTCTCCAGCACTTTTTGTCTACTTTCCATTTTTCCAGCGCCTGCAGTTCTTTCTTCACCATCCGACTATCTTTGATCAGACTTTACCTTGCACTAAACATTATTCCTTTATCACGTAATCTGTATGCTACAAATGGCCGGTTTGTTATCATGCATTATAGAAACATAGAAAATAGGTTCAAGGAGTAGGCCATTCGGCCCGTCGAGCCGGCATCTGCCACTCAATGCGATCATGGCTGAATCAGTACCCCGTTCCCGCTTTCCCCCCCCCCCATATTCCTTGATTCCGTTAGCCCTAAGAGCTAGATCTAACTCCCTCTTGAAAACATCCAGTGAATTGGCCTCCACTGCCTTCTGTGGCAGAGAATTCCACAGATTCACAACTCTCTGGGTGAAAAAGTTTTTCCTCATCTCAGTCCTAAATGGCCGACCCCTTATTCTCAATCAATCAATCAAAGACTTTATTGTCTTTCCTGACTACGGGCGCTGCCTGTACGGACAATATTGTGCATTCAAAATTACACCAACAAATGCAAATCTGAACGAAATTTCGTTGCATCTGGCTCACCGTGCAACACAAAATAACAAAAGGATAAAATAGATAAAAGGATAAAATAGATAATAGTGGCGGCACCTTGTATGGAATTCAAGAGTCTGATGGCTCGGGGGGAAGAAGCTGTTGCAACACCTGGCCGATCTGCTCCTTATTTGAGTCTAGGAGCAGGGAGGTTCTACTGCAGTTGTACAGGGTCTTGGTGAGACCACACCTGGAGTATTGCGTACAGTTCTGGTCTCCAAATCTGAGGAAATACATTCTTGCCATAGAGGGAGTACAGAGAAGGTTCACCAGACTGATTCCTGGGATGTCAGGACTTTCATATGAGGAAAGACTTGATAGACTTGGCTTGTACTCGCTAGAATTTAGAAGACTGAGGGGGGATCTTATAGAGACTTACAAAATTCTTAAGGGGTTGGATAGGCTAGATGCAGGAAGATTGTTTCCGATGTTGGGGAGGTCCAGAACAAGGGGTCACAGTCTAAGGCTAAGGGGGAATTCCTTTAGGACCGAGATGAGGAAAACATTTTTCACCCAGAGAGTGGTGAATCTGTGGAATTCTCTGCCACAGAATATAGTTGAGGCCAGTTCATTGGCTATATTTAAGAGGGAGTTAGATGTGGCCCTTGTGGCTAAAGGGATCAGGGGGTATGGAGAGAAGGCAGGTACGGGATACTGAGTTGGATGATCAGCCATGATCATATTGAATGGCGGTGCAGGCTCGAAGGGCCGAATGGCCTCCTCCTGCATCTATGTATCTATGTTTCTATGTTACACTGCGATACCTTTTGCCCGAGGCCAGCAGATCCTGTGACCCCCAGGTCCTGGACCTCCCTCCCACAACGGAGAACATTTTTTCCTGCATCAAGCCCGTCCGATCCCTCAAGAATTTCATGTGTACTGTCTTTCCACCGACTGGACAGCGGGCGACAAAAGCTTTTCATCGTACACCTGACGATGAACGGAGCTGGGCCGAACGGAGGATATCGTCTTCCGCCCTTACTCTGTGGCGGTGAACCTCTGGACGAAAGGGTTTCTCCTGACGTATCCCACCAGCCGCCGCTGACAGAAGAGGTACACGCAGCTCAGGATCCCACAGATGACTCTGTCCACACAAGGAAGGGAAGAGAATGCGGTTACTTTGTAAACTGAACAATGATCCGCTGCTCTAGGTGTCAGCTGCTCTACATCGGTGAGACCAAGCGCAGGCTTGGCGATCGCTTCGCCCAACACCTCCGCTCGGTCCGCAGTATATATATTTTTAATTTCAAAATAGACTTTATTCAGGTAGTAAATATATACAGTACATGAACCTTACGGAAAATCCATCCGACATTTTCGGAGGCTGCACAAATTGTTCAATACAGTGTTTATACATTTCTCAGATTTCACAAATTTGTCCCCCTGGCGTGGGATACCTTCCCTTATTTTGAGGGGCATCTCCACCATACCGTGCCCCCCATGTCCAGTAGTGGAAGGACCCTAGACTGTGGCCCTCTCCCACCGAGCCTTGGCGTTGGCTGCACCGAGCTTCAGTGCGTCCCTCAGCACGTACTCCTGCAGTCTGCAGTGGGCCAGTCGGCAACATTCCCCGACGGACATCTCACTCTGCTGGGTGGTGAACAACGCTCGGGCAGACCAGAGAGCGTCTTTCACCGAGTTGATGACCCTCCAGCAGCACTCGATGTCATTCTCTGAATGTGTCCCTGGGAACAGTCCGTAAATCACACAGTCCTCTGTGACGGAGCTGTTTGGAATAAAGCGTACCAGGGACCCTTGCATTTTTCTCCAGACTCTTTGGGCAAATCCACACTCTGCAAATAGGTGGGCAACCGTCTCCACTCCATAGCAGCCGTCCCGAGGGCAGCGTGCGTTGGTAGTGAGGTTCCGACGGTGCAGGAAGGATCTGACTGGGAGGGCTCCCTTCACCGCCAGCCAAGCCAGGTCTTGGTGCTTGTTGGTGAGTTCTGGCGATGAGGCATTTTGCCAGACAAGCTGGGCAGTCTGCTCAGGGAACCACGCCACCGGGTCCATCGAGTCTGCAGCGCAGTAACCAACGTGATCTCCCGGTGGCTCAGCACTTCAACTCCCCCTCCCAGTCTGAATCCGATCTTTCTGTCCTGGGCCTCCTCCATGGCCAGAGTGAGGCCCATCGCAAATTGGAGGAGGAGCACCTCATATTTCGCTTGGGTAGTTTACACCCCAGTGGTATGAACATTGACTTCTCCAATTTCAGGTAGTCCCTGCTTTCTCCCTCCATCCCCTCCCCTTCCCAACTCCCCCACAGCCCACTGTCTCCACCTCTTCCTTTCTTCTTCCCCCCTCCCACCCCCACATCAGTCTGAAGAAGGGTCACGACCCAAAACGTCGCCTATTTCCTTCGCTCCATAGATGCTGCCTCACCCGCTGAGTTTCTCCAGCATTTCTGTCCACCGGTGAAAGATCAAATTTTAGTTTAGTTCAGTGCATGGTCACGTGTACCGAGATACAGCGAAAAGCTTTTGTTGCGCGCTGTACAGTCGGAGGAACGGCTACTCGCAATTACAACCAAGCCGTCCACGGTGATGCAGGATAAAGGGAATAACATTCCGTGCGAGCCCAAGTCTCGTAAAGTCTGAGGTTCTCCACCAGGGGGTGCTGTCTGTACGCAGTTTGTACGTTCTCTCTGGGACCAAGTGGGTTCTCTCCGGGTACTCCGGTTCATTGCAAAATTAAATAGACACAAAGATATCTCACCCGAGGATGATGAAGATGAATGTTTCTGGTAAATCGAATGGGAAGTCAACTTTGAACTTTGTTTTGAAAAGAGCGATGATGGTTTCTGCCAAGACATAAAAAGATATTAAAGTTAGAAATATATTAAACTTTTAAAATCTATTAAAGTTAGAACACTGTGGCGCAGCGGTAGAGTTACTGCCTCGGGTGCTGTCTGTGTGGGCTTTCTCCCTGTGACCACATGGGTCCTTTCATTCGGAGACCATGGCCTCAGTGGGCCGAAGGGCCTGTTTCCGTACTGTATCTTATCAACAATAAGTGGTAAGCCATTTAGAACGGAGATGAGGAAAAGAGAGTTGTGAATCTGTGGAATTCTCTGCCTCGGAAGGTGGTGGAGGCCAATTCTCTGGATGCTTGGAAGAGAGAGTTAGATAGGGCTCTTAAAGATAGCGGAGTCAGGGGATATGGGGAGAAGGCAGGAACGGGGTACTGATTGGGGATGATCAGCCATGATCATATTGAATGGCGGTGCTGGCTCGAAGGGCCGAATGGCCTACTCCTGCACCTACTGTCTCCAAGCTAAACAATAGCCAGTGAATTGTCGGCACTGGGCCTGTACTCGCTGGGGTTCAAAGAGATGAGGGGGGACCTTATTGAAACGTAACGAATAGTGAAAGGCCTGAATAGAGTGGATGTGGAGAGGATGTTTCCACTAGTGGGAGAGTCTAGGACCAGAGGTCAAAGCCTCAGAATTAGTGGATGTTCCTTTAGGAAGGAGATGACGAGGGATTTCATTAGCAAGAGGGCGGTGAATCTGTGGAATTCTTTGCCACAGAAGGTTGTGGAGGCCACAAGTCAATGGATATTTTTAAGGTAGATATGGACAGATTCTTGGTTAGTGCGGGTGTCAGGGGTAATGGGGGGAAGGCAGGAGAATGGGGTTTGGAGGGAGAGATAGATCGGCCGCGATTGAATGGCGGAGTGGACTTGATGGGCCGAATGGCCTGATTCTGCTCCTATCACTGATGACCTTATGGTTTAAGAAGGAACTGCAGATGCTGGAAAATCGAAAAGGTGGACAAAAGTGCTGGAGGAAACTCAGCGGGCAGCGACAGCATCTATGGAGCGAAGGAAATGGGCGACGTTTCGGGCCGAAGCCCTGCTCCTAGAACTTGTGAACTTACGAAGGAAATAGGCAACGTTTCGGGCCGAAACGTTGCCTATTTCCTTTGCTCCTTAAGGGCCTGTCCCACCAGCATGCAACTCTATGCGATTAGCGCGACCTAACGTGGTCGCTTGAGCCGTCCGGCGTCGCGGGGCCGGTCCCACTTCGATCACCGGAGCCGCGCGGAATTGTGCGGAGTTCGTCCCGAGTTCGTCCCGACACCGCGCGGGGTTCCGAAAAACCGACTATGTCCAAAAATCCCGCGCGGCAACGGCTTGTCGGCTCGCAGTCGCCTCGACATTTACACACCGCCCGGACATCGTGCCTCCGTGAACCTATTTGTAAGTGCCTCCGTGACCCTCTATGTGTGTGGCTCCGTGGCCCTGTATGTGTGTGTGGCTCGGTGCCCCTCTCTGTGTGCCGCTCTAAGTCCTGGCGAACTTACCTTGGACTTGCTTCAAGTTCGCCTCGCTTTGCGCCGCGTTGCGCCCACTCACCCGACCTCCGCGCGGCCCCCGCTGCCGGTTTGATCGCATTCACCGCATGGAGTTGCATGCTGGTGGGACTGGCCCTTTAGATGCTGCTGCAGCCGCTGAGTTTCTCCAGTAATTTTGTCGACGTGACCTTTACGATTACGCCCGCTGCGGCGGAGGGGGGTGGCTGCGGGTTGCGGAGGCAGGCGTTTACCTTGCTCGTTGTTGAACACGGAGAGAAGGCGGAACATGAAGGCGCCGCAGGTAGCTGCGAAGAAACCCCTCCAGTAGTTCCGCACCGCAAAGTGGGACGACGTCACCTCAACGCTGAACAGCACACCTGGGGGAACACAGGTGGACGTCAGACAGAAACACAGGTAGGATATATCTCCAATGAAGTGTAGAATGGTTAGAGGGTTACACAAAAAGCTGGAGAAACTCAGCGGGTGCAGCAGCATCTAAGGAGCGAAGGAGATAGGCAACATTTCGGGTCGAGACCCTTCTTCAGACTGGTCAGGGATCAGGGAAATGAGAGATATAAACAGTGATGTGGAGAGATAAAGAATAATGAATGAAAGATATGCAAAAAAGTATTGATGATAAGGGAAGCAGGCCATTGTAAGCTGTTTGTGGTGTGAAAATGAGAAGCTAGTGCGACTGGGGAGGGAGGGGGGGGGAGATGGAGAAGGAATGTCAGGGCCCGAGGGCTGAGGGAGAGGTGGGGGGGAGGCAGTCTGGGTTAACAGAATTGAGAAAATTCAATGTTTAAGCCCAGAGGATGCAGACTCCCCAAGCGGAATATGAGGTGCTGTTCCTCCAACTTGCGGTGTTGCTCACTCTGGCCGTGGAGGAGGCCCAGGACCGAGAGGTCGGATACGGAGTGGGAGGGGGAGTTGAAGTGCTGAGCCACCGGGAGGTCGGGTTGGTTATTGCGGACCGAGCGGAGGCGTTCGGCGAAACGATCGCCCAGCCTCCGCTTGGTCTCACCGAAGTAGATCAGCTGGCATCTGGAGCAACGGATGCAGTAGACGAGGTTGGAGGAGGTGCAGGTGAACCTCTGTCGGACCTGGAAGGACTGCTGGGGCCCCTGAAAGGAGTGGTGGGGGGGGAGGTGAAGGGACAAGTGTAGCATCTCTTGCGGTTGCAAGGGAAAGTGCCCGGGGAAGGGGTGGAGCGGGAGGGAAGGGAGGAATTGACGAGGGAGTTGCGGAGGGAGCGGTCTCTGCGGAAGGCAGACGGGGGGGGGGAGATGGGAAGATGTGGCGAGTGGAGGGGTCATTCTAAACATAGAATGTTTAGAACTCCACTCACATTATTGATTTCCTATATTTATACTTATTTTAATTTCCTTTATTATTTCTTTCTATTAATTTCTCCCTGTATTAAAAATAATAAAAAATATAGAAGTACAAACAAGAATGAGTGTCAATTTTAAAAATATTCAGAATGTATGTGATGAATGGTATATTCTTTTGTTTATTTTTTCGCTCACATTTTAAATTGTCTTAATATCTATTTACTTCTAATAAAAAATATTAACAAAAAAAAAAGAAACACAGGTAGATCCCACACACAGAAACGATAGACCATAGACTATAGGCGCAGGAGTCGGCCATTGGGCCCTGCGAGCCAGCACCGCCATCCAATGTGATCGTGGCTGATCGTCCCCAATCAGTACCCCGTTCCCGCCTTCCCCCCCCGTCATCCCCCGACTCCGCTTTTTTTTTTTAACAGCCCTATCTAGCTCTCTCTTGAAAGCATCCAGAGGACCGGCCTCCACCGCCCTCTGAGGCGTGTGTGTTGTCTTTCCGCTGGCTCGTAGCACGGGGGCTAGAGCTCTTCACTGTACCTCGGTGCACGTGGCAATCAACTAAGCTGCACGAAACTGAAGGTAGACAAAAAATGCTGGAGAAACTCAGCGGGTGAGGCAGCAGGAAGGAAATAGGCGACTCAGCACGTGAGGCAGCATCTATGGAGCGAAGGAAATAGGCAACGTTTCGGGCCGAAACCCGAGGGTTTCGGCCCGAAACGTTGCCTATTTCCTTCATGCTGCCTCACCCGCTATTTTTAAGAGCCCTATCTAGCTCTCTCTTGAAAGCATCCAGAGAACCTGCCTCCACCGCCCTCTGAGGCAGGGAATTCCACACTCACCACTCTCTGTGAGGAAAAAGTGTTTCCTCGTCTCCGTTCTAAATGGCTTACTCCTTATTCTTAAACTGTGTGTGGCCCCTGGTTCTGGACTCCCCCCCCAAACATCGGGAGCATGTTTCCTGCCTCTAGCGTGTCCAAACCCTTAACAATCTTACAGGTGGACCCCACATTAAAACGCAGGTAGACGTCACACGCTGAAACACAGGTGGACCCCACACTGCAGGTACTGACGGACTGCATGGTCCGATATCACCCATTGATACTCCGAAGCATTCGGATTCAGGGCGGCACAGGTTCGATCCTGACTTTTGCGGGATTAACTCCGGGATGGGAACGGGGCGATGGGTGGGGAACGTAGCGGGATCGCGCTGTGCTTTGCTGCGCTGGCGGTGGTACAGCGGTAGAGTTGCCCCCAATTACCTCACAGCGCCGGAGACCCAGGTTCGATCCCGACTACGGGCGCTGTCTGTACGGAGTTTGCACGTTCTCCCCGTGACCCGCGTGGGTTTCCTCCGAGATCCTCGGATTCCTCCCGCACTCCAAAGACGTGCGGGTTTGTCGGTTAATTGGTGTCGTGAGGTAAGTGAAACTTCCACTACTTGTTACTTTACTTAACTTTATTTAAGCTTTAAGCAACTTATTTCTTTAATACATTACTCAGAAATGTCTGGCAAACATGGCTGATTCCGCTGGCCTTTCCCGCCCGAAAATACTTTGCGCATGCGCACACTCCGGGAATGTCCTGCGCATGCGCACATACGTGTGTGTAGGATGGTGCTAGTGTTCATGGTGACCGCTGGTCTGCGTATACGCGGTGGGCCGGACGGCCTGTCTCCGCGCTGTATCTCTACGTAAAAGTCAACTAAAAGTAACGTGTCGGAAGGAACTGCAGATGCTGGTTTAAACCGAAGATAGACACAGAATGCTGGAGTAACTCAGCGGGACAGGCAGCATCTCTGGAGAGAAGGAATGGGTGACGTTTCGGGTTGAGACCCTTGTTCAGACTCTAAAAGTCGACCTCCTTTGTGCTGTGGCCATTATCGCTGCTGTAACACTGTCCACGTTACCTCCACTGTGAGTGGGAACTGCCTCTGGCCACCGTTAGCCCTGACCGGGGCCGGCTACTCACCACTGATGGGGGCGCCGAAACAACTCGCTACGCCCACCGCCGCCGCCGCAACCAGCATCTCGTAGCGCTTGCTCTTGTTCTGCAGGGAAGCAAAATACATCGTGGACGCAGCCCAGACCGTCACACAAACCGACCCCCCTTCCATTGACTCCATCTACGCCGCACGCTGCCCCGGCAAGGCCGGCAGCATCATCAAGGACCAGTCGCAGCTTGGCTTTACGCTTACCTGATGCACAATGTTAAGGGCCTGTCCCATTAGGGGCGTCATTTGCGATGTCACGCAGGTGGAGCGTGAAGATTTTGTGAATCCCAAAATCCTGGGGCACAGCACGCAACCGCACGCAACCGCGCGCAACTGCGCGCAACCGTGCGTCACTGCCTACGCCACCACACGCCATGCATGCGGAATGCACGGCAGGCTCGCATCACGTGCACATCACAACGCTCGCGTCGTGCATCGTGGGCCCGCTCACTAAATTCAGAGAACCAGTGAGGCTTATTTACTGATATCTGTTTAATGATCCATAGTGTAACGGCAACACATAGTCCCTACCTCGTAATCCCTGGTGACTGTGGTTCGAATTCCTCCCAGGTAGGTGGCGATCATGCTGGAGATGTGGACAAAGGGCCCCTGTAGATGAGAAACGTCACATTCGGTCTAAGGTTGAGACCACGGAACACTGGTTCCCCCTCCACGCACGCTGCCCGACCTGCCCAGTCTTTTCAGCATTCGGCCTATATTCCTCTTTTAATTTTCCAGCACCTACAGGTTTTTTTTAATGAAATATCCAGTGTGAGATTCAGGAACCATGGATTGTCTCACTCCTGAAGTTCCAAGTCACTGTTGTCCAGCCTTCAACCTTTCATATAACAAGTAGAAACACAAGGAGCTGCTGATTTGCTCTAGTTTACAGATGCAGATCCAGTGGGAGCATCCTCTCCACATCCACTCTATCCAGGCCTTTCATTATTCTGTACCTTTCAATGAAGGAGGTCCCCCCTCAACTTTCTAAACTCCAGCGAGTACAGGCCCAGTGCCGTCAAACGCTCATCATATGTTAACCCACTCATTCTTATAAACCTCCTCTGGACCCTCTCCAGAGCCAGCATATCCTTCCTCAAAGGGTTACACAAAAAGCTGGAGAAACTCAGCGGGTGCAGCAGCATCTAAGGAGCGAAGGAGATAGGCGACGTTTCGGGTCGAGACCCTTCTTTGGGGCCCACATTTGCTCACAGTATGAAGGCAATGGACTGGGGACATTTTAGTTTAAAGACACAGCGTGGAAAAAGGGTCCGCGCCGCCCAGCGACCCCGCACGCTAACACTATCCTACACCCACTAGGGACAATTTTAATATTTACCAAGTCATTTATCCAACAAACCGGCAGGTCTTTGGAGTGTGGGCGGAAACCGAAGATCCCGGAGAAAACCCGCGCAGGTCACGGGGAGAACGTGCAAACTCCGTACAGACAGCACCCGTAGTCGGGATCGAACCCGGGTCTCCGGCGCTGCTTTCGCTGTGAGGCAGCGACTCTACCGCTGAGCCACCGTGACCACCCTGGGTCGGGACCCTTCTTCACACAAGGGTCGCCTGGTCATTCCCTTCACAGATGCTGCCCGACAACAAGTGAAGCTTCGCTTTGTTTTTGCTTGTTTTTCCAGCTGAGTTTTCCTCCTCTTGGATCTTCATTGCTCTAGCGACCCCTCTCTTCCCAGTTATTCCGAATGGTGAAAGGCTGGGATAGAGTGGACGTGGAGAGGATGTTTCCACTAGTGGGGGAAGTCTAGGACTAGAGATTGAGTCTGGGACCAGAGGACACAGCCTCAGAGTTAAAGGACGTACCTTTAGGAAGGAGTTGACGAAGAATTTATTTAGTCAGAGGGCGGTGAATCTGTGGAATTCATTGCCACAGACGACTGTGGAGGCCACAAGTCAATGGATATTTTTTAAGGCAGAGATAGATAGATTCTTGATTAATGCGGGTGTCAGGGGTTATGGGGAGACGGCAGGAGAATGGGGTTAGGAGGAAGAGAAAGATCAGCCCTGATTGAATGGCAGTGCAGACCTGATGGGCCGAATGGCCTAATTCTGCTCCTATCACTTAAGACCTTATTCCCCCGCTCGCTCAGTCATCCTCTCTTCACTTCACCGCTTTGCTCCTGACTTCACCGCTCTTCCCCTGGTCTTCATCTTCCCCACTGCCCTTCCTTCCTCCTGCCGCTCCCCGCACGGAGCCGGTAGTGAGGGTCAACCACGCTTACCACTTTCCCCAAGAAGATGGTGCTCCCGGCTGCCAGGGAGCAGGTCAAGCCCACCATCTTGGCCACCATGGTCTTCATGGTCAGGTACTCTTCCAGAAGCACGCCAGTCAGGATCGTCTTCAGCTCAGGAATGCCCGAACCTAAATGAGAAATTGATGTCCATCTGTACTTAGAGTCATCGAGTGATACAACGTGGAAACTGGCCCTTCGGCCCATCTTGGGGGATCTGGTCCTACATCCACAACTCCCTGCAATGTCCAGGACTGCGTTTGGTCCTGCGTTACAATGCGCCGGATGAGAAGAGCTCACCTCCCCCATCCCATCCTCACCACTTTCTACAGGGGCACCATAGAGAGTATTCTGACCAGCTGTATCTCTGTCTGGTTTGGGGACTGTAAAGCCTCCGACTGGAAGTCCGTGCAGAGAGTGGTGAGGACAGCGGAAAAAATCATCGGGACCTCTCTCCCCTCAATCGGGGATATTGCGACCAAACGTTGCGTGTCTAAGGCCAGCAGTATTATAAAAGACCCCACACATCTCCATCACGGACTGTTCACTCTGCTGCCCTCGGGCAAAAGATATCGCAGCATAAGGAGCAGAACATCAAGGTTCTGCAACAGCTTCTTCCCACGAGCCATCAGACTCCTGAATGCCATGTAATGGGCTGCCACCACTGTCTATTTATCCTTTTATCCATGTTTATCCTTCTGTTAATTATCGTGTTGCACAGGGAGCCAAATGCAATGGAATTTCGTTTGGAACTGCATATATCAATGTATTTATAAATGACAATAAAGTTTGTTTGACTTGTTTTGACTTGACTACATCATGCGGTGCTGGCTCGATGGGCCGAATGGCCTACTCCTGACCTGCAGCTATTGTCTATTGTCTTCTCATTTGCACGAAGGAACTGCAGATGTTGGCTTACACCGAAGATAGACACAAAACGCTGGAGTAACTCAGCGGGACGGGCAGCATCTCTGCAGAGAAGGAACAGGCGACATTTCGGGTGTCTAAAGGAGGGTCTCGACCCGAAACATCACCCGTTCCTTCTCTCCAGAGAGGCTGCCTGTCCCACTGAGTTACTCCAGCATTTTGAGTCCGTCTGTGTTCCATCAGTTGGACACAAGAGGGAGTTAGGTTCAAAGAAACGGGGAAAGCTGGGACGATCATTCCATCCCTCGAGCAATCAGTGAGACGGTGACTGATCTGTCCCCGAACCACATCCCAGGTATCTCTGGCCAACGGATATCTCAGGTTTAAACAGAACGACTGACTGGCCATCAATTATCAACCCAGCGCTCAGCCATGATCACATTGAATGGCGGTGCTGGCTCGAAGGGCCGAATGGCCTACTCCTGCACCTATTGTCTATTGTCTAATGTCTGTTGAATATTGAGAAAACACATCTTTCAGTCTGAAGAAGGGTCTCGACCCGAAACATCGCCCATTCCTTCGCTCCAGAGATGCTGCCTGTCCCACTAAGTTACTCCAGCACTTTGTGTTGGTTCATTAGTCGTTGCCCTAGTAAAGGTATTTGCTACCCGTTCCTGCTTACTCCCCATATCCCTTGATTCCGTTAGCCCCAAGAGATCATCCAACTCTCTCTTGAAAACATCCAGAGAACTGGCCTCCACCGCCTTCTGTGGCAGAGAATTCCGCAGATTCACAACTCTCTGGGTGAAAACGTTTTTCCTCATCTAATTTCTAAATGGCCGACCCCTTATTCTTAAACTGTGACCCCCCCCTAGTTCTGGACTCCCCCCAAATTTGAGAACATTTTTCCTGTGTCCAGCCTGTCCAATTCCTTGGGTTACACAAAAAGCTGGAGAAACTCAGCCGGTGCAGCAGCATGTAAGGAGCGAAGGAGATATGCGACGTTTCGGGTCGAGACCCTTCTTCAGACTGGTCAGGGATCAGGGAAACGAGAGATATAGACGGTGAGGTGGAGAGTTAAAGAACAATGAATGAAAGATATGCAAAAAAGTATCGATGATAAAGGAAACAGGCCATTGTAAGCTGTTTGTGGTGTGGAAATGAGAAGCTAGTGCGACTTGGGTGGGGGGGGGGGAGATAGAGGGAGAAAGAATGCCAGGGCCCGGGGGCTGAGGGAGAGGTGGGAAGGGGAGGAGGCAGCCAGGGTTAACAGAATTGAGAAAATTCAATGTTTAAGCCCAGAGGATGCAGACTCCCCAAGCGGAATATGAGGTGCTGTTCCTCCAACTTGCGGTGTTGCTCACTCTGGCCGTGGAGGAGGCCCAGGACTGAGAGGTCGGATACGGAATGGGAGGGGGAGTTGAAGTGCTGAGCCACCGGGAGGTCGGGTTGGTTATTGCGGACCGAGCGGAGGTGTTCGGCGAAACGATCGCCAAGCCTCCGCTTGGTCTCACCGATGTAGATCAGCTGGCATCTGGAGCAACGGATGCAGTAGATGAGGTTGGAGGAGGTGCAGGTGAACCTCTGTCGGACCTGGAAGGACTGCTTGGGTCCCTGAAAGGAGTGGATGGGGGAGGTGAAGGGGCAAGTGTAGCATCTCTTGCGGTTGCAAGGGAAAGTGCCCGGGGAAGGGGTGGAGCGGGAGGGAAGGGAAGAATTGACGAGGGAGTTGCGGAGGGAGCGGTCTCTGCGGAAGGACTCCTCCTCCCTGTCCAATTCCTTGTTGTGCTTCTATAAGATTTCAGACCAGCACCAGTCGTCATTGCCTCCTGGTGGACCGCCAGTTTCTGAGCGGATAATTCCATGATCGTCAATGGCCACTATTTAATCTCTCGTGAGGCACCTCATCGAATGCCTTCCGGAGACTCATCGAAATAAATATGCCGCTGAGTAATAGTTTAGACATCTTTCCAAAAGATACAAACAGCTTTGACATGCCTGACCTTCCAGTTATAAAATCCACACTGTCACTGATCAAGTGGACATGTTCTCAATGTTCAGGCAACCCACCCTGGGATAGGCAGCGGCAAATGTCCAATGGTATATGTTCATGAGCTCATAAGTGATAGGAGTAGAATTAGGCCATTCGGCCCATCAAGTCTTCTCCCCCATTCAGTCATGGCTGATCTATCTTTTCCTCTCAACCCCATTCTCCCCAACACCCGCACTAATCAAGAACCTATGTCTCTCTGCCTTAGCAATATCCATGGACTTGGCCTCCACAGCCGTCTATGGCAATGAATTCCACAGATTCACCACCCTCTGACTAAAGAAATTCCTCCTCATCTCCTTCCTAAAGGGACGTCCTTTTATTCTGAGACTCTAGTCCTAGACTCTCCCACTAGTGGAAACATCCTCTCCACATCCACTCTATCCAGGCCTTTCACTATTCGGTAAGTTTCAATGAGGTCCCCCGCTCATCCATCTAAACTAATATTATCTTCCCCGCTGTGATCTGGCAACTGAACCGTCCTACCAACAACTCGAGAGCAGTCCTGAACTACCATCTCAATAGACAATAGACAATAGGTGCAGGAGTAGGCCATTCGGCCCTTCGAGCCAGCACCGCCATTCGATGTGATCACGGCTGATCATCCCCAATCAGTACCCCGTTCCTGCCTTCTCCCCATATCCGCTGACTCCGCTATTTTTAACAGCCCTATCTAGCTCTCTCTTGAAAGCATCCAGAGAACCGGCCTCCACCGCCCTCTGAGGCAGAGAATTCCACAGACTCACAACTCTCTGTGAGAAAAAGTGTTTCCTCATCTCCGTTCTAAATGGCTTTCCACTTATTCTTAAACTGTGGCCCCTGGTTCTGGACTCATTGGAGACCTTCAGACTCTTTGATCGGACTTTATCTTGCACTAAACGTTATTCCCTTACTGTATGTATCTGTACACTGTGGACGGCTCGATTGTGATCGTGTGTTGTCTTTCCGCTGACTGGTTAGCGCGCAACAAATGCTTGCCACTGTACCTCAGTACACGGGACAATAAACTAGACTCAAACTCCGTACAGACAGTGCCCGTAGTCAGGATCGAACCCCGATCTCCGGCACTGTGAGGCAGCAGCTCTACCCGCTGTGCCACCGAGCTGCCCCTCATGACACGACCTGTCTTTCAGTGCTTGAAACCCACGTAGGGTGGGATTTGTTCACAAGTGCACTGAAGGCAGTATCATCGAACCTATTTCTCAGGACAGCCCAGCTAATTACATCCTTGTTACCGGATTCCCACTCCAGCCACGTCCCCCATTGGAAGGTCAGAAATCCTACGGGATTTGTGGCTGGGATTTCAAGATGGAGCTGCCTGTGTGTTTCACCTCTGCTTGACATGGGAACTGCCTCAGCAGGAGAAGACAAGAGTCAGCAGCTGTGTCTAGTGGCCTGTCTCACAGTATCAGTGACGGTCCTGACTACGGGGTGCTGTCTGTACGGAGTTTTCACGTTCTCCCTGTGACCTGCGTGGGTTTTCTCCAAGATCTCCGGTTTCCTCCCACACTCCAAAGGCGTACACGTTTGCAGATTAATTTGCTTGGGTTTAAATGTAAATTGTCCCCAGTGTGTGTAGGATAGTGTCAACAGACAATAGACAATAGGTGTTAAAGAAGGAACTGCAGATGCTGGAGAATCGAGGGTTACACAAAAAGCTGGAGAAACTCAGCGGGTGCAGCAGCATCTAAGGAGCGAAGGAGATAGGCGACGTTTCAGGTCGAGACCCTTCTTCAGAAGGTGCAGGAGTCGGCCATTCGGCCCTTTGAGCCAGCACCGCCATTCACTGAGATCATGGCTGATCAACCCCAATCAGTACCCCGTTCCTGCCTTCTCCCCATATCCCCTGACTCCGCTATCTTTAAGGGCCCTATCTAGCTCTCTCTTGAAAGCATCCAGAGAACCGGCCTCCACCGCCCTCTGAGGCAGAGAATTCCACAGACTCACAACTCTCTGTGAGAAAAAGTGTTTCCTCGTCTCCGTTCTCCGCTGCAAGTGTCAGGGGTTATGGGGAGAAGGCAGGAGAATGGGGTTAATGGGCTGAATGGCCTCATTCCTTATGACCTTATGACCTTAGGACTTACCTCCTGACTGTGGAGACACACACTGGGAGAAGCCGGTGGCGAATGTTGTCAATGCGACCGCGTACACGATCCAGGCCATGTACTGCAGCAGGCCGTTGCCGTCCAGCTTCTCGTAGAGCCACCGGTGCGCTGCAGAGACACAAGACCCTCAACCCGTCAGCTCAGGAACACGTCACGTACTTCCTGGGGCGCAGGAACCAAGAATCGGGTCATACTGCGCGTCGCACAGGCGTGGCAGCGGGTAGAGCTGCTGCCTCACAGCGCCACAGGCCCGGGTTCGGCCCTGACTGCGGGTACAGTCCGTACGGAGTTCTCCCCATGAGCGCCTGGGTTTTCTCCGGGTCATACAGCGTGGAAACAGGCCCTTCGGCCCAACTTGCCCACACCGGCCAATGTTGTCCCAGCTACTCCAGTCCCACCTGCCTGCGTTTGGTCCATATCCCTCCAAACCTGTCCCATCCATGTACCTGTCTAACTGCTTCTTAAACATTGGGATAGTCCCAGCCTCAACTACCTCGTTCCACACATCCACCACCCTCTGTGTGAAAAAGTCACCCCTCAGAGTCCTATTAAATCTTTTCCCCCTCACCTTGAACCTATGTCCTCTGGTCCTCGATTCCCCTACTCTGGGCAAGAGACTCTGTGCGTCTACCCGATCTATTCCTCGAGTCCTGGCGACAACCTTGTGAATCCTCGCTGTGAATCTTTTCAGCTTGACAAGATGATGGGGTGGAAAATTGGATAAGTAAGTATGTAGATTATACTAAGATAGGTGGTGCTGTGGATAATGAAGTAGATTTTCAAAGTCTACAGAGAGATTTGGGCCATTTGGAGGAGTGGGCTGAAAGATGGCAGATGGAGTTTAATGCTGATAAGTGTGAGGTGCTACATCTTGGCAGGACAAATCAAAATAGGACGTACATGGTAAATGGTAGGGAATTGAGGAATGCTGTGGAACAGAGGGATCTAGGAATAACTGTGCATAGTTCCCTGAAGGTGGAATCGCATGTAGATAGGGTGGTAAAGAAAGCTTTTGGTGTGCTGGCCTTTATAAATCAGAGCATTGAATATAGGAGTAGGGAAGTAATGTTAAAATTGTACAAGGCATTGGTGAGACCAATTCTGGAGTATGGTGTACAATTTTGGTTGTCTAATTATAGGAAGGATGTCAACAAAATAGAGAGAGTACAGAGGAGATTTACTGGAATGTTGCCTGGGTTCCAGCAACTAAGTTACAGAGAAAGGTTGAACAAGTTAGGTCTTTATTCTTTGGAGCGCAGAAGGTTAAGGGGGGACTTGATTGAGGTCTTTAAAATGATGAAAGGGATAGACAGAGTTGACATGGATAAGCTTTTCCCATTGAGGGTAGGGAAGATTCAAACAAGAGGGCATGACATGAGAATTAAGGGACAGAAGTTTAGGGGTAACATGAGGGGGAATTTCTTTACTCAGAGAGTGGTGGCTGTGTGGAATGATCTTCCAGTGGAAGTGGTGGAGGCAGGATCGATTTTAACATTTAAAAGTAAAGTGGATAGGTATATGGACGGGAAGGGAATGGAGGGGTATGGTCTGAGTGCCGGTAGATGGGACTAGGGGAAAATAAATGGTCGGCACGGACTGGAAGGGCCGAGAGGGCCTGTTTCCGTGCTGTAATTGTTATATGGTTATATGGTTATATTCCCTGTAACATGGTGCTCCGGTTTCCTCCTACACTCCAGAGACCTACAGGTTTTGGTAAAGACTGCAAATTGCGCTTTGTGTGTAGGAGTGCGTTCGGCACAGGCTCGATGGGCCGAAGGGCCTATTACCGTGCTGTATCTCTCAGCTAAACTAAAATGTCTGTCCCATGAACCAACAACGAAACAAGGAAAACATTACTTGCTGCAGCTCAGTGGGCCTGTGAACACAATATCCATTGATGATGTAAAATGAACAAAAAAGAATTTAAAAAAAACAATATTAGTACAATAAATGGCCAAAGTCTGTATTGCAAACTGTGGTAGTTCATAGTTGGTGTTGGGGGGTGTTCAAGAGCCTCGCCGTTGTGTTTAGTTTAGTTTAGTTTAGAGAAGCAGCTTGGAAACAGGCCCTTCAGCCCATCGAGTCCGCCCCCACCCATCAATCACCCGCACACTAGCACTATCCCACACACGTGACAATTCACCGAGGGCCAATTAACCTATAAACCTGTGCGTCATTGGGCTGCGGGGGGGAAACCGGAGCTCCCGGAAAAAACCCCACGCGGTCACAGGGAAGAACGTACAAACTCAGTACAGACAGCGCCCGTAGTCAGGATCGAACCCTGGACTCTGGTCAATTGCACTAGCTGAGATTGGGCCTCTCGGTGGGGCATGGTTCAGTATTGGGCCGAAGGGCCTGTTTCCATGCTGGACGACCTCGTAACTCGCAGCTATTCTCGGACCTGGTGGTCACGGTTTCTTCTTCACGATGGCGGGGGTGAAATCCGCGCGTGGCCAGGGTGGTGCATGGGGGCTGGTTAAGATTTCAAGTTCAAATTGCATAGTTGCTGAGTTCTGTTCCGTTAACCGAGCTGTTTCCTGCGTCTGCTGTGGATGTTAATGGGGCCGCTTTTAAAATCAATAGCTGAGAGAGATAATTACTGTCTCAGCTCACTAGTTCTCATTAATCCCACACTCTAAGTGGACGCATGAAAGTCAACTGCATACACTGCCTGCACACGTTTCTGCTACACTTAGTGGTTCGAAGAAATGCTGGTGAACTATTAATGCTTAGAAGTTCAAAGACAGGGCAAGGGCAGAGAGAAACGTAAGGAAATGACACACAAATCTTGACTATTTACCCAACACGCGCTCATTGAGGTCAGCTCAATTATATTGTTTCAATTTAGTTCAGTTTAGTTTAGAGGTACAGCGCAGAAACTGGCCCTTCGGCCCACCGAGTCCGCGCCGACCAGCGATCCCCGAACTCCAACAGTCTCCTACACACGCTAGGGACAATTTGACATCCACACCAAGCCAATTCACCGACAAACCTGCACGTCTTTGGAGTGTGGGAAGAATGAAGATCTTGGAGAAAACCCACGCGGGTCACGGGGAGAACGTGCAAACTTCGCGGTCAGGATTGAACCCAGGTCTCCGGCGCTGTCAGGCCGTAACTCTACCGCTGCGCCACCGTGCCGCCCGAGTTCTGCTAAAAGGCACAAACATATATCCTGGGATGGTGGATTTGTCCTATGATAATGCATGGGGTCTATACTATGCTTGAGTTTTGAAGCGTGAGTGGTGATACAAGTCAGTGCATCGAGTATAAGAGGCTGGAAGTTTCAGAAGGAACTGCAGATGCTGGAAAATCGAGGGTAGACAAAAGTGCTGGAGGAACTCAGCGGGTGCAGCAGCATCTATGGAGCGAAGGAAATAGGCAACGTTTCAGGTCGAAGAAGGGTTTAGACCCGAAACGTCGCCTATTTCCTTCGCTCCATAGATGCTGCCTCACCCGCTGAGTTCCTCCAGCATTTTTCTCTACCTTCGATTTTCCAGCATCTGCAGTTCCTTCTTAAACATAGGAATCTGAGGGGTAACTTTTTCCACACAAAGAGTGGTGGGTGTATGGAACAAGCTGCCAGAGGAGGTAGTTGAGGCTGGGACTATCCCAACGTTCAGACATGTACATGCATAGGACGTGTTTGGAGGGATATGGGCCAAACGCGGGCTGGTGGGGACTAGTGTTAGATGGGGGCATGTTGGCCGGTGTTGGGCCAAAGGGCCTGTTTCCACACTGTATGACTCTCCAGACTGATTCCTGGGATTACCAGACTGATTCCTGGGATGTCAGGACTGTCTTATGAAGAAAGACTGGATAGACTTGGTTTATACTCTCTAGAATTTAGGAGATTGAGAGGGGATCTTATAGAACGTATAAAATACTTAAGGGGTTGGACAGGCTAGATGCAGGAAGATTGTTCCCGATGTTGGGGAGGTCCAGGACAAGGGGTCACAGCTTAAGGATAAGGGGGAAATCCTTTAAGACCGAGATGAGAAGGACTTGTTTCACACAGAGAGTGGTGGGTCTCTGGAATTTTCTGCCACAGAAGGTAGTTGAGGCCAGTTCATTGGCTATATTTAAGAGGGAGTTAGATGTGGTCCTTGTGGCTAAGGGGATCAGAGGGTATGGAGAGAAGGCAGGTACGGGATACTGAGTTGGATGATCAGCCACGTTCATATTGAATGGCGGTGCAGGCTCGAAGGGCCGAATGGCCTACTCCTGCACCTATTGTCTATGTTTCTATGTTTCTATGACTCTATCCCGAAAATGATCTTTAAGAAAAGGACCAATGAAGCAAGTAGGGTAAGGAGTCTGAAGAAGGGTCTCGACCCAAAACGTCGCCTATCTCCTTCGCTCCTTAGATGCTGCTGCACCCGCTGAGTTTCTCCAGCTTTTTGTGTAACCCTTGGGTAAGAATCCCGTCGTTCCTCACCTCTGAAAAGTTTGACCACGGTGAAGTCCATCGCAAAGCTGATGAGAGCCATCAGCACGCCCAGGATGAAGAGAAAGTACCAGTCGTCTCCCACCCGGGACAGCTGCCGTTTGACGAAGCTCCAACACGCTGCAACACACAAGGCAACGCACGGAGAGGATTCAGTGCAACGCAGGCAGATAGGATTGTCATTACAGAGTGGCGGCACGGCGGAGCAGCGGGTAGAGCGCCGGGGGCCCGCGTTCCATCCTCACTACCGGTGCTGTCTCTACAGAGTCTGCACATGCCACCCGTCCCCTTCAAGACAGAGCTAGATAGGGCTCTTAAGGGGTTGGACAGGCTAGATGCAGGAAGATTGTTCCCGATGTTGGGGAGGTCCAGGACAAGGGGTCACAGCTTAAGGATCAGGGGGAAATCCTTTAGGACCGAGATGAGAAGGACTTTTTTCACACAGAGAGTGGTGGGTCTCTGGAACTCTCTGCCACAGAGGGTAGTTGAGACCAGTTCATTGGCTATATTTAAGAGGGAGTTAGATGTGGCCCTTGTTGCTAAGGGGATCAGAGGGTATGGAGAGAAGGCAGGTACGGGATACTGAGTTGGATGATCAGCCATGATCATATTGAATGGCGGTGCAGGCTCGAAGGGCCGAATGGCCTACTCCTGCACCTAATTTCTATGTTTCTATGTTAAAGATACTGGAGTCAGGCAATATGGGGAAAAGGCAGGAACGGGGTACTGATTGGGGATGATCAGCCATGATCACATTGAATGGCGGTGCTGGCTTGAAGGGCCGAATGGCCTCCTCCTGCACCTGTTGTCTATTGACCTGCGTGGGTTTTCGCCGGGAGCTCCGGTTTCCTCCCACACTCCAAAGACGTGCAGGTTTGAGGGTTAATTGGCGCCGGTGAAATTGTAAATTGTCTCTATTGTGGGTGTGTAGGATAGAGCTAGTGTACGGGGTGACCGCTGGCCGGCGTGGACCCGAAGGGCCTGTTTCCGCGCTGTATCTCCGAGATCTGTTGTCATCGCCCGCAGGCGTTGTGCGGATTACTACAGCGTGCCCGTCTTCGGGCATCAAAGCCCGGAGTGAATTGTGGAGAAAGGAACTGCAGCCGCTGGTTTAGACGGAAGATTGACGCAAAGTGCTGGAGTAACTCAACGGGCCGGGCAGCGTCACTGGGGAAGAACGCTGGGTTACATTCTGGGTCGGGGACCTTCGTCAGACTCGGACACATTGAGTCTAAAGAAGGATCTAAGGATTTAAGGATCCTTGGATTTAAGGGAGAGTTAGATAGAGCTCTAGGGGCTGGTGGAGTCAAGGGATATGGGGAGAAGGCAGGCACGGGTTATTGATAGGGGACGATCAGCCATGATCACAATGAATGATTGGCCTCCTCCTGCACCTGTTCTCAATGTCTCTATGTATCTCATCAAATCGGTCCAATATTTTATCCATATTGTTTCAAACTCGTAATGTCCATTGGGGGGGAGGGGGAGTGGGGCGGAGGGGGGTGGTTGGTGGGGAGTTACTTAACCCCACGTCAGAAGGGGTAGGAGTTGTACACTTTGATAGCCACGGGGGAAGAAGGGTCTCCTGTGGCGTTCCGTGCAGCATCTTGGTGGAACCAGTCTGTTGCTGAAGGTGCTCCTCAGGTTGACCAGTGTGTCACGGAGGGGCGGTGAGGAGCTGTATTGTCCAGGATGCTCTCGCAGTTTGAGGAGCATCCTCCCCTCCAAGACCAACCTCCCACGAATCCCAGGAAGCCGGCCTTCCTGACGAGTCCGTCCTACAGAGCAAGCCCATTTAGTTGGCACTTTCTCAAATATCCATTGGAAGTGCAGGTGTACACCATCGGGTAGGCCGCCCCTTGTCGACTCTCTTGTTTAAGAAAGAACTGCAGGTGCTGGGAAAAAAAATCGAAGGTAGACGGAAAAATGCTGGAGAAACTCAGCGGGCGAGGCTGCATCTATGGAGCGAAGGAATGGGTGACGTTTCGGGTCGAGAATTTTGTGATAGAATTTTAACTACCTGACTATCTTTGTGAAGGAATTGGTGACGTTTCGGGTCGAGACCCTTCGGCCGCTGCCTCGCCCGCTGAGTTTCTCCAGCATTTTTGTCTACCAATGTTGACTCCCTTGTTACCTCATCAATCATCACGTTAGCCAGCGTTGATTTGCCTTTAACAAACCCACGCTGACTTTCCTTCGTCAATCCACGCTCGCCCAAGTGGTTGCTAATTCCGTCCTTGTTTTTTGTCTTTCTGGAACGTTCCCCAGCGCCAAGGTCAAACGGGCTGGTCTGCGGCCATTAGGCTCCTCCCCAGCGCCTTCAACGCACTCGGTTCCACTGCAGCTCGCACAATCGTAAAGGCAGAGGCAGTTACAACCAGGGCCAAATCCCGCATGCTCTTTAGTTTTGGCAATTATGGACAAGTGCCCCTTCCCCCCCCAGTCTCTCTCTCGGTATCGCTGCCCACTCTCATTCACACTCTGTGTCCTGTGAAGAAATGCTCTGGGTCTCCGAAGAAAACCATCGCATTAACGTGACCTCCCGGAGACTGCACTTATAGTTTAGTCTAGTCTAGTTTAGTTTAGTTTAGTAAGGAACTGCAGATGCTGGTTTAAACCGAAGACAAGCACAAAATGCTGGAGTAACTCAGCGGGTCAGGCAGCGTCTTTGAAGAAAAGGCATAGGTGATGTTTCGGGACAATAGACAATAGACAATAGGTGCAGGAGTAGGCCATTCGGCCCTTCATGTGTGGGACTTGCCAGCCAGGTTTGCCGCTGTCTCAGATGTGTGGGACATCGGCCATCGATTAGTGCCCGGCCTCCTCTTGGAGCTGTCTCCCGGCACTTTAATCGTGTTCAGGAAGGAACTGCAGATGCTGGTTTACACCGAGGATAGACACAATAGACAATATGTGCAGGAGTAGACCATTCGGCCCTTCGAGCCAGCACCGCCATTCAATGTGATCATGGCTGATCATCCCCAATCTGTACCCCGTTCCTGCCTTCTCCCCATATCCCCTGACTCCACTATTTTTAAGAGCCCTATCTAGCTCTCTCTTGAAAGCATCCAGAGAACCTGCCTCCACCGCCCTCTGAGACAGAAGATTCCCCAGACTCACAACTCTCTGTGAGAAAAAGTGTTTCCTCGTCTCCATTCTAAATGGCCTACCCCTTATTCTTAAAGTGTGTGGCCCCTGGACTCCCCCAACATCAGGAACATGTTTCCTGCCTCTAGCGTGTCCAAGCCCTTAACAATCTTATATGTTTCAATGAGATCCCCTCTCATCCTTCTAAACTCCAGAGTGTACAAGCCCAGCCGCTCCGTTCTCTCAGCATATGACGGTCCCGCCATCCCTGATCGAGACTATTGGGAGTCAAGTCAAGAGTATATTGTCATGTGTCCCAGATAGGACAACGTCATTCTTGCTTGCTGCAGCACAACAGAATATTGTAAACAGAAATGCAGAACAGTTCAGTTCAATATACAGAAGAAATTGTCAGCCATTCCTTTTCTCCAGAGATGCTGTCTGACCCGCTGAGTCACTCCAGCTTCTTGTGCCAATCTTCAGTTTAGTTTAGTTTCAGCGGAAAGACAAAACATGATTACAATCGAGCCTAGACACAAAACGCTGGAGTAACTCAGCGGGACAGGCAGCATCTCTGGAGAGAAGGAATGGGTGACGTTTCGGGTCGAAACCCTTCCTCACATTACACATGCATTACAATCGAGCCATCTGCAGTGTACAGATACTGGGAAGAGGGAATAACCTTGAGTGCAAATCCAACACAGTCCAATTAATAATAGTCCGAGGGTCACCAATGAGGTAGATAGTAGTTCAGGACCGCTCTCTGGTTGTGGTAGGGTGGTTCAGTCGCCTGATAACAGCTGGGAAGAAACTGTCCCTGAATCTGGAGGTGTGCGTTTTCACACTTCTGTACCTCTTGCCCGATGGGAGAGGGGAGAAGAGGGAGTGGCCGGGGTGAGACTGGTCCTTGATGATGCTGCTGGCCGGCCTTGCTGAGGCAGCGTGAGGTGTAGATGGAGTCAATGGCAGGGAGGTTGGTTTGTGCGATGGTCTGGGCTGCGTGGGAATTACTTCCAGTCTGAGCCTACGAGTTAATACGTTTCCCGACTGTATCTCGCAGCTGACCAAACCCGGCAAAATACAAAGTCCGTGTCCGCTGTAGAACCCGCCACACAGCCCAAGTGAAATGCATTTAAATTATTGTCGAACAGTCCTTTAAAAACAGAGTGGAATTGGAAGCTGCGGGCAAAAGGCTAAAACAGGGACGCACACTGTTCAATGGCAGAGCCGGGGTCTTGTGCTGCAGTGATCATGGGCATGTTATCTCAGGAATGTAACTAGTCACCCTTCAGTAACGTGGCTTCTAATATTAGACCTGGAAAGCTGCTGTTTCAGCTCCATTGTTTAGTTTGGTCTAGTTTGCAGATACAGCACGGAAACAGGCCATTCGGCCCACAGAATCTGCACCGCCCAGCACACTAACACTATCCTACACACACTGGGGGCAATTTTACATTCCTACCGAAGCCAATTAACCTACAAGCCTGCACGTATTTGCAGCGTGGGAGGGAACCAAAGATCACGCAGGTCACGGGGAGAACGTACAAACTCCGTACGGACAGCACCCGTGGTCGGGATCGAACCCGGGTCTCCGGCGCTGCAAGCGCTGTAAGTCAGCGACTCTACCGCTGCGCCACCGAGACATGCAAGGTCTGTGGGAGTCTCGCTCCATTTGCTTGGACGTTTAATTCTGATCACTCGCCTCCTTACGGGGAGAAGGCAGGAGAATGGGGTTGAGAGGGAAAGATAGATCAGCCTTGAATGAATGGTAGAGCAGAGTTGATGGGCCGAATGGCCTCATTCTTCTCTTATCACGTGCAAACTTTACTTTGGAAATACAACATCGAAACTTCGACCCAGTCAAAGCCGACCGTCGCGCGCTCGTTCACTAGTTCTACGTTACACCAACTTCAGCATCCACTGCCTACACACTAGGGTCAATTAACCCGCAAACCCGCACGTCTTTGGGATGTGAGAGGAATCCGGAGCGTCCGGAGGAAACCCAGGGAGAAGGCGCAAAGTTTGCGCCAAAATGGAATGATTAATGTTTTAGTGTTTTCCGAGTCATTCGTAACTGTCACTGCATGTCATGTTGTTACTTGTGGGCGGAGCACCAAGGCAAATTCCTTGTATGTGAATACATGGCCAATAAACTTACTTACTTACTTTAAAAAAAAATTTTAAACTCCACACAGACAGCACCCGAGGTCAGGATTGAACCCGGGTCCGTGGAGCTGTGAGGCAGCGGTTCTAACGCTGCATCGCTGCGGGCTTGTTACTCAGCTGTCAGCTGGTGCCTCTTCCAAGCAGTAGTGTGAAACGTCGCCTATTCCCTCGCTCCATAGATGCTGCTGCACCCGCTGAGATCCTCCAGTCTACCTCCAGTCTACCTTCGACTTTTCCAGCATCTGCAGTTCCTTCTTAAACAGCATCATCAGAGGCAATGAATTCCACACTAAAGAAATTCCGCCTTGTCCCCTTCCTAAAAGAACATCCTTTTATTCTGCGGCTGTGCCCTCTGGTCCTAGACTCTCCTGCTAGTGGACACATCCTCTCTGCATCCACTCTATCCAGGCCTTTCACTGTTTGGGAAGTTTCAATGAGGCGTAGATTTGAGCGTGTTTTCTTCCGAAATAAGAGAGCAACAAATAGCTTTGGTATTAATGAACCAAGTGCATTATTCCACAAACACTTAAAACACGAGGTGCCTAGTCTTTCTATTTAACAAAGTCAGATTCAACATTTAAGATGCATGCAAGCTGTTTGGTGAGAAAAGCAAACCTACTTTCAGTTGCAACCTTAGTCATAGCTTTTCTCCAGAGATGCTGCCTGTCCCGCTGAGTTACTCCAGCATTTTGTGTCAACCTTACATTTAAACCAGCATCTGCAGTTCCTTCCTCCACGTCCCATCTCACTCACCTGTTGTGCAGTCCCGTGTTTTGGGTCTCTGAAGCTTTTGCTGCAAAGGAGACCGTTCTTCCCCTCCTGGGCTAGTAACCTTCTCCCTGTCCCACACGTCAGCCATTGTATGTCGGAGGCACTTAAATATGTCCGAGTCATTCGCACTCACCGACCCTCTGGTGCTTTCAAAACAGCCTCGTCCCCAATACACTCATTCACACACACACAGACAGACAGACACACACACACAGATGCACACACGTACAAAAACACACACCACTGCCCGACACACCTAGGCAGTTTACCACAAACCCAGTCTAAGCAGTGAAAACACCTGTCCCGCCCCCTCCCCCCTCCCCGCTACCACCCCCCAGCCCAAAAACACACCCCTCACATAGAACGCATAACATTTACAGTCACAACCTGCCCTTGGAAGCTCCTACAGCGGCCAAAAGGCTTTGCTTAAAGTAGCAATGTTACAACATTTTGAGATTTTAAAAATCACTTCTGCAATTTATCCCATCAGATGGTAAATGGTAGGGAATTGAGGAATGCTGTGGAACAGAGGGATCTAGGAATAACTGTGCATAGTTCCCTGAAGGTGGAATCGCATGTAGATAGGGTGGTAAAGAAAGCTTTTGGTGTGCTGGCCTTTATAAATCAGAGCATTGAATATAGGAGTAGGGAAGTAATGTTAAAATTGTACAAGGCATTGGTGAGACCAATTCTGGAGTATGGTGTACAATTTTGGTCGCCTAATTATAGGAAGGATGTCAACAAAATAGAGAGAGTGCAGAGGAGATTTACTAGAATGTTGCCTGGGTTCCAGCAACTAAGTTACAGAGAAAGGTTGAACAAGTTAGGTCTTTATTCTTTGGAGCGCAGAAGGTTAAGGGGGGACTTGATTGAGGTCTTTAAAATGATGAAAGGGATAGACAGGGTTGACATGGATAAGCTTTTCCCATTGAGGGTGGGGAAGATTCAAACAAGAGGGCATGACATGAGAATTAAGGGACAGAAGTTTAGGGGTAACATGAGGGGGAACTTCGTTACTCAGAGAGTGGTGGCTGTGTGGAATGATCTTCCAGCAGAAGTGGTGGAGGCAGGATCGATTTTAACATTTAAAAGTAAAGTGGATAGGTATATGGACGGGGAGGGAATGGAGAGGTATGGTCTGAGTGCAGGTAGATGGGACTAGGGGAAAATAAATGGTCAGCACGGACTAGAAGGGCTGAGAGGGCCTGTTTCCGTGCGGTAATTGTTATATGGTTATATGGTTATAAAGCATAAAAAGAAGTTTAATTTGACACCTAATTCACTTTCATATCTTCAGTATTAAAAAAGTTATGGCCATTTTCATACTCGGAAATTAGCATCTTGTTCCCTATTGCTTTTCCATTGACTTAACTCAAAAGCTGTGATCAAGGACAGTCAAAAGCCCATAACTTTCTTAAAAATTAAGACAACTGAAAGAAATTTTCAGTTATTATAGATTGAAGTATTCTGAACCAAATTTGAAACAATCTTACTTGGATGACCTGAAATTAAAGCATATAATTAGTTAGTTACCCAATTGTAGCTAATTACAAAATTACATCTATCAATTTCTTAAGAAAAGATGAACATGTTTAAATAGCCTAGTGTCCAAATAACTTTCCACACAAGAATTCACAATATAACATGATTTTTAAATCTCATTGTCATTAATTTATAGGCCATATGGAAGGAATTTAGTGTTTAATTCCCGTAAATTAATGGTCATTTAAATCATCTTGCGAGTGAGATTTTCTGGAATGCGATCGATTGGAACGTTGCGGTTGCAGTGAATTTGAACCCCATATCGGCAGGAAAAATACTGCCGGTTCGTATGGGGAATAAATCACCTTCTCGCAACGTGAAATTTTGATTAAAAGTATCCTAAGAAGCACTTTTAAATGAAAAACTAAACTGTGTACCTTGCCTTGTCCCCTACGTGAGGTCCGTCCCGTTGTCGGCTTTAGAAGATGATTTTTAAATTACCACAGCAATTAAATTACCAAGCGCAGTTAAAAAATCACTTCAGAGAACGGCAGTCGAAGCGATTTTTCGTCATCAACTAAATAGCCTGTTCAAGTTCGATTTGAATTGGCTTCCGAAATAACGCATTTTAAACTCGCCCCCCCCTCTCAAAGGTGCCAAAGTCGCGCACACGGGCAGTGGCAGAACTGCAGCGCTGCTAAAGGCAAGTATTGTAACACATCTACATCAAGAAGAAAACTGATTGTAATACTCCATGCAAATAAACCTCCATCCAGTAATCACACGAGCTTCCGATCCCGTTAGTTTTGTGTAGATCAGCTTAGGGGTTCCGCCTGGAAACAAGCCCTTCATCGTAAGTAGACAAAAATGCTGGAGACACTCAGCGGGTGAGGCAGCATCTATGGAGTGAAGGAATGGGTGATGTTTCAGGTCGAGACCCTTAAGGGGTGGTGGACATGCATGGGGAGAGGTTGGACAAATGTGGATTGCGTCCATATTCAACACAGGCATGGTGGGCTGAAGGGCCTGTTATGTGCTTTAGACTTTAAACTTTAGAGATACAGCACAAGAACAGGCCTTTCAGCCCACCGAGCCCACGCCGACCAGCGACCACCTCGTACACTATCCTACACCCACTAGGGACAATGTACAATTTTCACCAAAGCCAATTAGCCGACAAACCTGTCCAGCTTTGGAGCGTGGGAGGAAACCGGAGCACCCGGGGAAAACCCACGCAGGTCACGGGGGGGGGGGGGGGGGGGGGGAGCGTACAAACCCAGGACAGAGAGCGCCCGTAGTCAGGATGGAACCCGGGTCTCTGACGCAGTGAGGCAGCAACTCTACCGCTGCGCCACCGTGCCGCCCATATATCTGATCTGTTTGCAAACAAAGCTTTTCACTGTACCTCACTGCACGTGGCAACAAGAAGCGGCAATCCAGACCTAAACCTAATGCGACCTCCTCCAGATTCAGGGACAGTTTCATCCTGGCAGATATCGGCCAACTGAAGGGCCGAATGGCCTACTCCTGCACCTATTGTCTATTGTCTATTGGACCGTCCTGTCACCAGCTATAGAGTGGTCCTGTCCGACCATCTTTCTCTCCCGAGACGCTGCCCGACCCACTCAGTCTGAAGAAGGGTCTCGACCCAAAACATCGCCTATTCCTTCTCTCCATAGATGCTGCCTCACCCTCCGGCACTTTTCCTAGCGTTCCTCCAGCATTTTGTGTCAATCTACAGGACATTTTCAATATTTATTACATTAAGTGTCACTTAAACTTTCCTCAGGTCTGGCCAACCTTGCCCGGGGAGGTGTCGATATGAACCATGCATTTGTTTCAGAGTTGGGGCGTGAGAGGTGAACGGAATGACGAGTGTCGTGTGATGGATAATCTATGAGTTTATTGTGACAACATCAGCTGGCTTTTCACTTAAACAACTGACAACACCAGCTGGTGCGAACTTCATCCAGGACTGGTGTCTTTCACAAAGTCCTTCAACACAAAGTCACCACGGTACAGCGATGGAACGTTGTTCCATAAATACATGTCCACAAAACAATGTTATTCCACTTGCTCCCAATTTAGTTCTGGCCCCCTGTTTGTGGAAACGGATAACTGATAAAGTTAAGTCATGGAATAACATTTTGAGGAAGGGTCCCGACACGAAACGTCACCGGTCTTTAGTCAGAGGGTGGTGAATTGGTGGAATTCTTTGCCACGGAAGGCTGTGGAGGCCACGTCAATGGATATTTTTTAAGGCAGTGATAGATAGATTCTTGATTGTTAGGGGTGTCAGAGGCTTTAGACAATAGAGCAGAATTAGGCCATTCGGCCCATCAAGTCTACTCCGCCATTCTGTCATGGCTGATCTATCTCTCCCTCCTAACCCCATTCTCCTGCCGTCTCCCCATAACCTCTGACACCCGTACTAATCAAGAATCTATCTATCTCCGCCTTAAAAATATCCATTGACTTGTGGCCTCCACAGCCGTCTGTGGCAATGAATCCCACAGATTCACCACCCTCTGACTAAAGACTTATTCTACATTTCTAACTTAACAAAGATTTTAAACTATTGATAGACAATAGGTGCAGGAGTAGGCCATTCGGCCCTTCGAGCCAGCACCACCATTCAATGTGATCATGGCTGATCATCCCCAATCAGTGCCCCGTTCCTTATGGGGAGAAGGCAGGAGAATGGGGTTAAGAAGGAGAGATAGATCGGCCACGATTGAATGGCGGAGTAGACCTGATGGGCCGAATGGCCTAATTCTACTCCTATTCCTTATGGCCTTATGATTCCTTTTTTTCCCCCCAGAGATGCTGCCTGACCCGCAGAGTTACTCCAACACTTTGTGTCTATCAATGGAATAACAATGTGTCAGAAGGAACTGCAGATGCTGGTTTACACTGAAGTGCTGGAGTAATTTAGCATCTCTGGAGAGAAGGAATGGGTGACGTTTCACCCGAAACGTCACCCATTCCTTCTCTCCAGAGATGCTGCCCATCCCGAAATGAGTTACTCCAGCACTTTGTGTCTACTAGTGGAATAACCAAGATGTTGATGTGATCGTTCTAAGAATAATCATTCAGTGTGTCTGGAACATAATTAGTTTAGTTTAGTTTATAATTGTCACGTGTGCCGAGGTGCAGTGAAAAGCTTTGCGTGTAATCCATTCAGCGGAAAGACAACACATGATTACACTCGAGCCGCCCACCGCCTCCAGGTGCATGGGAAAGGGATTCACGTACAGGGACCATTCTTTGGAAAGGGAACCCCAAAGATGTCACACACGTGACCAGGCGGCACAACACTTGACCAGGCTCATCCCAATTTCACGACCTAATTCACGACTTTTTTCACTCATGGACATTTTTCATCAGGCTAGAAAAAAACCGCCCCGACCTACTTGATGCCCCGAGTGCCTACGACTAGCATCACAACCTGCCCAGGACCTACCTACGACCATGCTGCAAGTATGAATCAAGGGCAAACTCAGCAGAGGTCGTGAACTAGGTCGTGAAAGTGGGACGGGCCCTATAAAATGACGCGTTTTTTAAAAATTCTCGAAAGCGATTCATCTTATTCGTTGCCGTTTTCCTACCCGCGGAACTACAATGCCTGTCCGCTGAAGATACGAACGTTCTAGCTTTTTTAAAACTCCCGAGAGTTTAGAAGATGAAACCATTAGAGTCATGAGAAAAACGCTTCCGTGCCAAGTCACACACGTGACCAGTCCTATTTCACCTCTGACCCTACACAATGAATACGTTTATTGGCCAAGTATTCACATACAGGGAATTTGCCTTGGCGCTCCGCCCGCAAGCGACAAACATTGGCAGCGTAACTTAAATGTAAATGTAACTCGATTTAAACTTTGAATAAAAATTACGAATCCCATATACAGCACAAAACAATATATACCTGTAATGTTTCTGGAATTAGACGAGATGGAGGCCACTATTGTTCATATTTGTGGCCACACACGTGACTAAGAATGGGCCGTTCGTTCAGTATAGTTTAGTTTATTGTCACGTGTACTGAGGTACAGTGAAAAGCTTTTGTTGTGCGCCAACCAGTCAGCGTTCAGTCCAGTAAAGACCGAATAAAGTTAGATTCACGGTCTCCAGTGGGTTAGATGGTTCACAGTTGGCTGACACCAGCCAGGAAGGACCTGCCCCTGAATCTGAATATTATTGTCAGGTGTACCGTGAGGTACAGTGAGCTTTGTTTTTGCACGTCATCCGACACAGATCGCATGTGGCGTCGACAAATACAATCAGTACGGCTTATACTGAAGATAGGCCCAAAGTTTACCTAAAAAAACAATTCTTCTCCCTCTGGGCTAACATAACCCACGCAATTTACCCGCATCTAATTACATTACCGATCCACAAGGGGTTTGGGGTGTGGGAGGAGACCGGAGCACCCGGACGAAACCCACGCGGTCACAGGGAGAACGTACAAAACTCCTTACAGACCGCGCGACCGAGGTCAGGATCGGAGCCGGGTCTCTGGCGCCGTGAGACGGCGGCTCATTTAACCAGACTATCGCTTCCGCAGGGGGTCTCCCCTCCGGGGGAGGGGGGGGGTGAAGGTTGTGTGCGGAAGGCGAGGGTTAATGTTCACGGAGGCAGCACAACCTCACTCAAGTGTGACTTCAGTGCTTCGAATGAAGTCAGGGCAATTAATGATTAAACTATTTATAAAACCGTTTAAACAGGAGCATGAACTGCTACGTGCTGCCGGCAAGATGACGCTTTGCCCAGGATTTCCTCCAAGTGCAACATATCCCAAGGTCTGTCAGCTGGGGCGGTCGTGGGGCTGTGGGGAGTGGAGGGGATGCAATGCGTGAAGAACCTTCCCATATCAAAACAATGTTGAGACGGGGCGCAGGCAAGAGATTGACAACCTCCGAACCTGGTGTCGAGACCACAACCAAACAAGGGATGTGTGCAGGAAGGAATGAATTCCCATTCCCATTCCCACGCGGACCTTGTGTGCATGAAGGAACTGCAGATGTTGGTTTGAACCGAAGGTGGACACGAAATGCTGGAGTAACTCAGCGGGTCAGACTTCATCTCTGGAGAGAAGTAATTGGTGACGTTTCGGGTCCAGACCCTTTCCTTCTCTCCAGAGATGCTGCTGAGTTACTCCAGCGCGATGAGTCTACCCACACTGACCTCCCAGTCCGAGGCCTCCTCCATTGTCAGAGTGAGGCTAATCGCAAATTGGAGGGACAGCATCTCATATTTCGCTTGGGCATTTTACAACCCAGTGGTATGAATATTAATTTCTCTAGTCAAGTCCAGTCACTTTTATTTCTATAGCACATTTAAAAAACAACTCTCGTTGGCCAAAGTGCTTCACATTGGTGGAGGTACTAACGTTACACAACAGTGGTTCATAGATTAGGCACATACATAAATACACACATGTAGCCCTCCCTCAGAGGACGTCAAGAAAGGCTTGAGAGTGAAGATGAGCTTTAAGTCTCGACTTAAAAGAGTCGATGGAAGGGGCAGTTCTGATGGGAAGAGGGATGCTGTCCCACAGTCTATAGCCTCTGTCCTAGAACTTGTGAACTTGTGAAGGAAATAGGCAACGTTTCGGGCCGAAACGTTGCCTATTTCCATCGCTCCATAGATGCTGCCTCACCCGCTGAGTTTCTCCAGCACTTTTTTTGTCTACCTTCGATTTTCCAGCATCTGCAGTTCCTTCTCAAACTAAATGATTTGCAGTTTGTCCACAGCCCCAGTGGCTGAATTCGGAGCATCTTAAGTTGAATAGGTAACATCAGACATTTCTCGCATCGTTGCAATTCTCCCAGTCAGATGCTGCTGGTCTAAATAAAGTATTTTCGCAGATTCCGGCCAGCGGGCTTTAACAAGGATTGCAATGCCAGGGATCAAATGGCTTTTTTTAGGTTCTCAGCCGAGCGGGCTTGGAATGCCTGCTGTGGAGCACATATCCCTGGATCGCTCCGTTTGTTTGCCGAAGGCTGGCAGCCTTTCATCAGCAGGAGCTTTCACAACTGCATGCCTGATGCGGCCAAGGGCTAAAATTAAACCCAGGCTGGTTGGGTCGGAGCCCGTACACAGTATATAAGCGAAGTAGCGTACATGCAGCAGCACAAAGGGCGACAGGGACTTCAGGGGCTTGTGCCGGCTCGTGTCGAGGGGGAGGAACGGACTCGGTCGACTCTTCCCGATTGAAGGTCTGTCCATCTGCCTTCCATGAGTGCAAGGTCTTCCGCCGCCTTCAGATCTGAGCAGCGTTTTCGCCAGAACACCACCACCTCCTCTTCCTCTTTTGCATCTGCCCCGAGCGCGGATCAGTGCATGGATAAAACCAGGGGTCTCTTCGGGGACGAGTTCGAGAAGTCCTCAATCCTCCACGGCAGCTTCCTCAGGCCACGGAATGAGCAGAAGGGGTTCACAGGCAAGTGGCGTGTTCACATCGGTTTAATTGTTTGAGATACAGCGCCGGGAAAAAAAGGCCCTTCGGCCCGTGCCGACCAGCGACCCCCGCACACTAACGCCACCCTACACACACGCACACACACGAGGGACAATTCTTACATTTACACACAGCCAATTAACCTACAAACCTGCACGCCTTCGTTTTAAGGATAAGGGGGAAATCTTTTAGGACTGAGATGAGAAAATCATTTTTCACACAGAGAGTGGTTAATCTGTGGAATTCTCTGCCACAGAAGGTAGTTGAGGCCAGTTCGTTGGCTATATTTAAGAGGGAGTTAGATGTGGCCCTTGTGGCTAAAGGGATCAGAGGGTATGGAGAGAAGGCAGGTACAGGATACTGAGTTGGATGATCAGCCATGATCATATTGAATGGCGGTGCTGGCTCGAAGGGCCGAATGGCCTACTCCTGCACCTAATTTCCATGTTTCTACGTCTTTGGAGTGTGGGAGGAAACCGAAGATCCCCGTATAAAACCCACGCAGGTGACAGAGAGAAAGTACAAACGCCGTACAGACAGCACCCGTTAGTCAGGATCGAACCCGGGTCTCTGGCCCGGAGATGCTGCCTGAACCACTGAGGCACTCCAGCTTCTTGTGTCCACTGTTCAGTTGCCTCTGTTACTGATATTGAGGTTGCTGTTTAAAGTTTTCAATATCTTACTTGGCTCATCTTACATGGATCTTATAGAAACGCGTAAGATTATAAAAGGACCGGACAAGCTAGATGCAGGAAAAATGTTCCCAATGTTGGGGCCAGTCCAGAACCAGGGGCCACACAGTATAAGAATAAAGGGGAGGCCATTTAAAACTGAGAGAGTTGTGAATTTGTGGAATACTCTGCCACAGAGGGCAGTGGAGGCCAAGTCACTGGATGGATTTAACAGAGAGTTGGATAGAGCTCTAGGGGCTAGTGGATTCAAGGGATATGGGGAGAAGGCAGGCACGGGTTACTGATTGTGGATGATCAGCTATGAACACAATGAATGCTGGTGCTGTGTCGAAGGGCCAAATGGCCTCCTCCTGCACCTATCTTTCTAGGTGTTCTATGTTTCTATGGCCTAAAAAAATGTCTGTAAAATAGTTCGATACGATATGATACGATGCCAATAGTCATAAAAGTACAAGATTCATAAGCATGAAATTAAAGTGCCGAGTGGAAAATCCAGGATCGGGGATGCGCAAAGATTGAGGGGGTGTGGGGGGGGAGGGGAGTCAGTCTCAGTCTACCCCAAGACAGAATGGGGGGGGGAGTTGTACACTTTGATAGCCACAGGGAAGAAGGATGTCCTGTAGCGTTACGTGCTGCATCTTGGTGGAACCAGTCTGTTGCTGAAGGAGCTCCTCAAGTTGACCAGTGTGTCACGGGGGGGGTGAGGAGCCGTATTGTCCGGGACGCTCGGCAGTTTGAGGAACATCCTCCCCGACAAGACCAACCTCGCACGAGTCCATCTCCAACTCCATCCCCAGGACGGATCCGGCCTTCCGGATGAGTTTGTCAATCATTGTTAATTTAGTTTCCGAGCCGGCAATCAATAATCAAGTGATCAAAGACTGGAGATGTATCCGTGACCTGGAATGTGAACAGCTCGAAAACAGGCCCTTCGGCCCACCTAG
Source organism: Raja brachyura (assembly GCA_963514005.1). The sequence continues at coordinate 31,360,920 of OY740811.1, forward strand.
TCCATGCTGACCAGCGACCACCGCACACCAACACTGTCCGTCCGACACACACTAGGGACAATTTATAGTCTTTACCAAAGTCAATTAACGTTCAAACGTTACGGAGTGTGGAAGGAAACTGGAGCACCTGGAGAAAACCCACGCGGTCACGGGGAGAACGTGCAAACTCCAGACAGACAGCACCCCGTGGTCTTCTTGTGGGATTATCAAACATACTTTCAAGAGAGAGCTAGATAGGGCTCTTAAAGATAGCGGAGTCAGGGGATATGTGGGGAGAAGGCAGGAACGGGGTACTGATTGGGGATGATCAGCCATGATCACATTGAATGGCGGTGCTGGCTCAAAGGGCCGAATGGCCTACTCCTGCACCTATTGTCTGTTATCTATTGTCTATCAATAGTTTAAAATCTTTGTGAAGAGAGAAATGTAGAATGGGGTTTTAGTCAGAGGGTGGTGAATCTGTGGGATTCATCGCCACAGACGGCGGTGGAGGCCAAGTCAGTGGTTATTTGTAAGGCAGAGTTAGATAGATTCTTAATTAGTTAAAGAAGGAACTGCAGATGCTGGAGAATCGAGGGTTACACAAAAGGCTGGAGAAACTCAGCGGGTGCAGCAGCATCTAAGGAGCGAAGGAGATAGGCGACGTTTCGGGTCGAGACCCTTCTTAATTAGTCCGGGTGTCAGGGGTTATGGGGGAAAGGCAGGAGAATGGGGTTAGGAGGGAGAGATAGATCAGCCGTGATTGAATGGCGGAGTGGACTTGATGGGCCGAATGGCCCAATTCTGCTCCTATCCTCTGACATGAAATAAAATTAATTAAAGATTTCTTGTCAGGTTCCAGTGATCAAACTCATACCTTGTAACAATTTATGTTATGGATATAGAAACAAAGAACTGTAGATGCTGGCTTACAAAAGAAAACACAAAGTGCTGGAGTAACTCAGTAGGTTCGGTAGCATCTCTGGAGAACATGGATCAGTGACATTTCGGGTCGGGACCAATCTTCAATCTGAAGAACTAATCAGGATTGAATCTGAGGAAGAGTCCTGATCCGAAACGTCACCTATCCGTGTTCTCCACAGATGCTGCCTGACCCGCTGAGTTACTCCAGCACTCTGTGAAACGTCACCTATCCATGTTCTCCACAGATGCTGCCTGACCCGCTGAGTTACTCCAGCACTCTGTGAAACGTCACCTATCCATGTTCTCCACAGATGCTGCCTGACCCGCTGAGTCACTCCAGCACTTTTTTGATGAGTCTTTGGGGTGTGGGAGGAGACTGGAGCGCCTGGAGAAAACGCACGTGGTCACGGGGAGAACGTGCAAACACCATACAGACAACAGCCCTAGTCAGGATCGAACCCGGGTCTGTGGCGCTAGGAGGCAGCGACTCTACTGCTGCGCTACTGTGCCCCCCTGCTCATATAATGCGATGCATTACTGCATCATCGGGAAGGCATGCGGCTTTATAATCTGCATGCCGGTGGAATGTTAATGGAAATCTAACGTTAATGTTCGTGGAAAGGTCAGAGCGATGATTTCATGTTGGAGATGTCCGTCTGAGATCATGACTCACGGTGTCTAGCACTGTGCTGCAAATGTCGTTCACATATTTGTGACTGGCTTGCCGACTTATCATCACACTTATATAGAAGCATCTCGTCCCCGGCTCCATCAGTCTCTCAGAGACATGAACCCGAGGCTATTTGACGAAGCGCCAAGTGCCATCCTTGTAGGGACTGGTGAATATTACACATCACTAATCGCACCTCTCCCTCTTCTCCCCTCTCCCATCGGGCAAGAGGTCTAAGGTCATACGATACGATTCAATAGACAGTAGACAACAGGTGCAGGAGTAGGCCATTCGGCCCTTCGAGCCAGCACCGCCATTCAATGTGATGATCATCCACAATCAGTACCCCGTTCCTGCCTTCTCCCCATATCCCCTGGCTCCGCTATCTTTAAGAGCCCTATCTAGCTCTCTCTTTAAAGCATCCAGAGAACCGGCCTCCACCGCCCTCTGAGGCAGAGAATTCCACAGACTCACCACTCTCTGTGAGAAAAAGTGTTTCCTCGCCCCCGTTCTAAATGGCTTACTCCTTATTCTTAAACTGTGGCCCCTGGTTCTGGACAGCCCCCCAACATCGGGAACACGTTTCCTGCCTCTAGCGTGTCCAAACCCTTAACAATCTTATATGTTTCAATGAGATCCCCTCTCATCCTTCTAAACTCCAGAGTGTACAAGCCCAGCTGCTCCATTCTCTCAGCATGTGACAGTCCCGCCATCCCGGGAATTAACCTTGTAGGATGGAACTTTATTTATCCCAGGAGGGAAATTGATCTGCCCACAGTCATAAAAACGCAGAACGCACAAAACACTGGGAACATGAAGGTCATAAGAGATAGGAGCAGAATTAGGCCATTCGGCCCTTCACGTCTACTCTGCCATTTTATCATGGCTGATCAGTCTCTCGCCCCTAACCCCATTCTCCTGCCTTCTCCCCATAACCCCTGACACCCGTACTAGACAAAAGGTATAGACTCATAGAGTGATACAGTGTGGAAACAGGTCCAGCCCAACTTGCCCACACCGCCCAACTTGCCCCAGCTACACCAGTCCCACCTGCCGGCGTTTGGTCCATGAAAGTGTGAAAATGCACACCTCCAGATTCAGGGACAGTTTCTTCCCAGCTGTTATCAGGCAACTGCCGGGTCTTCCCATCAGCTACCGGGCAGTCCCAGAGGTCAGAGCCTCACAGTCTCAGAATTAAAGGACACTCCTTTAGGAAGGAGATGAAAAGAAATTACTTTAGTCAGAGCGTGATGAATCTGTGGAATTCTTTGCCACAGAAGACTGCGGAGGCCAAGTCAGTGGATATTTTTAAGGCAAAGATCGATAGCACAGGTGATAGGAATTATGGGGAGAAGGCAGGAGAATTGGGTTAGGAGGGAGAGATGATTGAATAGCAGAGTAGACTAGATGGGCCAAACGGCCTAATTCTTCTCCTATCACTTGTGAACTTATGAACTCCCATCTACCTCGTTGAAGACTATCTATAATCGGTTTTAATCGGACTTTATCTTGTACTAAGTGTTGTGCCCCGGCAAGGACCAGTCTCTCTCCCTCTCCCATCGGGTCAAGAGGTACAGAAGTGTGAAAACGCACAGCTCCAGTTTCAGAGACAGTTTCTTCCCAGCTGTTATCAGGCCACTGAACCATCCTACCACAACCAGGAGAGCGGTCCTGAACTACTATCTACCTCATTGGTGACCCTCGGACTACCTTTAACTGGACTACTGGACTAAATGTTATTCCCTTTATGCTGTATCTGTGCACTGTGGACAGCTCAAGCGTGATCATGTATAATCTTTCCGCTGACTGGTTAGCACGCAACAAAAGCTTTGCCACTTTACCTCAGTACACGTGACAATAAACTAAACTAAATCTGATGGACACAAGGTGTTGGAGTGACTCAGCGGGTCAGGCAGCATCGCCCACCCGACGGGTCCCCACCCGAAATGTCTGTTATTCATGTTCTCCAGACTTGCTGCTGAGACCCACTGAGTTACTCCAGTATTGTGGGTCTTTTTTTTTTGTTAACCAGCGTCTACAGTTCCTTTTATCGACACTTCCGATGGGATTGGACTGCGCGTTAGAGGCAGGAAACATGTTCCCGATGTTGGTGGGAGTCCAGAACCAGGGGCCACACGGTTTGAGAATAAGGGGTGAGCCATTTAGAACGGAGACGAGGAAACACTTTTTCTCACAGAGAGTTGTGAATCTGTGGAATTCTCTGCCTCAGAGGGCGGTGGAGGCAGGTTCTCTGGATGTTTTCAAGAGAGAGTTAGATAGGGCTCTTAAAAATAGCGGAGTCAGGGGATATGGGGAGAAGGCAGGAACGGGGTACTGATTGGGGATGATCAGCCATGATCACAGTGAATGGTGGTGCTGGCTCAAAGGGCCGAATGGCCTATTCCTGCACCCATTGTCTACTGTCTATTGTCTATTGTGTTTTTCCCGCATAGGTCGCCCGGGGAACATGGGCAACGTGAAGACTCTGGGGGACAACTACCAATTCACCGTGGACGTGAGCGATTTCTCACCCGAAGATATCATCGTCACCATGTCCAACAATCAGATCGAAGTCCACGCTGAGAAGGTAAGGCATCGTTCCCTGTCGCGCCCAGCGTCCGTAGATAAGCAGAACAATCTTCACGGAGTCCCAGACGCTTCATTGTACAAAACGCCACTGCACGCAGCCTCCTGTACCTGCGGCCGTTCCACCTCTCCCCAACTCCTACAGATGCGCCGCAGAAAGCATGGTATCAGACTGAAACATCACCCATTCCTTCTCTCCAGAGATGCTGCCTGTCCCGCTGAGTCACTCCAGCTTTTTGTGTCCATCTTCAGTGTAAACCAGCACCTGCAGTTCCTTCCTGCACCTTGAGTTTAGTTTAATTTTGTTTATCGTCACGTGTGTCGAGGCGGTGAAAAGCTTTTAGTTGCGCGCTAACCGGCCAAGGAGAAAACTACACATGTTTACAATCCAGCCAACCACACTGTATATGGAGAGGGTAACGTGCGTTAGTATTCAGTGTAAGGTAATGTCCAACTTTGAAACATGTGACACATTTAATCATCACCGCCATATCCAGACTTCAGTTGCAACACGTATTTTATTTATTTTTCATTCCACGATTAATGCAACTCACGGCCTCCGGATATAACTGGATTCCCGCACGTTATCCGTGCTCTTTCTCAAAGTTGTAATCGCAGGAATAAGGTCAGGAATTTATTCTGAGAATTCCACATTCCGACTGCATTTCAAGCCATTTTTCACTGGAATTGTTTACTTAAAGTGCCAAAATATTCAGAGAACCGCAGGATGATGGAGTGCAGGAAGAAGGGATTTCATTCCAATGTGCCCGAGATTCTTCTTTGCAGAAATTCCTCCATTAATCTCGTTCCTCTCTTTTCTCCCTGTAAACCTGTGAACATTTCCCCCATTTCTGTACGGGCGGCAGGGGGTGGCGCAGCGGTAGAGTTGCTGCCTCACAGCGCCAGTTACCCTTGTCCGATCCTGACTACGGGCGCTGTCTGTGCGGAGTTTGCACGTTCTCCCCGTGACCTGCGTGGGTTTTCTCCGGGATCTTCGGTTTCCTCCCACACTCCAAAGACGTGCAGGTTTGTAGGTTAATTGGTTTGGTATAAAATTTCAAAATTGCCCCCAGTTTGTGTAGGATAGTGTTAGTGTGCGGGGATCGCTGGTCGGTGTGGACTCGGTGGGCCGAAGGGCCTGTTTCCGCACTGTATCTCTAAATTAAACTTAACTAAATATGATTGCTATGTCTTTTGAAATGTCTTTGTTCTTCATAAGTTTAAGGTGAGGGGGAAATTACATTTGAACCTGAAGGGCAACTTTTTTTACACAATGGGTGGTAGGTGAATAGAACGAGCTGCCAGAGGAGGTAGTTGAGGCAGGTGCTATCACAACCTTCAAAAGACATTTGGACAGGTGCATGGATAGAACAGGTTTCGTAGGTATGCGCCAAACACAGTTTAACCTAGAGATATTAGTGCGGAAACAGGCCCTTTGGCCCACCGAGTCCGCACCGACCTGCAATCCCCGCACGCTAACACTATCCTATGCACACCAGGAGCAAGACTGAAGCCAATTTATGTACAATCCTGTACGTCTTTGGAGTGTGGGAGGAAACCGGAGATCCCGGAGAAAACCCACGCAGGTCACGGGGAGAACATACAAACTCCATACAGACGGACTTAGTCGGCTGAAGGGCCAGTTTACCTGCTGTATCTTTCAATCGATGAAACTGCCTCGTCAGTAATATCTCTGCACGGACGGCTGTGGAGGCCACGTCAATGGGTATTTTGAAGGTGGAGTTTGGCAGGCTCTTGATTAGTGCGGGTGTCAAGGGTTTATGGGGAGGAGGAAAGAGACTGGGGTTAAGAGTGGCCTCTAATGCTGCTCCTACCGCTTAAGAACTTATGAACAATAAACAATGCTCGCCCCGGCCCAAACGCCGCCGGCTACAGGAGCCAAGTCCCGTCAACGGAAGGCTCGAGGCCTCCTGATCGCGGGAGAACAAAGAAGAGAGGAGACTGAACTTTTTTC
>OY740811.1:31972053-32262053 GCA_963514005.1 Raja brachyura
CCCGTAACTTCTGCTCTTTCTGCAAGTCATCTTCATGGGTCTAAGGTGTTGATCAAAGTAAACCAATGCGGATGAACAAAAAAAACAGCCGAGTTTCACAAGAGCGGGACAGACTTGTGTGAAGAGCGATCAACATGGAGTGAAAGACAAGAAACACGGAAAAAACCCTGTAAAATCAGCCGTGTACCAAATATCAGTCGCGGTTTGACACCAAATTACTGATTCTACATTTGCAGTTGTAACTTCTGCCATTTGGAACCTGCTCAGTTACTATTATGTGTGAATAATTTGCTGCTTAAACTCCAATAGGGTTGATCAGTGTTAGAGAATCAAATGCAATGGTATTTTGGGTTAGGATTCAAAGTCTACATGTGGTGTAGTTGCTGAATGCAGAGTAAAGCAGCATTCAAAGAGCACATGCAGCAAATGGAACCTCAGAATCAAAATACAGTCATTTCTGGTGTTTTTGCACGAGAATAAAGCTATTTGCCCAGTCTTAGTTGATCAGTATTGGCATTAGACGGACACTCTAGTCTGTTAAGAATGTGGTGTGGATAGAGGATTAGTAAGGAGAGGATAATTCCATACATGCAGAATCTGGTTATTACAGAAGACATGCTAGAACCTGTTAAATGCTTCAAGAACAGCTGGAGTTACAGGGTATTCCATGTTTCAGACAGAGCAAGGCAGTAGAAAGATCACAGTATCCCTTCAAACAACATTATTGCAGCAACAATTTGTTTTAAAATTTGGTTGTATCTTTGGACTACCTTTTATCGGACTTCACTGGCTTTATCTTGCACTAAACGTTATTCCCTTATCATGTACATTGTGAATGGCTTGATTCATGTATTGTCATGTAATCATGTATTATCTTTCCGATGACTGGTTAGCACGCAACAAGAGCTTTTCACTGTGCTTCAGTACACGTGACAATAAACTAAACTAAACCTTAGCTTCAGAGATCTTTCCTGGTCCCTCATCAAGCTACTGATCTATCAAATGTAGATAAGATGCCGTTTAGCTTTTCTGCTTCACAACTGATTACATGTGAAAATGTACCAGAATGGGTTTGGGCTCATGGGCTAGAGCAAGGAAATGAATGAAACATAAATCTAATGGAGTAAAGCTGACAGGCAACTATCAGATTACACACTTCCCCAGAAGCTTAGTTTGTAAAGGCACTGTGCAATTTGAAAGAATTTCTGTTTGATTTCTGATAAGTTGGAGTTGCCCAGCACCATGCCAAAGATTGGGTATCACAGCGCAAAGACGAGTATAGCACAGGAACAGTACCAACTGCCCAGCACTGTGCTGGTCGTGATGACAACCTACACTAATCTCATCTTCCTGCACATAATCTGCTGTTTATGTTCATCTAAATGCCTCTTAAGGGCCTGTCCCACGAGGATGCGACTTGCATGAGACAAGTGCGACCAAACCGGCCGCGGGGGTCGAGCGGAGGTAGAGTGAGCCCCGTACAGAGCCTGTCCCACCAGCATGCGCCTGCATGCGGCGAGCGCGACCAAACAGGAAGTGGGAGCCGCGCGGAGCTCGGTTGAGTGGCGCGAAGTTGGAGCGAAGTCCGCGGTAAGTTCGCAAGGACAGAGAGGGACACGGAGGCACACAGTGAGAGGGTCACGGAGGCACACGCAGAGAGGGACACACAGGCACACACAGGGAGGGTCACGGAGACACACAGAGAGGGACACGGAGGCACACACAGAGAGGGACACGGAGGCACACACAGAGAGGGGCACGGTGGCACACACAGAGAGGGGCACGGTGGCACACAGAGAGAGGGGCACGGTGGCACAGAGAGAGAGGGGCACGGAGGCACACACAGAGAGGGACACGGAGGCACACACAGAGAGGGACACGGAGGCACACACAGAGAGGGGCACGGAGGCACACACAGAGAGGGGCACGGAGGCACACACAGAGAGGGGCACGGAGGCACACACAGAGAGGGGCACGGAGGCACACACAGAGAGGGGCACGGAGGCACACACAGAGAGGGGCACGGAGGCACACACAGAGAGGGGCACGGAGGCACACACAGAGAGGGGCACGGTGGCACACACAGAGAGGGGCACGGAGGCACACACAGAGAGGGGCACGGTGGCACACACAGAGAGGGGCACGGTGGCACACAGAGAGAGGGGCACGGAGGCACACGCAGAGAGGGACACGGAGGCACACGCAGAGAGGGACACGGAGGCACACGCAGAGAGGGACACGGAGGCACACACAGAGAGGGACACGGAGGCACACACAGAGAGGGACACGGAGGCACACACAGAGAGGGACACGGAGGCACACACAGAGAGGGACACGGAGGCACACAGATAGAGGGGCACGGAGGCACACAGATAGAGGGGCACGGTGGCACACACAGAGGTGCACAGAGGCACATAGAGAGGGGCATGGAGGCACAACGTCGAGGCGGTGCGTGTGTCCACGATGCGGCTGCGGGCCGACAGGCCGTTGCCCCGCGGAATTTTGAACACGGTCAGTTTTTCAGAGCCCCGCGCGATGTCGGGACCAGCTCCGCACAACTCCATACGGCTCTGGCGATCGAAGTGGGACCGGTCCCGCGAGGCCGGACGGCTCAAGCGACCACGTTAGGTCGCACTCACCGCATGGAGTCGCATGCTGGTGGGACAGGTCCTTTAAACTTTGCTATTGTATCTGCTTCTACTACCTCCCCCCTTCATGTGATCCAGGTACTTATCACTTTGTGTAAACAAAATTTGCCTTGCAAATCTCTTTCAAACCTAACCACCTCTCATTTAAACTTATGCTGTATGGTATTTGACATTTTCATGCTGGGAAAAAGACTTTGAAAGACACATTCTGCTTTTATCCTTGGCCTTTATTCCAACCATGTGTGTAGGAAAGAACTGCAGATGCTGGTTTAAATCGAAGGTAGACACAAAATGCTGGTGTAACTCAGCGGGACAGGCAGTATCTCTGGGTCTCGACCCGAAACATCACCCATTCCTTCCCCAGAGATGCTGCCTGTCCCGCTGAGTTACTCCAGCATTTTGTGACTACCTTTATTCCAACCATCTGCCTACCAATTATTCTCCTCGCCTGCATCACCTGCCATGCTTTGTTTGTCCTGCTTCTCACGTCTTCCAGTCCATTGATGGCTGTGGGGTAGGTGACAAGTTATACAACAGGACGACAGTGTAACTCCACAGGACGTCAACAGTGCTGTCTTGCTGTGTGTTTTTGACAACCTTCCTCACCGTCCACAACTTTAATTTTGCAAACTTACTGATAAGACCACCTATTTTTTCATCCAAATCATTGAAATATATAATACAGAGGCCGTAGCAGTGATCCTTACAGAACACTACTGGTCACAGACCTCCAGTCAGATAAACAATATTCTATCACTGACCTCTGTAGGCATGTAGGAATAAGTGACTAAAAGTGTTTCTGACAAAGGGTCTTTGACCCAAAACATTAACTCTGTTTCTCTTCCCACAGATGCTGACTGGCCTGTGTGTTTCCAACAATTGCTGGTTACATTTCAAATTTCTATCAGCTTTCCATCATCTGCAGTCCTTTTGATTGTTATTTACTGAAAGCACATTACTTGGATTCTGGCACAACACAATGGTATAGTGTGTAGGAAGGAACTGCAGATGTTGGTTTAAACCAAAGATAGACAACAAAAATGCTGGAGTAACTCAGCAGGTCAGTCAGCATCTTCGCAGAGAAGGTCGAGGTGATGTTTCGGGTCGAGACCCTTTTTCGGGTCGAGAGCCTTTTTCAGACTGAAACTCGGAAGGTGTATGTTTTGCTGCCTTGCTCTGTGTAGACACAGCCAGTTCATTAAAAGGTGTATTCTGGCTATGGGCTGAGGGTAGATGAGACCTACAGCTATGTCTTTGGAAACACTGTGTGCCTGCTGACGGATCCCAAACAGCTTCTTCCACGGACTTGAAGGTTGAGATATAGGATCCTTTTGAAAGAATAAGGTAAAACATTACAATTAAAAATGAAAAATCAAAGAAGAAAGATAGAAACAGCTCCTGATAATAAGAAATAATAGGCAGGCATTAAAGCCATCTCTTAAATAACGAGCCAGTTAACATTTTAGTACTGAATTACCACTGTCCAAGTTCTGGCTGGATCACAACACGATTCCTAATCCAACTACTTTCACCTTTATTTCGCCTTTCGAAGTACCTCACAGTTAATTTATTGACAATATCTTTCAGTTTGACAGAGACACAAGAGACTGCAGATGCTGGTATCTGGAGCGTAAAACAAATTGCTGGAAGTAATCATAACCTGATGCAGGGTCTTGATCCAAATCATCAACAATTCCACAGATTGTGCTCGACCCACTGACTTCCACCAGCAATATCAGGAGTCACAAGAAACTGCAGATACTGGAATCTTGATCAAAATACAACGTGCGGGAGTTCCTCCAGCAGTTTGTGTCTTCCTTTTTCAGTTTGATGCTGTGTCTGAATAATTTCCTCACAAATTTGTATTCCTTTCTCTTTCCTGGGTGGGGGCAATAATTCCTGCCAAGGTATATAGATTGCAACTGTCCTCAGCTTCGATACAGGGCCATCATATATGAATGTACCTAAACCTTTAGACCGTCAATTGAAAGACCATTGTTCTTGATGTTTCGGGGGGGGGGGACGGGACACCCTTCAGGTGTGAAGAAAGGTACCGACCCAAAATGTCATCTATCCATTTCCTCCAGAGATGCTGCCTGACCCGCTGAGTTAATCAAGCACTGTGTCTATCTTTGACAATTTGATTGTATGAATGACCTCTGTCGGGACTTCTGCAACAGCCATTTATTTGGGGCAAATTTTAACTATGTTGTCACTGTTAAACAGCAGGTGCCAGTATCAATGGTGATATTCAGATAATAAGAGTAATGTTCACTCGGAAACGCTGTTATTTTTCATGGTTTAAAAAGGGCAGCGGATGACTCTCTGCACAGCACAGTCCCTCACACAATCTTTCCATTTAATTTATTGATTAAAAGCTTTTTTTCATTGTCAAAAAAGTGAGTATTCATTCCATGACAGACAAAGCATATCAAGTAGTTCTCACCAAGGAGAATAGGGCAGTGGGGCAGTGGGCAGGACAAGCATACCTTTGCCATGGTTTCCTTGGTTCGTTGCATGGATTCCCTTTGCTGTTTCAATTCCTCTTCCATAGTTTGCTGCATCTGGCCCAACTCTATCTACAAGACAAAATGCTTCATGCCTGAGTGACTGAATTATGAACAGATACACAAATCGTAAGGAAGCCAATTTGCCTCCTGATCTTTTTTTTTTAATTTTAAAGCATTACGTGGAAAGAAGCAAAATAAAAACAGTAAAGTTTGAGGCAAAACCAGGAAATGGAGTGAAACAAAACAAGGAGAAGAGGAGGAATTTATTTAGTGCTAAATCTGTAGAATTCATTGCCACAGGCAGCTGTGGAGGTCAAGTCATGGATATTTTTAAGGCAGAGACAGATAGATTCTTGATTATGGATGTAGGAACTTGTGTTAGGGATTATGGGAAGATGGCAGGAGAATGGGGTTGAGAGGGAAAGATATATCAGCCATTATTGAATGGTGGAGTAGACTTGATGGGTTGAATGGCCTAATTCTGCTCCTATAACTTATGAAAAGTAGATTTTTATATCAATGTTCTTTCTGTGCTAACACTGTTTTGTTTCACTACAGTCACTGGCTGGATGAAAACATATTACATAGGCTTCCGGAAATTAGCAGAAGACTATATTTTTGTAAAATTATTCAAAATAAGTGCGTCAGAATAGGACCAAATTTCTACTTAGCTTTTAACTGCATGCCTTGGAGACAGTAGCAGCTTCTTACCTGTAACTGCATCCCCTGGTGATTTCCTGCAGCGTTCTCCACTTTGCTCTCTGCTAATTCCAATTTTTCCAGCAGTGTGGCACGCTCCACCAGGAGATAGGCCACTTGTTCACTTGGGCCACTGTGGGCGATGTCAGCTAGTCCTTCCTGATCCAACATCTCCTCCACTTCCTTTACTTGGGTTTCTATACATCCGCCAATCCAGAAGTATTTGTGTTAGTAGTGAGATCTAACAAGATATTTCTCATCATTGAGATATATCCTTTCCTATGAAAATATGTAGAGGGAGGAAACTGGAAGGCATGGACTAAGTTGGCAAATGAGATTAATATAGATATGTACTTGATGGTCAGCATGGATGTGGTTGGCCAAAGAGCCCGTTTCTAAGCTATATTACTCTGTAACTTCATGTATCACCTAACATCGTGTTCCTATTTGTTTTGTAATCCCTCTTCAATGAAAAATGAAGCATAATTGAAAATCGGGGACTTCATGTGATTTGCACCAGATCTAATGTACAAATTTAGTTTAGTTTAGTTTTAGTTTAGTTTAGAGATACAGCACGGAAACAGGCCCTTCGGCCCACCGGGTCCGCACCGACCAGCGGTCCCCGCACATTAACACCATCCTACACCCACTATGGACATTTTTTGTACATTTACCAAGCCAATTAACCTACAAACCTGCACGTCTTTGGCGTGCGGGAGGAAACCGAAGATCTCGGAGAAAACTCACGCAGGTCACGAGGAGAACGTACAAATTCCGTACAGAAAGCACCCGTAATCGGGATCGAACTTGGGTTTCCGGTGCTGCATTCGCTGTAAGGCAGCAACTCTACCGCAGCGCCACCGTGACTGCCTAATGTTCTAGTGCACAAGTAACTCTGGATGTGCGCATTCAATGGTTTGTGTCAAACGTCTAACTTTCACAAGCATGTGCAACCATTTGTGCAAAAGCAGGTTTTCAAGTTGATAGGTCTCAGGTAGCACGACCCTTTCTACAACTGACCACCTCTCCCGAATGGTCTCCATTGGATTAGGTTGTGTCTTCCCCCAGTGTTTCTATCCTACCACAAACCTCTCCTGATCCTAATTTATCCTTGCATTCCCAACATATTTACCAATTCAATAAGGAAAAAGTAAAAAAATTAGAACATCCCATCTAGAAGACGACAACTACCATTTCTAACTGTAACAATCACGGATAAAATGTCATATTACGTGTCAAAACAAGTTGTAAAGTCACCATATTCTGACCTAGCGCCACCTGTAGTTGTCGTAGTTCCACCCTCAGTATTTCATTCTCCTGCTCATACTCGGCTGTCACTGCTTCCCGTTCCACTGACAAGTTACGGATGTGTTCCACGTAATTATCCACCTGCAGAAATAATTCCCATGTCATTTTGAAGGTAATCTAATCTACAATTTGTTTTGTAGCTTTCACACTTAAAATGTACCAAGCCTCGTATCCCAGGGATACCAATGGGATTTCTAAGTTTTAGCTGAATTTTGAAAACAGGCATTTAGAAAGAGAAAACGGGAATTTTAGTAGCAGAGAGAGATTGTGGTTTTGGTATTTTGAGAGTAATCTGATAGAACAATATGATTTTGTACATGGTGAATGCTGAGGTTTAGAGATACCTAATAAAACTTGAAATTGATCTTGTAGCTGTGGCATAGGCCCTGCTTTTCAAGGCATGATTTTGTGGACAAAGTCTACTGCCCTGCCCACATCAATACAATTTGTTTGCTATGCCCAAGTGTTTTATTCTTTCTATAACTCTGCCCTATTGGACAAATAGCCCACGGACATCTGCTTTCTATAATTCGATGTGAGAATTATCTGGTCAGATAAAATAGTAGAGGCTTGTGTAGTTTAATTTAGTTTAGAGATACGGCACAGAAAAAGGCCCTTCGGCCCACCGAGTCCGCTCCAAGCGGCAATCACTCGTACGCTAGTCCTATCCTACACACTGGGGACAATTTACAAAAGCAAACAAGTTGGTAATGTGGGAGGAAGCCAGAGCACCCGGAGAACACCCATGCAGTGACAGGGGAGAGCGTGCAGTCTCTGTATAGACAGCACATGTAGTCAGGATGGAACCCGTGATTCTGGCGCTGTATGGCACAGTGTGCAGCCCCTTGTCATCATCTACAAACCCATATTTGAAAAAACCTATCATTTTTTGCAGCAGATGAAAAGATAGCAAGGAGGCAGAATGGCACAAAATATGGAAAGGGGAAAGTTACACAAAGTAATGATTCGCAATCGGTTCTAAACGTGTTCTCTGAACACAGAAAGTCGCCACCCTGTGACCATTTGTGTATTATGTTACATTTTTCTTGCATTAAAAAAAATCAAGACTGCTATGATTTACTGAAAAGTTGAAGAGATTTTATTCAACAAATAAGCACTTTTTCTTTCATAGAAGACTTCACAGATAAAAAACTAAGCTGCAGTAGCTAGCACTGCTTGAAAGAGGAACTGAGAAGTTAATCACCATAGCTAGTGCTCTCGGAAAAAAGGTATGGAGACGGCATTACAAGGCAAACTGTCACGTTTACGTTTTTTCTTATTTTTAATGTCTGCCAGGAGATCAAGGCTGTGCCACTCTTATAATTGATCTCACCTCTGTCATCTCGGCGTCCTGTTGTTTTTGAAACACATCCAGGTCCTGTTTGGTGGCCTGCAGCATGGCCTCTGACCGCTGGTATATACGCCAGAGATGACACAGATGCTCAGTTCTGCTGCAAGCTTTAATGTCAATTTCATCTTCCTTCAATCTATTCAATATATCTTCCAATTCCACTTTCTCCTGAAAATACATGGCTTGAATCAGGGACAATTTGTTCATTGGCGAAGAGATATTTTATATAGTAAAAAACCAAACTCACTTCACTATAACACTTGTTTTTAAGATGGAAAAGATATGATCTCTCCATGATTATAATGTAATTGACCTTTGCCTGTTAATGTAAAATTTTGCAAGACCTTCATTACCTCATTTGAAGAGCTCAACAATACCCTAATACCAAATTCCACAGTATATATACCCAACTAGATCCTTTCCCAACAAATACTTGGCTGGAACTGGAGGTGCCAAATGTAATGGAATTCAGAAGAAAGGCATTGATTCACCACCCTTTGACTGAAGAAATTCCTCCTCAAATAAAGGTACGTCATTTTATTCTGAGGCTATGGCCTCTGGTCCTAGACTCTCCCACTAGCGGAAATATCCTCTCCACATTCACTCCATCCAGGCCTTTCACTATTCGCTAAGTTTCAATGAACATCCTTATAAACGAGATACAATCTGAAGTGACTCAGATTTCTTATTTCTGATTTTACTACTAAAAATGATTCACAGTGAATAAGCCCCAGAGAACAATACTTACAGAAACAGTCTGTGACACTGCCATGCTCCAATGCAACCCCCTCTCCTGCCCAAAGTATGCTGCATCAGGCACTCAACACTCGTACCTTCTTACCACTTAGCACAGTAAATCTAACACTAAACACACTGGATGGATCCTGTGTGTTACCATGGAGCAACTTCCTTTCATCCACACTGCAGTAGTGGGGGTGCTATTTGGACTAGTAGCAACATGCTCTTCTACTTTGTTGAAATCTAAACCCTATACTTTTACAATGCTAAAATTAAATACATATCACAGGCAGGGTTAGAGCAGCAAGGGGCACTGATATAAGCCTAAGAATATCTGAGCACTGATATAAGCCTAAGAAAGAACTGCAGATGCTGGAAAAATCGAAGGTAGACAAAAATGCTGGAGAAACTCAGCGGGTGAGGCAGCATCTATGGAGCGAAGAAATAGGTGACGTTTCGGGTCGAGATCCAAGTATTGAGGATAGAAGTTGGGAGGTCATGTTACAGTTGTACAAGACATTGGTGAGGCCACACTTGGAGTATTGTTTAAGAAGGAACTGCAGATGCTGGAAAAATCGAAGGTAACTGAAAAATCAAACCAAAACTGAACACAATACTCCAAGGTAGATAAAATGTTGGAGAAATGCAGCAGGTGAGGCAGCATCTATGGAGTGAAGGAATAGGTCTCGACCCTAAATGTCACCTATTCCTTCAAAGAAGGGTCTCGACCCGAAACGTCACCTATTCCTTCGCTCCATAGATACTGCATTACCTGCTGAGTTTCTCCAGCATTTTTGTCTACCTTTGATGTAAGCCTGCTAACTCACTAGCATTGTACCCCCAGTTTGCATTGACACTTCACATGATAGAGAATGGAGCTTCACGCCCATTAAAATAAAGTTCTGAAAGACAGCAGAGTGAGGCAAAGGAAGAAAGATTGCTGACTCCCAGTTGCCAACAATAACAGCTTTAGGGCAGCACAGTATTTTGTAACTTTCTACAAAACGTAATTTTATCAAGGCTTTGAATGCATTACCATGTATCCCAAGATTCTTTCAGCCCCTTTCTCTCTCTCTTGTATGGACTGATACAAGAATAAAATGATGGTGATCCTTTTAATTGAAAATTACAAAAATCATCAGACCACTATTTTTCTCTTTTATATAGATAGTTGTGATTCCTCTGAATCTTTCCTTTCTTGGATATTTTCACTCCTACTTAGTTTATTCTCTGTGGTGCCCTACAATAATCATGTATTGTCTTTCTGCCGACTGGTTAGCACGCAACAAAAGCTTTACACTATACCTCAGTACACATGACAATAAACTGAACTGAACTAAACTCTATGTCGGACAATGTCTCAGCTAGGCTCTCCTACATTAGTATTTAACAAAAGACAAAAAACAGAATTATTTATGTTTCACTTTTCTACACTTGTTGTAAAAGGTATCATTGTATCAAGTGCCTCTGAAGTGTGGTCCACAGGGCCCACTGATTCAGAAAATGGCTCACCAAGTGCAAATAGACTTGGACAATCAGGTCACGTTATGCTAACAATTACAGCCACATCCCATAAATTAATAAAATAATCTGCTCTAATGCAGGGTGTACTGCACACCTTTTAAAAACAGCAAGATTCCACAAACCGCCCTGATAAATTGATCAAGAGTTCATAAGTTCTAGGAGCAGAATTAGGCCATTCGGCCCATCAAGTCCACTCTGCCATTCAATTATGGCTGATCTAACTTTCCCTCTCAACCCTATTCATTCTCCTGCCTTCTCCCCATAACCCCCTGACACCACTACCGATCAAGAATCTGTCAATCTCCACCTTAAAAATATCCATTGACTTGGCCTCCACAGCCGTCAGTGGCAATGAATTCCACAGATTCACCACTCTCTGACGAAAGAAATTCCTCCTCCTCATCAAGAGGTCAGGTGAAATGCTTTTCTTCTCCTCAAATTGTACTATGGGATCTCAGTTCAGTTCAGTTTAGTATATTAGTTTATTATGGTCACATGTACTGTGATATAGTGAAAAGCTTTTATTTACGAGCTACTCAATTAAATCGGATAATACTAGACATTAATGCAATCAAGCCATAGACAAGTACAACAGGTGGAGCAAAGAGAAAAATACCAGACTGCAAAATACAGTTACTCAGCATTGTAGCATTCAGTTCCAGAGAAAAAGTCCAATATCTGCAATGGGGTAGGTTGGACACTCGGGACTGTACCCTAGGGGTACAGGAAGGATTGCTGATGGGAGGGGGGGAAAGAAGGAATGACCAGACTATAAAAGTCCTTGATTATGTTGGCTGCTTTCCAGAGGCAGTGTGAAGTGTAGATGGAGTTAATGAGTTTGTTCTGTGAGATGAACTGGGATACACCCACAACTCTCTGGAATTTCTTGCGGCCCTAGACAATGTTGTTGCTGGGGCAAAACAATGCGATCCGACAGTTTGCTTTCTGTGGCGCATCTGTGGAAGTTGGAGACATCCCAAATTTACTCAGTCTGTTGATCCTCAGTCTCAGAATATTTTATAACTCGTCGTGTGATCGGTTTAAGATCTAATCAAAAGACAGCAAGTCAAACAGTATCCTATTCCCTTGGTATTGTACTTCAGTAATGAAGTACCACTTTGAATGAAATTACCACTCTAAGTCCTTTCCTTACGAAGGTACGGCACAATCTCTAAAAATACATTGTACATCTAAAAACCAGACAGCAGTAAAATATTCAAATTAGAGCAGAAAATCCTGGAAACAATGACTGTGTCAATTACTGTGCAAAGAGAAAGTTAACCTAAAAGAAATATATTTTTGATCCAGGACCCTTGATCAGTGATGGGAAAGAGAGAAACAAATTATTATAGATCACAGAAAATATAGAGAAAGGGAATGAAGGATTAGGGGAACCTCCCTGGTGAAAATAACACAGGATGACTTAAAATGGTAGTTAAAAGACAGTTAAAATCAGATTGTGTATTTGAGCATGTATTATGTTGCTAATGGTAAGGCTGTATGATATGCAGAGCAGACTATTAAAACAAGTTGAAAAAATAAAAATAGAAAAAAAAAACTGGGCTAAAATGAAGCCAGGCAAAAATGGCCAATTCTAGTACATGGCTGAAAGAAATAAATAATTAATTAAAGCTGGAGAGTTCGATGTTGAGTCCTGCAGGCTGTAATGTGGCCAGACAGCTGATGAAGTGCTGCTCCTGAAGTTTGTAGTTTGTGAAAACTGGCCATTTTTGCCTGCCAGCACGTTGGCTCTGCTTTTCCTTTCTTCTGTTTAGTCTGGCCTGCTGGGCAGATCCACAGCAAATCATTTGTGTACAAGAGGTCAAAGAATGAATTATAAATGCTGGTTCTTTAAACAGTATGGTTTTGGGGGAAACTGAGCTAGTTAAACCTGGTTGTTCTTCGACTTACTAAGCATTTTCATTTTTCAGACGAGTAAAAATCATAGTGAAGATGAGTTTTATACAGGCAGGGCACAGGGCAAGCGGGGGGGGAGCGCTGTCTGAGTGAAATTCACACAGTGCAAAGCCAATGTGATACAGACACACACCGCGATGAACAGGAAGGTTGGCGCTGTAATTAAGACAGTGAAAGCACAGTGTATGGCAGGGGTCACGTAAGTCCTTTAAAGGGGGGAGGGGGGGGGAAGAAGGAGTGGAGACAACTTTTAAGAAGCCAGAGATACACGGCTGAGAAGCTCGGCGGACATTAACATTACCGGTCGGTTATCATGGTTCTGAAAACTACTGCTTATGTTTTTTTTCCCAATGAAATTCACCAGTCGGAACCGGTTACAACCTACGAGAATCTTCGGCCTCCTGGCAACCCACTAGGACCTCCTGGCGACCCACCTACGGCACGAGAATTCACGTTACTCTCCATGGCGGCTTCATTCTGGTCGCCGCTAATTTCTTTCAACATGTTGACCGTAATGAGGCCGCGACTAGTTCCCAGAATGTGGGAACTCCTCACGACCATGAAAGTGACTCCCCGGCAACTACCCGCGAACATGTGGCGACCGCATAGTCTCCTGCAGTCACCGAAAAAGTCGCCTGTGGGACAGGCCCATTAGATACCTGGAAAATGACACAATATTGCTTTAGATTGTCAATTATTAACAACACAGGCAAGGAATGTAAAGGAATGTCAAGACCACAGTGATACACTTTGTGGTTTGGTGGTTTGCTGGTGCACTGCTAGGGTGGTTAATGGTGGGAACAAACTGACAGGAACAATTAAGTATAAAACAGACTAGTGTAATGTTCAAATGTAACGATTGGCAATTTTTTCTCTGTTCCCATATCACTTATTGCTACCTAGATATTAAACACACCCAGAGACAATACAAAGGAATACATGATTTACTTGTGAGCCAAAGTGAATGAAATCTGTCGCTGCTGGATCATATTATCACACTGCCTTAACCATCAACAGATCACTTAACTTTAGTCTCAGAAGCTCCAAGAAATACAAACACAGCAAGATTCAGAGATCCAGCAAAACGTCTCGAGAGAACACCCATAATCTAACAAACTGTGTAGGAAAGAAACAAACTTTAATATTTGAGAAGGAACTGCAGATGCTGGAAAAATCGAAGGTAGATAAAAATGCTGGAGAAACTCAGTGGGTGAGGCAGCATCTATGGAGCGAAGGAATAGGTGACGTTTCGGGTCGAGGGTCTCGCCCCGAAACGTCACCTATTCCTTCGAAGAAGGGTCTCGACCCAAAACGTCCCCTATTCCTTCGAAGAAGGGTCTCGACCCAAAACGTCACCTATTCCTTCGAAGAAGGGTCTCGACCCGAAATGTCACCTATTCCTTTGCTCCATAGATGCTGCCTCACCCACTGAGTTTCTCCAACTGTAATATTGAAGCACTTTGGCATACCGTTTCAAGTGATAGAACCAGTCATGAAGGAGTTGTAAGACCTTAGACAAGTCGGGACTCGTTAATTAAAGTGGCTAAAGGATATGTATCAATTTCTTAGCATGCTGTGCAACATCTACACGAGACTGGCATGCTCAACAACGTGCTAATATTGTACTGCGATTCAAAACACGTTTACAAACTACCCAAACAAAGGATTCTTTGAACATTCTCTTCACAGAGAAAAAAGATCAGATTCCAAATCCTTTTATTAAAGAAAATATATCATCACATACTGGTTAGCAAACACTAGCTACCAGTCATTTAAAGATTAGAGATAATGTTTTTAAATTTTTTACATTGCAATCAAATAACTCATCATTCCTCCAAGGTTACCATGAACAATGCCTCCACTGTTAATGAGAGAAAGCCATATGATAGTTGGGGGGAAGACAAGTTTGGATCCACTAATAAGGGTAACCAAGATTCTCTGCTGCGGTTTTCATCTACCATGGCAACTATTGAGACGTTGGCTCGCTTCATTCATCTGTTTTGTCTTTGTGGTCTTGTTGGATCTCTATCCATACCATGAGCAGCTCTCCTCCCCTCCACCCCCAACCTGCTTGACCTTACTGCCGTCCAAATAGCAGCAGTTCTCCCTCAGTATAGATCTGAAATGACAGAATCTATCTGTTCGCTGGAGTCAAGAGTGTTTTATTGTCCCAGATAGAACAATTAAATTCTTACTTGCAGCAGCACAACAGAATATGTAAACATAGTACATTGTAAACAAAATAATAAACGAGGAAAAAAAGGTTAGTGTGGGTATATTTACACATACAGTCTCCAGGTTGGGACTTAAACAGAAAACAGTTGGCACAGGTTTAAATTACACACAAACATGCATTTGGATATTCTTTACCCATTTACACTAAGATGGTATTCAAAAATAATTCCATCAAAGTCAAATTTACTTTGCTTGTAATGCAAACTGGATAAGAGCTACTCCAGCATTTTGTGTCTATCTTCAAAAGAAACTTTTAACAGATGCAAACAATATTAAGCTGCATTTTACACCCTCCAGTGGCTTGCGGAACAAAAGGAGGGTTACGAGATCATGCTTAAGAAAGAGCTGCAGATGCTGGAAGGTAGGCAAAAATGCTTCAGGAACTCAGCGGGTGAGGCAGCATCTATGGAGAGAAGGAATAGGCGATGTTTCGGGTTGAGACCCTTCTTCAGACTTCGAGGGTGTTCAAAACATCCATCCAAATATTTTCATTCCAGATTATTTGTATGGATACAGGCTAAGGTAATAATGTTTAATGCAAGGTAAAGACAGCAAAGTCCGATCAACGATAGTCCGAGGGTCATCAAAGAGGTAGATAGTAGTTCAGCACTGCTCTCTGGTGGTGGTAGGGTGATTTGGTTGCCTGATAAACACTGGGTAGAAACTGTCCCGAATCTGGTGGTGTGCGGTTTCTATGATGATACAAGTGGCATTCCATAGAGAGCTGCAAGTCAAGAATAGGAAAGTAAGGGAGAATTCAGGAAAATTATCATGATCAGGGAAATGTCACTGAGCAGAACGTTGGTGCTGCACACAGCCAACTCTCCAGGACCTGATGCCTTCATCCTCAGCTCTTGATAAACAGAGAGTGTTGGGTGTCTGGAACAAGCTACCAACAGTGAGGCATTAAAGAGGTTTTTAGATAGGCCCATGGATGTTCAGGGATTGAAAAAATATGCATCAGTGCAGGAAGAGGATATTAGTTTAAGATGGCATAATGTTCAGCACATAGATTGTGGGCCAAAGCACTTGTTCCTGGGCTGTATTGTTCTATGGTCGATGTTGATGTCTACGGCTAAAATGGAGAAAGCGTCAGGGTACGCCATCTGGTGTTTGTTAACCACAGCATGCTAGCCTAACATCTGACTGGGGTGGCATGCGGCCAGCAGTTGTGACGGTGGAAGTGAATTCTTCTGGGAGGTAGAAGGGTTAACGTTTTGCAGCACCTCATCGCTAGATGTTCCAGGTGGTGTGAGCAGGAATTGGACAAGTCTGTCGTATCCGAGCACCATGAAGAATTTAATTCAATGTAAGACTCACTTGGTAGGCTTCCCAAATAAAAGGAACTGTCCATGGTTGAATGTTTTCAAGTTCAAGTTTGTATATATTGTCACTTGACCAACTAAGATACAGTGAAATTTGAGTTACCATACAGCCATAGTAAGTGAAAAGAACACAATACACACATAAAATAAAATTTAACATAAACATCCACAATAGTGGAATCCATATTCCTCACTGTGATGGAAGGCAATAAAGTTCAGTCATCTTCCTCTTTGTTCACCATGGTCAGGGCCTTGAATTCTCCGCAGTTTGCCACTGCCGACAGTCCGATGTCCAGACCCTCTCGTCGGGATGATCGAAACCCGGCGTCGGGATGGATCGCAACACTCTGGGGCATGGAGCTCCTGAATTGACCACTTCATACTGGAGACCGCGGGCTTCATGGTGTTAAAAGTCCACAGGCCCCGCGGTCTTAGCGCTTTTTCTGGCGACCCTCGGCAAAGGATCCCCGGCTCGGCGACAGTAAGTCCGCGCCGCGCCAACGGCTTGAAACTCCAGGCTGGTCTCCAGGAAAGGCCGCACCAATCCAAGTTGTTAGGCCGCAGGGGAGGCAGAGATGTGAAATGGAGAAAATCACATCTCCATCCAGGTAAGTGACTGGGCCCCCCTATTTCCCCCCCCCCCCCCCCTCCAACCTCCTCCCATATAAACTAGCCAATAAACATTGAAACAAACATTAAAGACATACTTAAAATAATAAAAACAGAGAAGAGGCACGACAGGCTGCTGGCGAGGCAGCCATTACAGGCACACCCGGAGGAGAACATTCAAAATTACAGGCTCATATGCTGAGAGTGCACAGAGGTTTGGTGCAGCCATGAGGCAGAGAAAACCAACAAATTAAAGGCCTCCTACCATTACATACTCAGAGTTTGCAACTCTTGTAAAAAAACCCTGAGCTGTCTAGCCATGGGAATGATGTAAAAAATGATGTCATGCCAATGTAAAGTAAACCTTGAACATAAATGGAATGTTCTGTCTGGTACTGCGATTGAAGATTTATGAATGCACTGTATTATGCATAAAATCTGTAACATATAAAGTGTATTTTTAAAAGAAAAAGCAGCAATAATTACATGGAGATTCAATCAGTGTGCAGTTAGCAATAATTTATGTTAGCCACAGCTGAGAAAAAGAATCTGTTATTATGAAATGAGACAATGTCTGGAATATATATTAATTTGGAGACACTAGAAACTGCAGATGCTGGAATCGAGCAAAGTACAAAGTACTGGAGGAACTCAGCAGATCAGGCAGCATCTGCGCGGGAACTAGACAGACGACGTTTCGGGCAGGGAGGCTTCTTGAGATTCAGCTAAAACATTACACTTTAGTTTAACTGACAATTTAGCAAAACAAAGTACAGTGCCCTCCATAATGTTTGGGACAAAGACCCATCATTTATTTATTTGCCTCTGTACTCCACAATTTGAGATTTGTAATACAAAAAAAAGCGCATGTAGTTAAAGTGTACATTGTCAAATTTTAATAAAGGCAATGTTTATACATTTTGGTTTCACCATGACGAAATTACAGCAGTGTTTATACGTAGTCCCCCCCCCATTTCAGGGCACCATAATGTTTGGGCCTCAGCAATATAATGTAAAAGAAAGTAGTCATGTTTAGTATTTTGTTGCATATCCTTTGCATGCAATGACTGCTTGAAGTCTGCGATTCATGGACATCACCAGTTGCTGGGTTTCTTGTCTATTACAAATCACAAATTGTGGAGTACAGAGGCAAATAAATAAATAAATGATGGGCCATTGTCCCAAACATTATGGAGGGCACTGTATGACCTGATTAACAAAGCAAATTCACCAGTAGCGGCATATATGTCCTCTCAATATTTCTCCTTTAAGAGTAGGTGTTAATCAGAATTTCCATTAATTGTTTCTTTATCATCATTTGTGTGGGAAAATCCTGACCTGAAAAGTCACCCATCCTTTTCCACCAGAGATGCTGCCTGACCCAGTGAGTTATTCCAGCACTTTGTATCAATCTTCGGTATAAACCAGCATCTGCAGTTATTTATTTCTACATATCTGGATTGGGAGTTATGAGGCACTGAAGAATCTCAGAACATTTTACGAACCAATGTAAAAAAAGAGAATTGCAGATGCTGTTTTATACCAAAGACAGGCACGAAATGCTGGAGTCACTCATCAGCATCTCTGGAGAGCATGGATAGGTGATGGTAGACACACAATTCATGAACACAGTGATGGAGTAACTCAGCAGGTCAGGCAGACTGAAGAAGGGACTCGATCCCTCGCGTCACCCATTTCTTTTTCCCAGAGATACTGCCTGAACCGTTTAGTTACTCCAGCATTTTGTGTCTATAAGTTCTTTCCTACGCATGGATGGATTGGCGATGTTTCGGGTTGGGTCCTTTCTTCAGAATCCAAGACAGACACAAAAAACCTGGAGTAACTCAGCGGGACAGGCAGCGTCTCTGAGGAGTAGGAATGGGTGACGTTTTGGGGTCGAGACCCTTTCTTCAGAACACTTTCAGTGGAAATAGGTGTTTGGAAACGTGATGTTTACCTCGTCACCGCGCTCCATCTCGCAGCCTCCAAGCTCGGCAGCTGAAGAAGGGTCACCCATTCCTTCTCTTCAGAGACGCTGCCTGTCCCGCTGAGTTACTCCAGTGGTTTGTGTCTGTCATCAGCAGCAGCTTCTCCTCATCCTCCTCCTCCTCCTCCTCCTCCGGGCGGGCGGTGGGGCGGCCTCATGGTAGCGAGACACCGGCACGACGGGGCAGTCACAGCGGGGGCTGCATGGGCGCTGTCTTCACACCAAGCTGCTGCTGCTGTTGTTGTTGTTGTTGTGCCGGGGCCGGGGACATGTGGGGCCCACCCGCGGCCGCGGCCCCGTCACCATGGCAGCCGGCACCTCCCACCCGCACACCCCGGGGGGTTTTCACCTCCACGCGACATCTTCCACCTGCACAAATCCACATCAACCCCCTCCCCCCTTCCACACCACCAACCAGACACAGTTACAAACCTTATCAGAGAAATTCTGCTTTAAATCTGTCACTAAATGTCTTAACCCCCTGCTAAATAGCCAACAAAAGAATACCTTCACCCCTCTACCAAAGGCAATGGAATTGCCCTTGGCCAACCGGAAGGGGGTCCGGTGGAAAATCATTCCGGGTAAATAAATAAACACTAAACAAACCAATTAATCTGTTATAAATCCAACTTGTCACCATCAACAATTAATGGGAGCAATTGCCAGGTCATATAGGATCAGGAGAAGGCGGCGATTGATATTTGGAAGCCCCGGTTAAGCTCTGTGTCCCTTGTAAAAGGCGGGGCGGAGGTCGTTCTCCATCGGGAGGTATTAAGGTAGGTGACTTCCTGTTGGTGACCATGCGACGGTAAGAGATGGGAATGGGTGGGAAAGATAGAGCGCGGAGGGAAAAGAGACTCGATCTGTGGGGGAGAGA
Source organism: Raja brachyura (assembly GCA_963514005.1). The sequence goes on from OY740811.1 coordinate 31,991,782, forward strand.
GGAAAGGGGGGAGAGCTCGGGGTGTTGGTCGTGAAGGCGAGGGATAATATTTAGGAAGGAACTGCAGGCACTGGTTTAAACCGAAGAAGAAGGGTCTCGACCCGAAACTTCACCCATTCCTTCTCTCCAGAGATGCTGCCTGCCCCGCTGAGTTACTCCAACTTTTTGTGTCTTTGCGAGGGTTAATGTGCCCGGGGAGGTGAGACCGCGCCGTCCCTGGCCGCTTTGCTACCGTCAAGTCTTTATCAAAGTACTACGTTTAGTGTCAAACAGGAATCAAAGCAGCCAGAATGTGCAGGAAGGAACCGCAGATGCTGGTTTAAACCGAAGATAGACACAAAATGCAGGAGTAAATCAGCGGGGCAGACAGCATCTCTGAAGAGAAGGAATGGGTGAAGTTTCGGGTCGAGACCCTTCTTCTTCGGTTTAAACCAGTGCCTGCAGTTCCTTCCTAAACATTATCCCTCGCCTGCACCCTTCTTATCCCTCATTATCCCTCGCCTCGACCCTTCTTCAGCTGCTGAGCTTGGAGACTGGGAGATGGAGCGTGGTGACGAGGTATGAAACATCACCCAATACCTTTTCCTATTCCCTTTTGCCACCTATTCCTTTTTTGTCCAGAGATGCTGCCTATCCCGCTGTGTTACTCTCTCATTTTGTGTCTATCTTCTATGTAAACCAGCACCTACAGTTCCTTCCTACAAAACAGCCAGTTTGTGCTTAGCGTAATTCCACAGCCCTGAGTGTAATTACTGTTGTTGGCGTGTTGGCACGTCTGAAGATAGACACATAGTTCTGGAGTAACTCAGCGGGACATGCAGCATCTCTTGAGAGAAGGAATAGGTGACGTTTCTGGTTCGGGACCTTTCAATCTCAAGAGCCACTCCCTGAAATGTAGCCTGTCCAATCCCCTCACAGATACTGCCCATTCCCCTCCCATTGTCACTTGTTTTCATGCTTTTAGTACTCGCCCTTAAAATAGTATTGTGTGAAAACAGATGGGGCCACGTTTTATCTTCTGCTGGGCAGATTTCCAAAAGTACAGCATCATATTGTTGCCTTTGATTTTTGTGAATGAGACTTGGACCTGCATCAAAAAAAATTCAGGAACTGCAGTTGATGTTTAGCTGATTGTGGAGCAGGATTAAGGAATATCACTCTTTCTGCTGGCTTGTGGGGAATATCAGTCCATCTATGACAATGTGTAACACTGACAGCAGCAAACAAGGCAAATGGCATCAGTTGAGACTCTTGCCTCTCTTCTATAGAACCTTGACACACAACCAATCCAATGCAATGTTTAATGTGCACTGATGTAAAGAATGTCTGTAAAGTGAGTTTCAGGTAGTTGAGTTGAAGACTGCAGCAATAAAAGTTGTCCATAAAAGTTAAGAAATTTACTGACGACTTAATTCTGTAAATTGCCGTTGTGGTCTGTTAATAATTACGTAAATAAGTGCAAAAATCTGCATAAATACATTATCACGTGTTGCTAACTATCTGTACTAAAATCATTGTGCAAAGGAAGAACATGTATAATGAACAAAGGAAGAACATACATAATCTATGTATTATAACTACATGTATTATTCTATGTAACATAACTCCAGAGTTGGTAATTATTAAGATCTATAATTTTAATTATTGGCTGCTTTGTAGATCCAGTAGAAAGAAACCTAGGCTGCAGCAACAGCAGCGGGATGATGACAGCGATGACCCTCAAAAGTACAGCAACTTACCAAATCCTGATGCTGTGAGTATTTAAAAATGACTGTGTGTGGCAGGTAATCCTTCATATTACTGCCAGTGATTTAAAAAAAATAATTTTTTTTACTTCTTCTGTCTCTGGGTTTAAATGTGGAAGCAGTTAGGTTGGGATATTCTTGTTCAATGTGGATTTCATTCTGAAGATTTCACAATAGCGTCCGTGCATAAGCTTAGTGCAAACGTGTACATTTGCTTCAAAGCAGAAACCATGCATTTTGTCACTGCTGATGACCAAACCCAGTTATCCTTGTCTCACGTTTTGTTTTGTGAAAATCTTAAAGTGAGGTTTGGGAGTGACATTAAAATCTGATTAAAGGGGAAGTTTTTATTTAAGAGGCAGTGTAATTTGGAGGGGATGATAGATAAAGACATTTTCAGAAGACTGTGGACAAATCTCATGCATAGCATTTAGGAACTGCGAGCAGGTTGGTCCAGCCTTTGAATCGCAGTTTGTTTGCAAAATCACGGAGTGTGGATGCCAGTGGAGATCTTGAAAACCTGAATGCAAGTTTATTTTCTGTGGTTGCGTTATTGAAATGTAAGTGGGTAAGGAGCAGTTATGCTCAATGTGAAAGCTTTTTTTTTTCCTTGTAGAATTCCTCTGAATACTATAATGATGACATTGACGAATTTCACGAGAAGAAACTTAAGGTGAGTGTAAGACAACCCCTCAATCCTACTTAACCTGCACAATTTAAAAGTGGGAGAGATGTATGAGTTGACTATTCCTCCACAGTGCTGGCTGATGTAGCTGCAACAACAAGATACTACAGAGAATAAAATTATTACACGTTTATAATGCAGTGTCATCATAAATGTGAGCCTACCACCTAAGAAGAGTCTCGATCCGAAATGTTGCCTATTTCCTTTGCTCCATAGATGCTGCCTCACCCGCTGAGTTTCTCCATCATTTTTGTCTACCTTCGATTTTCCAACATCTGCAGTTCCTTCTTAAACCTAAATTACATTTGTCACTTACAACATAGGGTATAGTTTGGAGTTTATTAATAATATATGCATGGCAGCGCAAGAAATTGATGTGCATTGTTACACTCAATATTTCACCTTGAAAAATCAGTATGCTAGCTTAAAAACGCTGCATATTTAGGGAAAGTTGGATGAGGAGAAGGAAGTCAGCAGGTATTCTACACCGTCATTCTTAAGGAACACCACTGCTCAGTTTGCCAAAACGGGTTTAACAACAGCAGTCCAAAATGTGCCTTGATGCTCTTATTGGAAAGCCTTTGAAAATCTCGATAATCCTAAACTCTTTTGTTGCAGAAGCTGCTGGACGATGGAAAAGCACAAGAACATTTTAGTGAGGACTCATTGGATGAGGTATGTATGGGCTGTTCTGCTGGGCTGACATAACACAGTTGTTAGGCAAGCTTTTTGGAATGCCTTCTGATTAATTTCTAAATGCCCTGTCGATCGATGTTTTTAAAAAAAACAGAAGTGTTTCGGTCTTTCCAACTCTTTTGGGGAATGCAGGATTTAATTGGGTAGAAAATAAGATTTGTATAGCATCGTTTACAGACTTGGAACCTGACAAAGCATTTTACTGTTGATAAAAGGTTTTAAACCCTTGTCACTGTTGTAGGGAAACTGAAGCAGACTTGTACATCCAGCAATGTGATAATGACCATATGATATGAGGGATAATAATGAGTTGGGACTCTTGGGAGAATTTCCTTGCTGTTCTTAAATTACACTGAGGATCTTTTTTTCATTCGAGAGGCCAGACAAAACCTTGCTTTAACACCTGATCTGAAAGATGCTATCATTGCAACACTTCCTCCTCGATGTTATGCTCAAAATGTATGTGCTTGTTTTTCCACGGGTCTTGAGACCACTCTTGTCTCAGTAGTTTTTACTTTCACTGTTTAAGGTAGAATAGAATAGAATGCCTTTGTTATTCAAACCGCTTGGTTTGAACGAAATTGCATTTTCTACAGTCTTGCATTACAAAAAAACCTACTAGAAAGTAGTCGTTATGTAAGCTGTTAACAAAGGTCTTGATAAAATAGATTAAAATGTAACATTTCCTTGGTCACTAGAAATCTGCAGGTGTTGCATTTCTGCTGTCTATGTATAATCTGCAGGTGTCCATTTTCAGCTGTCTGTGTATAAAGTTGCTGTATATTTCATTTCGGAGTCACGTGAGTGACTTCGTGAAGAACCCGCCAGCACGCATGCGCGACATATCGTCGCTCGCATTGCAGTCGACGGCTGGAGAGGAGCGCGGCTCGTCACCAGCCCTTCATAAGGGCCACTCAGGTAAGTACAAACAACCTTGAGTTGGTTGTTCTGTGTGAATAATTGTGTTTTCTTCCACAGAGACATGGACAGTAGGAAAAGTAAAGGCCGTAAAACTTCTGCAAGGAGTTGTCGGCAACCCAACCCGGAGCCCCCCTCCACGGCAGGAGGACGGGCCGGGAAAAAGGCGCGCAAGCCAGGGAGCCCTGTATTCACAGGATCCGGTTTACCGACGCAGCTATGCCCTAGCGGGGTGCCTGCAGAGCAATCAGCCGGTACAGCGCCGGAGCAGGTGCATCCTGACTCCATTTCTCTCTCACCCACTGGGTCGTTCGCAGAGACGAGCAAGAGGGATTCGCGTGCTGATGCACGGCCCTTCTCCCTGAGCCCTCTCGAAGGAAGCAGGGATACAGTTCAACTACCTAGCCCTTCGCGGGCTGAGGTCTCACCAGGAGCCACTAGGAAGTGGTCTGGTGAATCAGGGAGGCCCGAGTCCACTGGCAGACCAAGGAGGGCCAGTGTCGACTCACCACCCAGGGGGACCAGGAGGAGTCACAAGGGTGGAGCCTCGCCTAGGTCACCGCTTCCCCCGCTGGGGGCAGGTCGGGACCGTACGCCGTCTGGGTCCAGATCAAGGACAGTCGGCAAGCCCGCGCGGACGTCGGGTCACCACGCTGCGGCGTTAGGTGCCGACCTCTCCCCACCCATGCCCTTAGAGGCAGCCGGGTCCAGCTCAGCGAAAAGGAGGCGCTTGAGCAGGTCCGCGCGGGAATCGCTCAGCTTCGCCGAGGCGGCTGGTAGCGACACATCGTCACAGTACCGACATTACCTCGACGAGGTACGGACTGCTGATAGGAGCCTCAGAAGTTCCTTCGGGCGCGAGGTCTCTTACCTCCCACACACGCCCGATGAAGGGCGCTTGGATCGTATGGAGAGGATATTGGAGCAAGTTCTACTTAATCAGAAACAGGACACACATAGCTCCAGGGGACTCATGGATATATCCCCGTCACCATCTATGGACAACATAAGACCAGATGAGGAGGAAATCCTGGTACATGCCCCAGCAGCACCTGAGGTCCCTCAGGAAGATCTGCTGGAAGTGGCAGCCAAATTCGGGTTACCCGTATCATCAGGACAACCCCTCAACATCAAACTGGCCGCAACCATAGATTACCTCACGAACCATCAACTGCAGGAGGAGGTCCTTGCAAAGGCCATGGAGAGACACAAGGCTCCAGGGAACTGCAATTCACTCAACGTGCCAATTGTGAACGCGCCAATCTGGGGTAATATCAGCCCGGGCATCAGAGCGCAGGAAGTGAAACTGCAGAGAATTCTAAAGCTACTTGCGTCTGGGATCACCGCTTTTGCAAAGTCGGTAGACGGGGTTGATCTAAGCACCGAACAGGAGGATGCTCTAGCTCTGCTCTGCAGTACGCAGTACGAGATCAACGCTTTCAGGAAAAGCATTATAAAACCTTCATTGAATCCCAAATTTGCGGGACTATGCAGAGCACCTCCTACCCCCCCACCTAGACAGCTGTTCGGAGAAGACCTCCCAAAGCAGGTCAAAGATCTGGATGACCATGCGAAAACCATAGGTCTGATGAGATCACATTTTGTAACCAGACCTTCGGCCAAGAAGACACCTTACTTCAGGCCACGAGGTCAAACCGACAGGCCGACAAGGACCTACTTTCCGGCACCTCCTCAATATCAACAGCCTCCTCAACCCAGGCCTTTTTTAGGGCTAGGCCCTCAGCGGCCAGCATGGAAGATGCGGATTCCGCACCAACCACGCAACCCAGCACCTCCACGTCCCACCAAAAATCCCAGGGACCGCCGATAACCATGAAGGTAAGGGGGTCTGGATTCCATACACTTGCATGTCTAACCTCACGAGTTGGGGGCAGATTACGGGGATTTAAGGAGGCTTGGGAAACCATCACTTCAGATGAGTTTATCTTGCAAAGTATTCAGGGCTATGAGATTGAGTTTGTTCATGGCCAATTGCCTCCACCCCAGCATATGCCGAATCGCAAATTTGCACTTTCCAAAAAAGAATTGGCAGAAGGTTATGCTGAAATCTTGAGTTTACAAGAGAAAGGTGTGATAGAAAGAACCACACATGAACCAATTGAATTTGTATCCAATATATTTACTAAAACTAAAAAAGACGGTGGATGCCGGGTCATTATAGATTTAACTCACTTGAATACCTTTGTAAAATACACCCATTTCAAAATGGACACATTTGAAACAGCCAAATCTTTGATTTCGAAGGGCTGCTTCATGGCATGTATTGATTTAAAAGATGCATACTATTCAGTATCCATTCGGGAACATCATAGGAAGTTCTTGAAGTTTACCTGGATGGATCAGCTTTGGCAATACAAAGCATTGCCCAATGGGCTTACTACAGCCCCCAGACTGTTCACCAAACTACTCAAGCCAGTGTTATCTACACTGCGGAGACAAAATCATACGGTCATGGCCTATTTGGATGACATTCTGATAATTGGGCACACTCTGGAATCAGCAGAATTGGCGGTTTCAGCCACAGTGGAAATTTTTCAAAAAATGGGGTTTATAATCCATCCAGACAAATCAAAGTTCCTCCCCTCACAGATCATGGACTACTTGGGGTTCACGATAGACTCCAATCGCATGATCACCACCATCCCAACTAACAAAGTTGGTGATGTGTTTCAAGCATGCAAGAACCTGGTCTGCGCCAGTATACCGTCTATCAGATTAACTGCCAGGGTAATTGGCAAAATTGTAGCAGTATTTCCAGCTGCTCAATATGGACCTTTACACTATCAGAATTTACAAAGGTCAAAAATAGCAGCATTAAAATTTAATGCTGGACATTATGATAGACCTATGCAGTTGCCGGTTAAGGCAAAAATTGAGTTACTATGGTGGATTGGCAATATCCATAACTCATTCAAACCCATCATTGTGCCTCGTCCAATGGTATACTTGCAAACAGATGCAAGCTCCCATGGCTGGGGAGCTACGGACAACAACACCAGTTGTGGAGGTAGATGGGACTCACTTGAAGCTACTTTGTTGTCAGCACAAGGGATAAACTATTTGGAGATGCTAGGAGCATTCCACGGACTAAGAGCCTATTGTTCAAACATGACTAACACTCATGTCCGTCTCCAAATAGACAATACCACTGCGGTGGCTTATCTGAATCATATGGGCGGTACCAGGTCAATTTCATGTGATGAATTGGCAAATATAATTTGGCTCTGGTGTATTCAACGGAATATTTGGATCTCAGCTACCTACTTGCCAGGTGAGCTCAATACAGTGGCGGACACCAGGTCACGGAAATTCAATGACAACATCTAGTGGATGTTGAACCCCCAAATATTCACCAAAATTACAGCCAAATTTGGTAAACCGGATATTGACCTTTTTGCGTCACGGTTGAACCATCAGGTACCAACATACGTATCATGGGAGCCAGATCCTGGGGCAATGGCGATGGACGCATTCTCGCTAGACTGGGGGAAATGGTTCTTCTATGCCTTTCCTCCATTCTGCCTCATCAGTCGGGTATTGCGGAAAATCCAGCTCGATGCTGCCAAGGGCATCCTCATTATACCCGACTGGCCTACGCAATCATGGTATCCGGTGGTCCTTGGAATGATAAGTCAACCATGGGTCCTCTTAGAGGGTTGCCCACAATTGGTGACGAACCCTGCCACAGGGGAACCACACCCCTGCTATAGCCACTTGAATCTATTGGCTTGCAGGATCTGAACAGGCCACTACTTCAGTATGGTCTATCTTCAAGGACAATGGATACCATGGGAGCATCATGCAGGGAGTCCTCAAGACGGCAGTACTTATCGCACATCAGGAAATGGGAATCCTATTGCGGCCGCATGGACGTTGCATATGACTCCGTCTCCATCACAGATGTGCTGGAATTTCTTGCGGGGCTACACCATGATCAACATCTCAGCTATAGTGCCATCAATAGCGCCAGGAGTGCGCTATCGTCCTACCTCAATATTGAGGTAGGATCCAATAAATTGGTCTCCAAACTTATGCGGGGGATATTTAATTCCAACCCGCCGAGGCCCCGTTACAACGTCACATGGGATATTGGTAAAGTACTGACCCTACTAAGAACGTGGTCACCCATGACGGGGATCGAACTGGACAAACTCACCCTGAAGGTGGTGATGTTGATGGCACTTACTTCAGCACAAAGGGTGCAAACGCTTCACAAGGCCAAGATCGACAGAATGATCTCTACCCCTGAACGGGTCACTTTTTTCATTGATGAATTGCTCAAGCAGCATAGACCTGGGTTTACAGGGCTGCAGCTGGAGTTTCCAGCATACCCCGCTGATGCTAGGCTATGCATAGCCACCCATATCCGCCACTATATCAAAGTGACGAGGAAAATAAGGGGAATGGAGCAATACCTGTTCATCAGTCACAAAAAACCTCACCATAGAGTGACGGTACAGACGATATCCCGATGGCTCAGGATCGTCTTAAACAAGGCAGGTATTGACACTAATGTTTTTAAATCCCATTCCACCAGGGCAGCATCAACATCGGCGGCAAAGGCCATGGAGGTGCCCATGGACCAGATACTTGCCACAGCGGGATGGGCCAGTGAAGCCACTTTTCAACGGTTTTACAACAAACCCGTCACCGTACCTGGAATGTTCGCAGGAGCCGTGCTGGATGCAGGCCGAGAACATACAGTTACCCCTCAGTGAGGGGTCCTTTCTTGTTGTTATTAATAAATATTATTATATTTTCAGAGAAACAGTGACGGAAATTGATTACTGCTGTCCACCTTTTCAGTAGCATGTGTGATAGCATGGACGTTGTCCAGGGCGTGAAATCACAGAAGCTTTGAAGTCTTCACGAAGTCACTCACGTGACTCCGAAATGAAATAGTAAGATTAAACGAGAACTTACCAGTTTGAGGTTTGATCTTTATTTTATGAGGAGTTGCGATGAGGGATTTCGTGCCCTCCGCTCCCAACCCTCGATCATAAAGTCAACTGGTAACTAGAGTCTCTTCAATCTTACTATAACAAGTCATTTCTTGGCTTGTTTTTTTCTGTGATTCCACACCGCGGCTTTGAAGTATGTCGCGCATGCGTGCTGGCGGGTTCTTCACGAAATCCCTCATCGCAACTCCTCATAAAATAAAGATCAAACCTCAAACTGGTAAGTTCTCGTTTAATCTTACTATTTTCTTGGCTGACTAAAGTGCATGTAATGCAGCAAAAGCATTCGCAAAGTATTATTTAGGGGCACCTTTTCAGTTACAATTCTTTTCCCTGATCACAAATAAGATAATGTTGCATTAATCTTCTCTGCTTTATCTGTTATAGCCAGCTCCATGTATGGTGTAACCTCTGTATTTTACTCTCTAGAGTCGAGTGTTTTATTATCATGTGTCCCAGATAGAACAATGAAAGTCTTACTTGCAGCAGCACAACAGAAAATGTAAACATAGTACACTGTAAACAATACGTTTTATCTCAATCGGAATGTATTATATCTGACATTGTTATGCTGCATTGGTCCATCCTAAATAGTAAAAGGCTATTGCAGTCGCCCATTACAGTTCTCTTGTCCTTTCAGCTATATCAGTAGTCATAATATCACACTTTATTAATTTAACTCGATTGACTTCATAATCTCTACTCCAAAGAAGCCCTGAATGTTCAATCGTTTATTTGAGGCTGTTATCAGTAGATTCTTGTTATTTAGTCATCAATGAGGGTTGGGGGTTTTCTCAATTCCTGCAATAATATTGAACATGAGAGCTGAACCAAAGGGCTGCATGCAATTCCCTTGTTCACAATGCAAGTCTGCTTTTTTCCTGGACCTTTCAGTGTTGGTGGTAGTTTTTACTGCGGAATTTGATCCTACACTGAATTAAAAGAACAACATCTTCTGATTTCTGTGACTGATATGGTTCGCTGTATGTTTCCTTCTGCCTTATTGCAAAAACAATATTGTTGGAAATTCATTTATTGACCATTAATTGGATCAAATATCAGTGCTGACGACTTGCTGTGTCTAAAACAGGAAGAGGTGATGCCCCTGGAGCTTCCCGATTCGGATGAGGATGATGATGATGATGAATACGAGGAAGAGGTCGACATGGACAGTGATCTCGAGGGCAAAAGAGAGGATGGTCAGTGCGGTGCTGTAATGTTATCAAATTCTGTATAATGCATCATGGAACTAATTTATTTAGCAAACTTAAGCCTGGCCAGAGGCATTTGCAGAAAATTGGGAGAGAAATATTGCCACGTTCCATTACTATTAATTAAGAATAATCGACGTGCAAGGTCACTGCTACAAATGCTGAATCGGTTTCTTTGCAGTAAGACTGATTGTTGCTTCACTTTTTCTTCTCCAGGCCTCCCCAGCGCTTTGTCCTGGGGACAGAAGAAGAAATCGTATTACCAGACCGACTACGTTGATGAGATTCCTCGTAAGTTCTGTAACTTGTCATCTACAATGGGGGAGGGAGACTGGTCTCTTCCTTGTATTGTTTGCATGGATGTATTTGTGGTTTTGAAGTGCACGGGGTCAACAGCATTTATCCCTGTCCTCAGAATGAACACGAGATGTGACAATTCCATTTTAGATGGTGTTTTTCAAGACCGATGCCCTGCCTTTGGTATTGTAGCAAGACTTTTGTGTTTTGTTTTAATGTGCTTTAGGTCAGGCTTGTCTCTGAGTGGCACTGTGGCAATGCTCTGACCTAGTCTGGATTCACCCTTTGGTGCTCTTTGTCGGCAGTTTAGGAATTTTATTTCCTCCCTTTCAACATGAAAATCCAGGGTGGAAAGTTTAAAGCCTTGGGCACTTTTGTACACAACTATCTTGTGAGAAGGTATGGGTACTTGCAAGGAGATGCAAAAAATGTATTGTGGTCTGACTTGGCATTTGCTTTTGACACACTTGCAGGTGGAAAGAAACAGGCAGAAGCTCTGGCAGAGGTTGAAGAGGAGGAACAAGAAGCCATAAACATTCAGAAACGACTGGCTGAGGATCTGTCGGAGGATGACTTTGGCCTCGACCTTATTCGGGTAACGATCGGGGGGGTGTGTGTGGAGGTGCAGAAGTGGCCTGTGCATCAGATTGCAAATGCTCAAGTAATTTGTGGTTACTATTACTGGGATCAGCTTCCTGTCTTTTCCTGGCGCTCTACTCCAATAGCTCCATGTCAACTTATTTTTGAGATAATTCAGTAATGTTTGTCCTCTAGGTGGTGTGGTGGTACTCTCACTTTTAAAATTAATATTGGATTCAGGCAATCCTGGTTCTGCGTGATTAAATGTGCCAGTTCAGCAGGAGAGGCCAGATTATAGGCCTTTCCTGTGTTGTGGCCCTCTTTCTTACAGTTACTGATCCTCCCATTCTGAAATATATAATTATGGATATGTTGGGTATTTTCATTATTGTCCCTCGCACCTTTTGCAATATTTGAAGAGTTGTAAGTTATGATTCATTTTACAGAGGCAGTGCTGTTTTTGGCTCTTAATATGGTCTTTTGGTTTTGAACTACAAATTAATTCTGCCATGGACTGGCTTCAATGATCCTTTGCATATCTATTCAAAACGGATATTTGTTTTCTCCCCCAACCCATCTTTTCTTAACTGCAATTGACATGAGCACATAAAATTATGTTCTAATGCAATCAATGTTGTCTTCACTGCTGGTTCTGACACGTATCCAAGACTGGGCAATCAGCGATGGTAACCTGACTGCTAGCAATCTTGCAACATTTCAGGTAACAATGTTTTCTGCCAACTTGTGCACATTGAAACGGCGATGAAGTACGTACAGGTCTGCTGTTCTCTCGCATGTCTTTCTCAAAAGAAGGTCCGAAGTTTTTTTTTAAAAGGACGATTTCATTCTTACGTGGAGTTTTCTCATCCTAGACATTTGCCCAAGAACGGGAAGCAGAGAAAGAGTCTGGAAAGGACCTGAAAATTAAAAAAGATTTGAATAAAATGTCCCAGAAAGAGAAGATGAAACTGCTGAAGAAAGAGTCACCTGAGCTACTGGAACTCATGCAAGATTTCAGGGCCAAGGTCAGCTAAATTTATAACATTACTCATGTTTTTTCAACTCTTTTTAGTGTTGTCTTACGATTAGATGCCACGTATATAAGATTGAAAATTCATAAATCACAGGCACAATAAAAAGTGCATTGTAATGTTCCAGAGGTAAAAATGTATTTTATTGGGCACTCATTTCTAAACTATAAATAACATTAGAATATTGAACAGTACCATTGGCCTAACACGACGCCGAGACATTAAATATTATTTAGTCGATGGGAATCGTGTTTTCTGATCAAGATTTACTGAGATTTTACGGTAGTAATGCACATTAGTCCCTCGCTAGATATCAAGTCTCATCTGATGCATGATTAGAAGTTAATGTTTCCAAATTAAATGATGTTGTTTAGCTGATCGACCACTGGATAAGAGACGGCCACTTAACATATTGTGTATTAATGTAGGAGGATGCAAAGACAATGAATTAAAACAAATTATTGAATATAAACAAACCTTACAAACATTGGCATCGAGGGAACTAGGGAATTTATTATTTTGTTATCGGGGAATACCTATATTCGCATTTTTCTTTATATTCCTTTCAGAAAACCTCAGTATTTGGCTCCTTGTTTTTGCATAGAAAAACTGAAGGATACAAGATGAAAATTGATTTTCTTGGCTTCAGGAAAGCACAGATTTGACATCACTACTCAGTTTATAGTTCTTCACAAAATTAATTTTTTAAAAGGTAGACAAAAGTCCTGGAGAAACTCAGCAAGTGCGGCAGCCGCTCAGCGAGGAACTCAGCGGGTTCGGCCCATTTCCTTCGCTCCATAGATGCTGCTGCACCCGCTGAGTTTCTCCAGCGCTTTTGTCTACCTTCGATTTTCCAGCATCTGCAGTTCCTTCTTAAAAAATCTTAAATCTTGATAGCACAAAAAAGCTTTTCACAGTACCATGATACATGTGATAAATTTAACTGAACTTAAATGTGAACATGGATAAGAATGAAAGATAAGTGTCAACTGTTTTTTTCTTTTGATCGATTGCCATAGCAATTTGTCACGATAAATATCTTAAATATGAAAGTGCTGCATAGTGATGGTTTAGACAAGTGATTTTTTTTTTTTTTCCCCCCTTTGCGCAAAAAGATTGAGGTTTGCAATTGTAGAAATATTTCCCATTGCGAGTCACCTTCGAAGGAAGAAAGTGGAACCTTTTCTGTTTTAGTTACTGGTAGTTTGTTATTTAGTTTGTCACGTGTACCGAAGTACAGTGAAAAGCTTTTAGGATCAGTTTTAGTTTAGAGATACAGCGGGGAAACTATCCCCCTCGAGGCGCCGACCAGCGATCCCTGTACACTAACACTATCCTGCGCACACACTAGGGACAATTTACAATTTTACTGAAGCTAATTAGCCTGCAAACCTGTGCGTCTTTAGAGTATGGGAGGAACCTGGAGAAAACCCATGCAGGTCACGGGGAAACGTGCAAACTCCATACAGACAGCACCAGTAGTCGCGATCGAATCCAATCCTAAGGCAGCAACTCAACTGCTGCACTACTGTGTGTTTTAAGTTATTCTGCCAAGTAAAACAATTTCTGATTGATATTGCAGCTTGTGGAATTGAGGGATGAGTTGCAGCCACTGATGGAGACTGTACAGAGTGGCAGGATCCCAGCAGGGAAGGTATGATGAGAAGACAAACATATTGTGTGATAGGGCGGGGATGTGAGGTGTGACTGGATCATATTGTGAATTTTGTTTACTTCACAGGACGCCCAGTATGTGCAGACAAAGTACCATCTGTACCTGAAGTAAGTCTCTTTGCTGTAAGAAGAGAATCTGTGCCCATTGCGGGACACAATGAACAGGGAGATTGAGGAGCTGCCTATTGTCCAGTGTATTAGCCATTCGCCACGTGGTGAAATTAATTAACCGATAAGTTAGAAATTGAAACCTCTGTTGCACTTGTGATCGTAAGAGTGTCTGTGCCATTAACATTTGTGAGCAAGATGTTCGTGTGAGTTTTGTATGACTGTGCCAATTGGCAGAGTGTATTGTTGATTAATATCAGTGGGACAAATGTTCTTGTCTGGGACTGGCAGGTCTTACAAAGAACCATAGGCGTTCAGTCATTCCAGTGAACAGTCTCGTACACAGACCTAATATAGAATTGGATGTTCCACTGGTTCTTTAGGGATTGTCAGCCTGTGGGTTGGAATTAATGGATAACATAGAAACGTAGAAAAAATAGGTGCAAGAGTAGGCCATTCGGCCCTTCGAGCCTGCACCGCCATTCAATGTGATCATGGCTGATCATAACGTGAGTGTTTAATTGTTCTTGGAGCTTTTTAATTATACTTTAATTTCAGTTTTTAATTATTTCTAAACTGTTCTTAATGAATTTATTAATTTTATTTACATCAACTTTTTAATTTCTCCAGATGTCATTTAAAAACCATTATAGTCCTTTTGCAAAACAAACTGCCTCTCTTCTTACCTTGATGACAAAAATGGTCAGGCCATTCCTTGGGCAGGGCTTCCACACTCTAAGGCCTTGTGGCTTCCGGAGTGTACAGTGGTGCAGAGGTAGATCTGCTGCCTTACAGCGCCAGACACCCGGGTTCGATCCTGACTGCAGGTGCTGTCTGTACGCAGTTTGCACGTTCTTCCCGTGACTACGCGAGTTTTCACTGCACTCCAAAGACGCACAGGTTTGTAGGTTAATTGGCTACTATGTTGTAAAATTGTGTGTAGGATAGTGTTGGTGTGATCGCTAGTCGGCGCGGACTCGTGGGCCGAACGGCCTGTTTCTGCACTGTATCTCTAAAGTCTAAAATAAAGTGTGGATGGCCATTGAGTTTGTACCAGTTGGGGGTGGTAGACACAAAATGCTGGAGTCACTCAGCGGGACAGGCAGCATCTCTGGAGAGAAGGAATGGGTGAGACCCTTGTTCAGGTTCGAGACCCTTCTTCAGACTCTGGCTCTCGACCCAAAATTTCACTCATTCCTTCTCTCCAGAGACGCTGCCTGTCCAGCTGAGTTACTCCTGCTTTTTGTGACCATCTTCAGTTTAAACCAGCATCTGCAGTTCCATCTTACACAAAAAGAAAATGGGGATCTCCTGTAGAATATTTGAGTTTTACATTTAGTAAACAATCCAGAACTGTGAAGTACTGTACTGAAACCAAAAACTATTGTTCCCTTGGTAATGAAATGTGTCTGATCTGTAGCTACTGCACAAACATCAGTTTTTACCTGGTATTGAAGGCAAAACGGATTCCAGTTCAGAACCATCCAGTGATCGAGAGACTACTCGCCTACAGAAATGTGAGTATTGTGCAACTTAACCATACCAAGGTTATTGCGTTCCCATGAAACCCTTTGCCTCTGATTCATTTCTCCAGGGAACTGTTGCACTACAATGCTGAGAACTATATTCTGCATCCTGCATCTTCCTCTTTGCTCTTATTGTACTTGAGTTTGAACTGGTTTGTATCTATGTATGGTATATATGATTTGTTTGGATTGCATGAATTCCACAGCCCTCTGGCTAAAGAAATTCCTCGTCTCCATTCTGGCCACTGATTAAGACTAGCCTGGAGATGCTTGTCTTTGTCATGGTACGTCTGTCTTTGTCATGGTGCACCAGTCATTGAAAGTAGGCATGCAGGTAGAGCAGGCAGTGAAGAAAGTGAATGGTATGTTGGCATTCATAGCAAAAGGATTTGAGTACAAGAGCAGGGAGGTTCTACTGCAGTTGTACAGGATCTTGGTGAGGCCACACCTGGAGTATTGCGTACAGTTTTGGTCTCCTAATCTGAGTAAATACATTCTTGCCATAGAGGGAGTACAGAGAAGGTTCACCAGACTGATTCCTGGGATGGTAGGACTTCCATATGAAGAAAGACTGGATAGACTCGGCTTGTACTCGCTGGAATTTAGAAGATTGAGGGGGGATCTTATGGAGACTTACAAAATTCTTAAGGGGTTGGACAGGCTAGATGCAGGAAGATTGTTGGGGAAGTCCAGAACACAGTTTAAGCATAAGGGGGAAGGAAGTCTTTTAGGACCGAGATGAGAAAATCATTTTTCACACAGAGTGGTGAATCTGTGGAATTCTCTGCCACAGAAGGTAGTTGAGGCCAGTTCATTGGCTATACATAAGAGGGAGTTAGATGTGGCCCTTGTGGCTAAAGGGATCGGGGGGTATGGAGAGAAGGCAGATACAGGATACTGAGTTGGATGATCAGCCATGATCAGGTCATATTGAATGACTGTGCAGGCTTGAATGGCCTCCTCCTGCACCTATTTTCTATTGTCTCTCCTTGCCCAACCTACTGGACATATTAATTTCATGAGATGGTTCATTCTCATTCACCAAGCTGGGTAAGATTACTGACAATCCCGATTGCTGCATTGTGCAGTTTTTGTTTAAATAATATCTAAATTATGCTAACTAGCAGAAGGTTGACAACGTGCGTTTTCTCCCTCCAGCTAATCAATGACCTGCTTGTAGTGGATAAGCAACTATCATCTGATATCCAGCAGCATTTAAGCCAGACTAATCAAGAGCTTAAATCTGTTACTGGTAAAGATCAAAATATCTCCAAACTGAAGAAAAAGCCACCTCAACTGAGTAAACAACTAAAAACTGATCAAAGACCAAAAGAAAAGGCAAGTATAGAAGGGTCTGCTGTACAGGTCCACCACTTCTTTCTCTTTTCCCTCTGGCACCCATTGTTCCAGAGCGTTTCTGGATTATCCGTTTTGCTGGACCATCGGAGATCTCAGCCCCTGTGAGGAGTCCAACGATCCGCTGGAGGGCCAAGATACCGGCCTGCAAATTGAGCATCGTCGGCTACAGGTTCCAGAGCCCCGGCCACAGGAGGCAAATTCGACCCCCCCCCCCCCCCCCCAAAATCGGGCACGTATGTTCTGATGAAGTCGAGATCAGCCACCTCATCCGGTCGAGGCGCCACATTTCTGCAGGGGGGGGGGGGGGGGGGGGGTTTAAATTTCAAGTGCGCTTTCATAATTTTATCCAAGTTAAAGAAAGTGCTGGAAAATCGATGGTGGACCCGTTTCATAATTCTGATTTTAGGATGGAATGCTGGACAACTTAACAAATGATACAAAGTTTAAACAGTCCCGACATAGAATGGGATTATTTGTGATTAGAATGGTAATCGGTGCTTTGGAGGCTAAAAATCGGATGAGTTAAATCTCAGTGCCATGCCAAATAGTTTGTGGGATTTCGGAAGTCAAAATGTTACATTAAAAACAATTCCCTCTGGGCAAATGTTTAAAGTCAGACTATCCACTTGATTATTTTAAGAAGCTGTAATGATTTCACTCATCCTTCAACCCAACCATTTCTTTCTCACTTGCCACAGGGAGTGTTAGCTAAAAGTACACAGTGCATAAAGTAGACTGTATACATAGTCTAGTCATGTTGGTATCAAGAGCAAAGAAAACTGCCATTAAAACTAATTGTACACGATACCATGGAAAAGTAATTGTACTAATGGCAGACTGCTTCAGGGATCTAGACCATTCTTATCGAGTCCACACACAAGATTAGTTGTTCAGCCAGAGCTGAACACACTTCTTGCATCTGCAAACAATGGTGTCTGTTGCGCTTCTTGTGCGCGGTGGTGGAAAGATTAGTGAAAACAGGGCTGCGACGTGAACGCTCTTTCCTTGACCCCATCTTTACCATTAATCCAGAGCCTTTAGTTTTAATCACGCTATTGAAATTGGGGCATTCAAATTCAGTTAATTAATTTTGAAATAAAATACACTATCAGTAATAGTAAACTTAAAGTTGTTGGATTGTGTAGAAACGCCAGTAGTTCATCAGTGTTCCATCTTTACCCAGTTTGGCTTGTGTCTCTGGTGGGTGATTCTCTGCTACCCTCTGAAATGACCGAGCAATATTTACTTCAAGACCAATTGGGAATTAATGCCGATCTTCCCTGCAATACGCACGATCTATAATTTTAAATGGGGGAAAAAAAAATCAAAAGTTTGGATACAAGGCTAAGAAGTGGTAGTCTCAATTTACAATTATAACATGAATTGGAAATATTAAAATGATTTTCTTAATGATTAGGGAAGTTAAATTGGGGATCTTTCTCTCGAATTGCTTTGCAAGGATATGTTCTTGTGCCTTTCCACATGTTCCTGAGTATATGGGATTAATGTTTTAATATAGGTCATGGGCAAGGATTTGAAATATGATATGGTTGATGAAGCAGGCTTCCCATATCATAAAGAAATGAAGGGGATTCTATCCCAGAAGAGAAAAAGAATGGAAGAGGAGAGGTACGGCTTGTTTATGTGTGTACTTCAGCACTTTATCTCTTTTTGTAAGCCAGCATCTGCAGTTCCTGTGTCTCCCCAAGTTAATGGGCAAAGTATTATACGTATAGCATGAGTCTCACAGTCAAAGCCAAGGGTAAATTGACTGCAGAGCAGATGAATGGGTATGACAGACAAATGCAGTGGTTGAAAGTGGATTTTCAAAAAGATATTAATAAGATATAAAAGGTTTCATTTCATTAGAATAAAGAATATGGAACAAAAAAACAAAGAGAAAATTAGAGAGAAAACTGCTCTGGGTGTTTGGTAGTAACTATCTCACAACATTCAGAACTGGGATGGTTTTGTGGACCGTGCTAAAAAGCCAGGCATTGTAAGCTGCAAACCCACTTTGTTTTAAAAATAATAATTTTATGAATGGAGTAAATTGCAACCTTTTTCTGTTTTCTAATTTATACACAATTCTCCAGTTTGATTCTATGGTGAGGCTGCAACTGCACCGCATCAGAGAAAGAACCGAGTTAGAAAAAATGGAAAAATAGGAAAAGGAAAGAATGAATTTATTCTATTAGAATTTAGTTTCCTTTTAAATTCAAGTTTCTCATTGGTAATTGTCTCAGTTCCTTTAATTTGGAGATCCTACCTGCTTAAGTACTTTTGAGCTTGGGAAGAAGTTTTGTTCTCATTCAATAATGTGTTGATTTGCTGCCCACATGCGGACAAAAATATTAGCCAGTTGATAAGCTACAGAATTCCAGAAACCTTTTTTGCTGGGAGAGTAAATTCAGTTTTTTTAATATCCTGTCCTAGTTTTCTCCAGAAGTGGCAACGTTAGACGTCGGAGCTCCACGCCTAAATACTTGTATCCCAATCCTTTAATAATGGGTTTTATGTTTCAGTAATGAGAACACTGCTGTGGTACAGGAGGTGCTTGGTGCAGATGAAAAGAGAAAGATCACTTATCAGGTATCTATCTTGTTTTAATATCCTATTATAGTTTGGGGTTTTTTTTGCTTTAGGGCTATTCTAAACATTTTCTGAGTTCACCTTGACCTAATATTTAATATTAAAAAGTAGTTCCTTAAGTTTGTTAATGGAGATTGATTATTCACTTTTATTTTTTAAAAGCTAGACATAATCTTTACATCTCTATGAGAACTCTTTATTTTTGTCTTGTTTCCACAATTACTGAAACTTTTTTTGGAACCTTCAATTCCTAGCGTCCTCATGTCCTCAATAGCAAATGTGCATCGTGACATCTGGTTCATTTCCTCCCTCTGCCCCCGACAGAATATTAAACCTGAGCCCTGGCGATAGAGTGGAAACATACCGTGCATTCAGTGTCAGATTGACAGTACCATGCAGCCTATTGATTCCTCCACTTGCTGCTTCTGTCTTTCACAAGAATGTCCACCCATGTACTATTGTGAATAAACACTGGCTGCAGACTGGCCATCTGCTGAGTTTCAGTTCGATTAGCTGGAGATTGTTTTGGATAGCTTTGCACAGAATATTTTGTTAATTGACAACGTGGAAACAGGCCCACAGTGTCCAACATGTCCCATCTACGCTAGTCCCACCTGCCTGTGTTTGGCTCATGTCCCTCTAACCTGTCCTATCCATGTACTTGTCTAATGTTTCTTAAACGTTGTAATGGTACCAGCCTCAACTACCTCCTCTGGCAGATCGTTCGATACAACCACCATTCTTTGTGTGAAAATGTAACCCCTCAGATTCCTGTTAAATATTTCCCCCCTCGCCTTAAACCTATGTCCTCTGGTTCTCGATTTCTCCTACTTATTGCAACCATATGCGACAAAACTTTCTCTGGCTGCTCATTAAACTTTGCATTGGCAATCACAGATGGCCAAGAATAAGGGTCTGACACCCAGGAGGAAGAAGATTGATCGTAATCCTCGCGTCAAGCACAGGGAGAAGTTCAGACGAGCCAACATCCGACGGAAGGGTCAGGTAAGTGAAGTAGTTGGTGAGAGTTTGAATCAAGGATTATCAATGTCCTATCAACATTTGAAGTGTGTATCGGTGCAGGAGTAGGCCATTCGAATCGGTGCCGCCATTCAATATCACGGCTGATCATCCAGAATCAGTACCCCGTTCCTGGTTTCTCCCCACATCCCTTGATTCCGTTAGCCCAAATAGCTATATCTAACTCTCTCTCGAATAGTGAATTGGCCTCCACTGCCTTCTGTGGCAGAGAATTCCACAGATTTACAACTCTCTGGGTGAAAATGTTGTTCCTCATCTCAGTCCTAAATGGCCCACCCCTTATTCTTAAACTGTGACCCCTGGTTCTGGAGCCTGAGCAAAAGAGGAGATATCAAATATTAAATTAATAACACTAGTAGCTTCTTTATCATCGATCCTCGGTTAAATTTCCATTGAAGACTAATGCTAAAGGAGCTATTCATGAAATACTGTTTAACATAATGTGGTATCCAATATAGAAACATAGATAGAAACATAGAAATTAGGTGCAGGAGTAGGCCATTCGGCCCTTCGAGCCTGCACCACCATTCAATATGATCATGGCTGATCATCCAACTCAGTATCCTGTACCTGCCTTCTCTCCATACCCTCTGATCCCCTTAGCCACAAGGGCCACATCTAACTCCCTCTTAAATATAGCCAATGAACTGGCCTCAACTACCCTCTGTGGCAGAGAGTTCCAGAGACCCACCACTCTCTGTGTGAAAAAATTCCTTCTCATCTCGGTCCTAAAGGATTTCCCCCTTATCCTTAAGCTGTGACCCCTTGTCCTGGACCTCCCCAACATCGGGAACAATCTTCCTGCATTTAGCCTGTCCAACCCCTTAAGAATCTTGTAAGTTTCTATAAGATCCCCTCTCAATCTCCTAAATTCTAGAGAGTATAAACCGAGTCTATGCAGTCTTTGTTCATAAGACAGTCCTGACATCCCAGGAATCAGTCTGGTGAACCTTCGCTGCACTCCCTCTATGGCAATAATGTCCTTCCTCAGATTTGGAGACCAGAACTGTACGCAATACTCCAGGTGTGGCCTCACCAAGACCCTATACAACTGAAGTAGAACCTTCCTGCTCCTATACTCAAATCCTTTTGCTATGAAAGCTAACATACCATTGGCTTTCTTCACTGCCTGCTGTACCTGCATGCCTACTTTCAATGACTGGTGTACCATGACACCCAGGTCGCGCTGCATCTCCCCTTTTCCTAATCGGCCACCATTTAGATAGTAGTCGGTTTTCCTATTTTTGCCACCAAAGTGGATAACCTCACATTTATCCACATTATACTGCATCTGCCAAACATTTGCCCACTCACCCAGCCTATCCAAGTCACCTTGCATTCTCCTAGCATCCTCCTCACAGCTAACACTGCCCCCCAGCTTAGTGTCATCAACTTGGAGATATTGCCTTCAATTCCCTCATCCAGATCATTTATGTATATTGTAAATAGCTGGGGTCCCAGCACTGAGCCTTGCGGTACCCCACTAGTCACTGCCTGCCATTGTGAAAACGACCCGTTAACTCCTACTCTTTGCTTCCTGTTTGCCAGCCAGTTCTCTATCCACATCAATACTGAACCCCCAATGCCATATGCTTTAAGTTTATATACTAATCGCTTATGTGGGACCTTGTCGAAAGCAATACAACTTAGACCGGCTTTAAAGCTTCCACCAAAAAAAAAATCTATCAAGTTATTAAAGCACTAAGTGAAAAATAGGCCTGTATGAATGTAGTTCCAACACCATTAACTGATTTTTTTTTAAATATCGGGGTGGGGCAAAGCTGCTGCCCAATTTATTACCTTAAACACTTCATTGTTAGTGCACAATGAATGAAAAATGGACGACCAGTACAGCAACTTATAACTTGTGAACTAGCTATGCTGGGCAGCCATGGTGAGAATGCAGCAAGTTCTCCAAATGTCTGCTTCACTGTTTCAGGGTCTAATTCCTGACTTCCTCTCCTACAGTAACTGTTCAAGGCAGCAGCAGCACGCCACCATTTGTATTAGCGATGGGTAATAATTGCTCACTGTGCCATCACTGCCATCAACATATTTATTTAATAGATTATTTTGCCATTGAGAACAGGTTGAGTAGGTAGATGCAGTATAATATAGATAAATGTGAGGTTATCCGCTTTGGTGGCAAAAACAAGGGGGCTGATTATTATCTGAATGGGGTTAGGTTAAGTAAGGGGGAGGTACAGCGAGACCTGGGCGTCCTTGTACCCCGGTCCCTGAAAGTTGGTGTGCAGGTACAGCAGGCAGTGAAGAAAGCTAATGGAATGTTGGCCTTCATAACAAGAGGATTTCAGTATAGGAGTAAAGAAGTTCTTCTGCAGTTGTATAGGGCTCTGGTGAGACCACATCTGGAGTATTGCGTACAGTTTTGGTCTCCTAATTTGAGAAAAGACATGCTTGAGGCAGTGCAACTTGGGTTCACGAGATTGATCCCTGGAATGGCGGGACTGTCATATGAGGAAAGATTGAAAAGACTAGGCTTGTATTCACTGGAGTTTACAAGGATGAGGGGGGTCTTATAGAAACTTATAAAAGGACTGGACAAGCTAGAAGCAGGAAAAATATTCCCAATGTTGGGTGAGTCCAGAACCAAGGGCCACAGTCTTAGAATAATGGGGAGGCCATTTAAAACTGAGGTGAGAAACTTTTTCACCCAGAGAGTTGTGAATTTGTGGAATTCCCTGCCACAGAGGGCAGTGGAGGCCAAATCACTGGATGGATTTAAGATAGAGCTGTAGGGGATAGTGGACTCGAGGGATATGGGGAGAAGGCAGGCACTGGTTATTGATTGGGTACGATCCGCCATGATCACAATGAATGGCGGTGCTGGCTCAAAGAGCCGAATGGCCACCCCCTGCACCTATTTTCTATGTTTCTAATGATGGCCCAATTTTCCACTGATCTGTTGATCCTGCAGTGACAATCCTTTGTGAATGACTTTACTAATATTGGAAATTTATACTGACTTCCTGTTTCTTGGAACTAATTTGTAATTGCATCCTAAAATACTGCTCAGTTCAGAGTTACAGCGCAGAAACAGGCCCTCCGGCCTACCGAGTCCATGCCGACCAGCGATCCCCGCACACTAGGGACAATTTACAATTACACCAAACCAATTAATCTACAAACCTGAAAATCTTTGGAGTGTAGGAGGAAACCCATGCAGGTCAAGGGGAGAACGTACAGACTCCATGAACTCCATACAGACAGCACCCAGAGTCTGGATCGAACCTGGTTCTCTAGTGCTGTAAGGCAGCAGCTCTACCGCTGCGCCACCGTGTCAATCCATGTTCTTACAGAAATGTCAAAGTAGGGTTTTATTTCAGATTACCCCCAAATTTAAAGGCATATAAACCCATAGTATGTTTCTTAGTGAGATCTTTCTTAATGTCACCTTGTATACTTCACCTTTGCAGGTGCGTGAGGGCCGGAGAGAGGAACAACGATATAGTGGTGAGCTGTCAGGTATCCGGGCTGGAGTTAAGAAGAGCATCAAGCTTCATTGATCTTATCATTGCAGATCAAGCATCTTCAACCTGGAAATTAATGGATCACCTACTCTGCCTCCAAAGTATTTCATTTTTTTATGAAAAACATTTTTTTACTGTTTATAAATTGTTAGTAAAACTGATGTACCATTTAATGGACTCGCACATATTGTAATTACAAACTATTAAATTAAATGTGTATTCAATTCCATGTTCTTTTCCTTTGGAGCTAGTATCTAGAAAGGTCAATACACTTATTTATCTAGTGTATGGGTGTTCATGTGAAACAAGTAATGTTCCTCCATCTGAATATTGCAGATATCAATCAATGCAAAGTCCCTTAAATTAAATGGTGCACTCATTCAAATTTTGCAGTGTTCAATAGTTGAAGATGTCTGAAAGTTGTTAACTTTTTCAATTTGCAGTTTCGTACAGCATGGTAACTGGCCCCTTGGCCCACACTGACCAAGATGACCCCTCTATACTTGTCCCACTTGCCTGTGTTTTGCCCATCTCGTTCTAATCTTTTTCCTATCCATGTAACTGCCAAAATGTTATGATAGTACCAGCCTTGGCTGGCAGCTCGTTACATATACCCACCAGCTTTTGTGTGGAAAAAGATGCTCCTCGGGTTCCTATAAAAGCGTTCTTCTTTCACTTTAAACCTATGTGCACTGGTTCTTGGATACTCTGGATAAATGACTGCATTTTTACCCTATCTATTCCCTCATGATCTTGATCACCCCATATCCTCCAAGGAATAAAGTCCAATCGTGCTCAACCTCCCACCAAAGCTCAGGCTTTTGAATCTTGGCAACATTCTTGCATTCTTTCCAGCTTCCATCCTTCCTGTAACAGGGTGACTAAAACTGAACATATTGCTCCAAACGTGGGCTCACCAATGTCTTGTACAACTGCAACGTAACATCCCAACCTCTATACTCTGACTTTCCAAAAATACAATACCTCACACTTATCTGTACGAAACTCCATAAACCATTCCTCGGCCTACCTGTCCAACCGATCAAGATCCTGCTGCAATTTTTGATAACCATCTACGATGCTACCCACTTTTGTGTCATTTGGAAAACACCCATTAATCATGCCTTGTACATTCTCACCCAAATCTTTGACATAATCCACAGCTGCAAAACCTGGCACCACTAGTAACAGGCCTCCATCCAGTCTTTCAAGTCTTCCAGCTCTCCCTGGATCCTATGCGATCTAACTTTCCAGAGCACCCTTAGCATATAGACAATGGCTACAGCTTTGCCCTCATCAATGTTTTTAGTTACTTCAAAAACTCCAGATTTGTAATACATGTTCTCCCACATATTAAACAATGCTGACTATCCCTAATCAGCCTATCTATCCAAGTACTTCTTAAATAGAGGCACAACATTAGCCATCCCCCAGCCTTCTGGCACCTCACCTGTATCTAATGATGATTCATATATCTCAACCAGAACATATCACCAGTTGGGAATCATTAGAACTTGGCATGATAAAATGATACTTGAGCTTTTAAAAAGTTGAGTTATGGAGATTAATTTAGTAACATGGCATCTTCAAATCAATGGTTTAGGTGTGGATAGCTGTGCTGTCTTGGATGGATACACTTCAAGTGAGCTGGTTGAATTAAGGATACTAAACAAAATGTTATTTTCCCCCAGTCCATACCTGCTCTGTACTAAGCAATCTGTCTTGGTGCACTCACTTCAACTA
Organism: Raja brachyura; assembly: GCA_963514005.1. The sequence continues at coordinate 32,017,457 of OY740811.1, forward strand.
ACATTAAAAACTCAAAATATGAGGAAATATTGCAATGAGTGGATAGGAATTCTTTAATTTCACCCATTAAAACGGAATGCAAATTAAATACAACTGTGATATGTAATGACAATAATTAAATTGCAAATATATACAATTGAATTCACCACACAACATTTCTAGCGTTTGAGTATTGATACTATAAAATTCAGATTTAAGTTCACAACTTATTAACCATTATTTCACTATGTTAATATTTTTAGTCCCATCCAATTATAATGGCACATTCTAGTAATAAAAATACCAATATTGTGTTCCCTTTAGTCATGGAAAGTTTCACCTATTTACCAATAAAATGCCACGTTGCTTTTTATCAGGCAGAACTTTTTAAATGTGGCTTCTGATTGCTTTGTGTTGGCCTAGATCACGTTAATTTTTAAAAAAAAATTAAGCGGAATGCCTGGTCGCCCAGATGACATTGTTCACATTTGCAAGATTTCATTATCTAGTTCCATAACTTCAGCAGCTTTTTATTTCATACAGCTTTTCCATGGTAACTCATCGCCCGTCTACTTACGTGGGATTTTTGCTCTTTTCTATAAAATTAGTGTGGCATTCGCTCAAATGCTTCACAATTTTCTCTTCAATTTCATGGTGTTGCTGCACTTCGTTCTCCGAAAGTTTTATATCAACCTGAGAGTCCTCGGTGATTATGAGAACGTACACCCTCCGTGTTTCAAGTGTATTGGCAACAACAACCTGGTGTCTGTAAGTTGCTAAAGCTTTGCGAGCTCGAGCGAGCAGCTGTGATGAATCCGTCTCCAACTTGAAGGACGTGACAAATGCTTGAGGAGCCCAGTCCTTCACTAGAGGAGTAAGCATCTTGGGAACCATTTGCATACTTAGCTAAAACAAAATACAAGAAAGACGTTTAAATGTCCATGCCTTCCATTACATTACAATATTTTTCGGAAAATGGTTTGTTGCATCTCAGTGTTAATCTTTTCTTAAACTTAAGAGGTAATCCAACTAGAAATTAAAACTCGTACAAATTCAATCAAAGTTGTCAATGTTATCATGGTGTAGGGATTTTGCCTCTTGTGGACTGAGTGGGCTGTTCTGTGCATACTGTACTGACTGGGGTGATTGTGCTTATGTACGGGGATAGTCTTGCTAAAATGTAGATGACTGTACCTGGTACACATGACAATAAAGAATCCATTGAACCATTCCTATTCATAATTAAAGCTTCTCTCTTAACTGTATCAGATGTAGTCAGACGCTCACATCACCTGCAGAGGGTTAGCCCCCGACTGAATTTTGTGCTCTGGCATCTCTGACGCAGGAATGAAGAAATCCGACACAGCTGCTGCGAGGTAGAACATGGCCTTTGGTCCTATTTAAAAAAAAAAAAAAAAAAAAAAAAGGCAAACCACAGGTTATCCAGTAGGTACTCCTGACCTGCATATCAGCAGAGTAGTTGTGAAAATTAGTCTTCATTCTACTAAATAGCTCACACAAGTTATTGACATTTGTTCTCTGTTCAGCACATTATTTTCAGCAGCAGTTCATTGAAGCTCATAGTTTGAACCAACATCAAAGGAAATACATAACAATTTTAATCACATCTGGCTGAAGTGCTTTAATGTAACACGTGTTAGTGCAGCAATACATACTTTCAGTGGTAATGCACATCAAATGATAAGTAGAATGCAATACTCCATATTCAAATCTGGATAATGCAAAAAACCTAATCAAATATAGCCTACTTTAGACCAGACTAAGTGCTATTTCACTCTAATATCCACCTGTTTTAATGAGTCATCAACTGGTCTATGAAAGTGTTGCAGGTCTGATATCACAAGAATATTATTGCCATCAACACGTCCTTACTTTATTCATAAACTTATGATGCTTTATATAATAATCTACGTGTCTCGACCTGAATTGTCACACATTCCTTTTCTCCAGAGAAGCTGTCTGACCAGCGTTTTGTGTCTATCTTCCTTCTTACACATGCAAATGAAACATGCAACTAGAATGTCTCCGCCTACATTCTATCTTTGTCCCTCCCCTGACATCAGTCTGAAGAAGGGTCTCGACCCGAACGTCTCCCATTCCTTCTCTTCTGAGACGCTGCCTGGCCCGCTGAGTTACTCCAGCATTTTGTGTCTACCACAACTAGAGTTGTCCGGAACTATTATCTTCCTCATTGGTGACCCTCAGACTATCTTTGATCGGACTCTACTGGCATTATCTTGCACTAAACATTATTCCCTTATCATGTATCCTCGGTGTAAACTAGCATCTGCAGTTCCTTGTGAATGATGTGTAGGCAGGAACTGCAGATGCTGGTTTAAACTGAAGATAGAAACAAAAAAGCTGGAGTAACGCAATGGGTCAGACAGCATCTCTGGCGAAAAGGAATAGATGATGTTTTAAGTCAGAACCCTTCTTCTGACTCATACATATATAGTGGCTCTTGGTCTGAAGAAGGATCTCAACCCAAAACGTTACCTATTCCTTTTCTCCAGAGATGCCGTCTGACCCGCTGAGTTACTCCAGCACTTTGTGTCTATCGTCGGTTTAAACCAACATTTGCAGTTCCTTGGGATGATGTGTAGGAACTGTGAATGCTAATTTACACCGAAGATACATGATAAGGGTACATGATACATGATATACAACACATAGTCCACCGCCAGTTTCGCCACCTCCAATGTGATCCCACCACTCGCCATATCTTCCCATCTTCCCCCGTCCCCCAAGACCGCTCCCTCCACAACCCCCTTGTCAATTCTTCCCTTCCCTCCCGCTCCACCCCTTCCCTGGGCACTTTCCCTTGCAACCGCAAGAGATGCTACACTTGTCCCTTTACCTCCCCCCTCCACTCCTTTCAAGGACCCAAGCAGTCCTTCCAGGTCCGACAGAGGTTCACCTGCACCTCCTCCAATCTCATCTATTGCATCCGCTGCTCTAGATGCCAGCTGATCTATATCGGTGAGACCAAGTGGAGGCTTGGCGATAGTTTTGCTGAACACCTCCGCTCGGTCCGCAATAACCAACCCGACCTCCGGTTGGCTCAGCACTTGAACTCCCCCTCCCATTCCGTATCCGACCTCTCCGTCCTGGGCCTCCTCCATGGCCAGAGTGAGCAACACCGCAAATTGGAGGAACACCACCTCATATTCTGCTTGGAGAGTCTGCATCCTCTTGGCATGAACATTGAATTCTCTCAATTCTGTTGACCCTTATTATCTCCTCCCCTTCCCACCTCTCCCTCAGCCCTCGGGCTCCTCCTCCTTTTTCCTTTCTTCCCCACGCCTCCCCATCAGTCTGAAGAAGGGTTTCGGCCCAAAACGTTGTCTATCTCCTTCGCTCCTTAGATGCTGCTGCACCCGCTGAATTTCTCCAGCATTTTGTGTACCCCCATACATGATAAGGGATTGAGAGGGAACGATCAGCCATGATTGAATGGCGGAATAGACTCCATGGATTGAATGGCCTAATTCTGCTCCTATGACTTATTATGAACGTCTGATGGGAATAACATTGAGTGTAAGATAAAGCCAGTGAAGTCCCATCAAAGATAGTTGATTCCCTGACCCACTGAGTTACTCCAGCACTTTGTGTCTATCTTCGCTTTAAACCAGCATCTGTGGTTCCTCCCTACACATCATTCACAAGGAACTGCAGATGCTGGTTTACACCGAATATACATGAAGGGAACAACATTGAGTGCAAGATAAAGCCAGTAAAGTCCGATCGAAGAGCTGCTTCGCCAAGTCATTGAATTACTCCAACAATGTGCCTATCTTTGCTTTAAACCAGCATCTTCGGTTCACATCTTCGGTATAAACTAGCACCCACAGTTCCTTCTGACACATCATTCCCAAGGAACGGAGTGGGAGATTGCAACCTTCACATGGTCCACCCTGTTTCGACTAATGCAATCAACCTGAAGTGCACAAACAAATAGATCAAATAGAACAAGTTGACCTACAACTTTAGGCTGTGCACATCATACGCAAGAAGAAGAAGATTACCAAGGAACCGCAGATACTGGTTCACATTGAAGATACATGATAAAGGAAATAACGTTTAGTGCAAGATAAAGCCAGTAAAGTCCGATCAAAGATAGTTAATCCGCAGAGCCACTGCAGCTTTTTTGGGGATAGACACAAAACACTGGAGTAACTTAGTGCGACAGGCTGCATCTCTAGAGAGAAGGAATGTGGTGACGTTTGGGGTCGAGACCCTTCTTCAGACATGAAGATATAGATACAAAAAGCTGGAGTAACTCAGCGCGTCTTGACCCTAAACGTCACCTATTCCTTCTCTCCAGAGATGTTGCCCGTTCCGCTGAGTTATTCCAGCTTTTTATGTCTACACCTCCTGTTCAAACCAGCATCTGCAGTTCCTTCCTGCAGCTTCTTTTGGGGTGTATCCTTGTGGATGATGTTAACATAGAAACATAGAAAATAGGTGCAGGAGTAGGCCATTCGGCCCTTCGAGCCCGCACCGCCATTCAATATAGGTATAGCTATATGGACGGGAAGGGAATGGAGGGGTAATGTTCTGAGTGCAGGTAGATGGGACTAAGGGAAAATAAATGGTCGGCACGGACTGGAAGGGCCGAGAAGGCCTGTTTCCGTGCTGTAATTGTTATATGGTTATTATAATATGATCATGGGTGATCATCCAACTCAGTATCCTGTACCTGCCTTCTCTCCATACCCCCTGATCCCTTTAGCCACATCTAACTCCCTCTTAAATATAGCCAATGAACTGGCCTTAACTACTGTCTGTGGCAGAGATTTCCACAGATATGTTACCTACCATTGTGGTTGAGGGCCTGGGCGGCCGCCCGGAGCAGGTACAGGTAGTCGGACAAGGTGCTGAACTCGAGGGGCAGGAGGAGTCCGGCCTCCCTGACGGCCGCGTAGCGCTGCAGCGTGGGCACGATGTCGGGCAGCGCGGCCTGGTCGGCCTCCACCCTCCAGCAGCCGGTGCCGACGTCCAGCACGGCCTTCAGCGCGTCCAGCAGGTTGAGGCCCGAGTAGCGGCGGGAGAAGGGGAAGAGGGAGCGGTGCCGGTGCAGGAAGACCACGGCGTAGCCGAGCTGGAGGAAGTGCTCGGCGGACACGGCGCCGCGCCAGCCGCTGCTGAAGTTGTCGAGGTAGCGCACGGTGCGCGACTCCAGCGGCACCTTGGTTCCCCCCGAGGTGACCAGCACCAGCCGCCGGTACTGCGCTGCATGCCGCGCCGCGAACTCGCCCAGCGCCCGGCTCGAGGCGGCCGCGTTAGGCGGCGGAGCGCTGTCCGAGAAAAACTGGTCCCATTCGGGCCCGAACCCAGCCTCGGCCTCGGCCTCGGCCGCCATGACAACCCGTCCCACCTCAATCCCCGTCCGCCGCCATGACAACCCGTCCCGCCTCAAACCCCGTCCGCCGCCGAAACATCCCCACCCCTCGCGGAACGTTCCGCCTGCCGCGAGGCTTGCAGAGAGAGAGAGAGAGACAGTCAAGTCACATTTATTTATATAGCACATTTTAAAAACGGCTCTCGTTGACCAAAGTGCTTTACATTTGTTATAAGAGTAGTATACACAAGCAGGCTACATACATATATACAAATAGCCCTCGCTCAGAGGTCGAGCCCTCGCTAAAAGTCGTTCAAGTGATCACTTGATCCCCAAGGAACGGAGTGGGAGATTGCAACCTTCATATGGTCCACCCTGTTTCGACTATTGCAATCAACCTGACGTGCACAAACAAATAGATCAAATAGAACAAGTTGACCTACAACTTTAGGCTGTGCACGCCATACGCAAGAAGAAGAAGATTCCCAAGGAACTGGTTTACACTGAAGATACATGATAAAGAAAATAACGTTTAGTGCAAGATGAAGCCAGTAAAGTCCGATCTGAAGAAGGTCTGAAGAAGGGTCTCGACCCGAAACGTCGCCTATCTCATTCGCTCCTTAGATGCTGCTGCACCCGCTGAGTTTCTCCAGCCTTTTGTGTACCCCCAAGTTCAAGTGAGTTTAATGTCGTGTGTCCCTGATAGGACAATAAAATTCTTGCTTTGCTTCAGCACAACAGAACATAGTAGGCATTTACTACCAAACAGATCAGTGTGTCCATATATCATTATATAAATACATACACACATGAATAAATAAACTGATGAAGTACAGATAACAGATAATGGGTTATTAATGATCATAGTATTGTCCGAACCAGGTTTAATAGCCTGATGGCTGTGGGGAAGTAGCTATTCCCGGAGTAACTCAGCGGGTCACAGAGTCCAAACACACCGTGGCCCTTCGGCCCAACTTGCCCACACCGGCCAACAATGTCCTAGCTTCCGCAGGGTGTTGAATTCATTTTATGAATAAAAAATAAATAAATAAATAGCTACGCTATTCCCACCTGCCTGCGCTTGGTCCACATCCCATCCAAACCTGTCCTATCCATGTACCTGTCTAACTATGTATCATGTACATATACTATGTACCATGTACCATGTATCTGTCTAACTATGTACCTGTCTATCCATGTACCAGCCTCAACTGCCTCCTCTGGCAGGTCAGGGTCAGGCAGCATCTCTGGAGGGAAGGAATGGGCGATGTTTCGGGTTCAGACCCTTCTTCAATCACACTGTTCATTGGAAAGAAACACAGCAAAAGGAGGTTGTGTAGGAAGGAACTGCAGTATGTGTGTATATATTTACACACTGAACATTTTTTCTCGTTTATTATATTTGTTTACAGGGTTCTATGTTTACATATTCTGCTGTGCTGCTGCAAGTAAGAATTTCATTGTTTTATCTGGGACATATGACAATAAAATACGATTGACACACTTGCTGATTTAAACCTAAAATAGACACAAAATGCTGGAGTAACTCACCAGGACAGGCAGCATCTCTGGTGGGAAGGTATGGGTGATGTTTCGAGTCTTGGTTCTTGGTTCTTGGTTACTTGGTCCTCCAAAATATTCCAACTGGAATTTAAACAGGAGGTGGTGAAGGGAGGGGTCGAGACGAAAGGTTCGGACTGAGTTAACTCAATTCCACTATTGACGTCCTTGTATCCCTGTCATTAGCACATCCTCCCCAGCCAACAATGGACCACTGTGGGCTCCACCCTTCCTGAGGTCATCTGGTGCCGGTCCTGTTTTGTTTTTGGACCTCCATATTTCAGGCTGAAGAAGGGTCTCGACCCAAAACGTCACCTATCCATGTTCTCCAGAGATGTTGCCTGACCCCCTGAGTTGCTCCAGCTCTTGCCTTTGTGAGTTAACCAGCTGAGTTGCTCCAGCTCCTTCGTACACAGAGCTTTCAGCCCTGATTGCAATTTCTATTCAAAGTCATTACAATGACACGTTGATATCAAAACGTTTAGATTTCCCCTTTAATAGTAGCTCTGATGTGTGTTGTGTTATTTAGGCATGTGAGGCACTAAGGAGTGCGACAGGTTCAGGGTCCGGAGGAAAGCCCCTAGCAACGTGTCCCAACTCCCTAGCAACGTGTCCCAAACCCTAGCAACGTGTCCCAAGTCCATAGCAACGTCCCAACTCCCTAGCAACGTGTCCCAACTCCCTAGCAACGTGTCCCCGTCCCTAGCAACGTGTCCCAACTCCCTAGCAACGTGTCCCCGTCCCTAGCAACGTGTCCCGTCCCTAGCAACGTGTCCCAACTCCCTAGCAACGTGTCCCAAGTCCCTAGCAACGTGTCCCCGTCCCCCAGCAACGTGTCGCAGGTCCCTAGCAACGTGTCCCCGTCCCTAGCAACGTGTCCCAACTCCCTAGCAACGTGTCCCAACTCCCTAGCAACGTGTCCCCGTCCCCCAGCAACGTGTCCCAAGTCCCTAGCAACGTGTCCCCGTCCCCCAGCAACGTGTCCCAACTCCCTAGCAACGTGTAGCAAGTCCTTAGCAACGTGTCCCAACTCCCTAGCAACGTGTAGCAAGTCCTTAGCAACGTGTCCCTAGCAACGTGTCCCAGTCGTCAGTAACGCCGCACTTGAGAAGCTGAGAGTGCTTCAGATACGAGCTGACCTCCCGAGCTTTCGACATGTTAAGTACTTCTGTTTATCCGCTTGCGAATCCCAAGGGGGTCACACTGGAGTGCGAGATGTGCCAAAAAACCGCCCATATTATGTGCTCCCGGTGCAGGGTGACTTATTACTGGTGAGTTGAGGCTTTCTTAAACTAGGTGGGCAGCTGACAAAACAGAAGTAGCTTTGATTTGTGATGTGTTATATTTGTAACACATCTTTCTACCCTACAGCCATCAGGTTATTAAGCACTAGGACCTCCAAAACTACATGGACTTGGGAGCATTGATTTTGTTTTTTAGCATCATTATTGCATTTATATGTTTTATGAGTATGTGTTCGTATATATATATATCACCGAAAATTGGAGGAACAACATCTAATATTTCATTTGAGCAGCTTACAACCCAGCAGTATGAATATTGATTTCTCTAACTTCAAGTAACCCTTGCTTTCCCTTTCTATGTCCCACCCCATCCTAGTTCTCCAGCCAGTTCCACTGTCCTCCTGATTTTACTGATTGTATGCCTCGTTGTCACCTTCCCCTCATCTAACAATGTACCGTTTTATATTTCCTTTATCATTGTTCCCTTGGATCTGTGATTTCACACCTTACCCTTCCATATCTCTATGTATCACTCTGCGCTGAATCTCAGTCTAAGGATTTTGACACAAAACGCCCCGCTGAGTTAATCCAGCATTTTGTATCTATCTTATGTGTATATAATATACACACACTGGACTTTTTTTTCAGGTTTATTGAGTTGTTTTACAGTGTGCTATGTTTACATATTCTGTTGTGCCGCTGCAAGTACGAATTTCATTGTTCTATCTGGGACACATGACAATAAAACACTCTTGACTCTTGTAGATGAGGTATTAAAGAGTACATCTGGACTCCATTTCAATTTTGTTTTAAATTGCAATCACCAAAATGCCCATCTCACCTAGGAATAGAGTAAACAAATGCCAAATAAGATCATAAGTGATAGGAGCAGAATTAGTCCATTCAACCCATCGAGTCTGCTCTGTCCTTCATGGCTGATCTATCTCACCATCCTAACCCCATTCTCCTGCCTTCTCCCCCTAACCCCGGCACTAATCAACAAACTATCTTTCCCTCCCTTAAAAATATCCATTGACTTGGCCTCCACAGCCTTCTGTGGCAATGGATTTCACAGATTCACCATCATAGATACCATCATAGATAAAGCAATAAGAATCATTAGATTTAATAATTGGAGGTACAGTTGCTGTGGCCATAGGTTGTGGTGTTGGTGGAGGTCTAATGTAAAACAATCTATTGCATAGCTGAAGTCAAATGTAATCTTTGCTTTAGTCACTAAAAATATTTTTTTTTATCTGGTAATGAATTACTTCTAAAGAATAGCAGTTTTCTTTTTGAAAAGAAATGCATGAGCTTCAAATCTGGTCAGATCAATTAGTGTGTACACAAATGCAAGCTTTTATTTAAAAGAAAACAATTACAATTCGTATCCATTAAACGGGGTTGTTTTCTGAACTAAATAAAATATTAAAACTTTCTACTGATAAAGAAGATATCTTTGATATTTCCAGTATTTATTAGCTGTGCCAACGAGTGAATGTTATATGGTCATAAGTGATAGGAGAAGAATGACGCCATTTGGCCCATCAAGTCTACTCCGCCATTCAATCATGGCTGATTTATCTCTCCCTCCTAAACCCATTCTCCTGCCTTCTCCCTGTAACCTCTGACACCTGTACTAATCAAGAATGAAGAATGTTCCACTCAAGGTTAAACACCTATTCCTGTCTTCTCACAGTGATACTGCGCACCAAGAGGCAGATTGGCATGGAATCCATGAGAAGATTTGCCAGCTGCTGATTCCGGTACGAACACCACTGCCTTTCCTCAGCTCAACAAATGAACGAGAGCACAGTAAGGCACAACTGGTGCAGAGACAGGTAAACACTGAATACCTAGCATCTATATTTTTAAGAAGGAACTGTAGATGCTGGAAAATCAAAGGTAAACAAAAATGCTGAAGAAACTCAGCTGGTGAGGCAGCATCAATGGAGCGAAGGAAATAGGTAATGTTTTGGGTCGAGTCTGAAAGTTTAGAGAGTCAGCGTGGAAACAGGCCCTTTGGCCCACCGTGTCCACACCAACCATCGATCACCCGTTCTATGTTATCCCACTTCCTGTCATCCACTCCCTGCACCCTAGGGTCAAATTTGCAAAAGACAATAAACCTCCAGCATATAGTTGGAAACAAGGAGGAAACAAGAGACCCAGAGAAAACCATCACCGTCACGGGGAGAACGCACAAACTTGACACAGACAGCACCCGTAGTCAGGATCGAACCTGGGTCTCTGGTGCTGTGAGGCAGCGGCTCCACTGATTGAAGATTGAATGTTTGCATTGCAGAAAACCCATGCATAGTCTCACGCATGTAACCATACGCTACAGCTTGCTTGCCACCTTAATTCCCCACCCCACTCCCACCATTGACCTGCCTGTTTGTGGCCTCCTGCACTGGTACACTGAAGCCCAACATAAGCTTGAGGAAGAGTGCCTAATCTTTCGTATTGCGTATTGCGTACAGTTTTGGTCTCCAAATCTGAGGAAGGACATTATTGCCATAGAGGGAGTGCAGAGAAGGTTCACCAGACTGATTCCTGGGATGTCAGGACTGTCTTATGAAGAAAGTCTGGATAGACTCGGTTTATACTCTCTAGAATTTAGGAGATTGAGAGGGGATCTTATAGAAACTTACAAAATTCTTAAGGGGTTGGACAGGCTAGATGCAGGAAGATTGTTCCCGATGTTGGGGAAGTCCAGGACAAGGGGTCACAGCTTAAGGATAAGGGGGAAATCCTTTAGGACCGAGATGAGAAAGACTTTTTTCACACAGAGAGTGGTGAGTCTCTGGAACTCTCTGCCAGAGAGGGTAGTTGAGGCCAGTTCATTGGCTATATTTAAGAGGGAGTTAGATGTGGCCCTTGTGGCTATGGGGATCAGAGGGTATGGAGAGAAGGCAGGTACGGGATACTGAGTTGGATGATCAGCCATGATCATATTGAATTGCAGTGCAGGCTCGAAGGGCCGAATGACCTACTCCTGCACCTAATTTCTATGTTTATGTTTCTAATGTCTTTGCTGCTTACAGAAACATCTCATTGATCTGACACGAACTGTGGCTCAGAAGCTTCTGTTTGAGGGTAAACATGAAAGGGCGATACCTGGTGCCCTGCAGTCCTTGCGTTTTGCAACCACAGTGTATGGCAGCCTCTCCGCTGAGCTAGTTCCATCTCAGTTACTCCTGGCAGAAGCTGGTATTGGTAAGTATATTTCATGTTCTATGTTGGTTGTTAATGTATGTCATCTGGGAAGAACCAGTGAAATTATTATGTAGAAACAAAGAACTGCAGATTCTGGTTTATACCAAAGATGGACACAGATTGCTGGAGTAACTCATCGGATCAGGCAGCATTTCTGGAGAAAAAGGATGGGTGTCATTTCGGGTCAGGACTCTTCTTCAGACCTTTTCTCCAGAAATGCTGCCTGACCCGATGTTGGGGGAGTCCAGAACCTGGGGCCACAGTTTTTAGAATAATGGGTAAGCCATTTAGAGATGAGGAAACACTTTTTCACACATATAGTTGTGAGTCTGTGAAATTCTCTGCCTCAGATGGCGGTGGAGGCTGGTTCTCTGGATGCTTTCAAGAGAGAGTTAGATAGGGCTCTTAAAGATAGCGGAGTCAAGGGATGTGGGGAGAAGGCAGGAATAGGGTACTGATTGTGGATGATCAGCTATGAGCACATTGAATGGCGGTGCTGGCTCGAAGGGCTGAATGGCCTACTCCTGCACCTATTGTCTATTGATCCGTTGAGTTACTCCAGCACTTTGTGTATATCTTTAGAAAATCACTAAGTCTTTATTAACATATTAATTATTAAGGCTTTTGACACAATAGAAACTGGAACATTATGTTAAAGATGTCCAAGACATTGGTGAGGCACACTTTGAGTATTTTTTAAGAAGGAACTGCAGATGCTGGAAAAATCGAAGGTAGACAAAAATGCTGGAGAAACTTAGGGGGTGCGGCAGCATCTATGGAGCAAAGGGATAGGTGACGTTTCGGGTCGAGAACCATAGATCCTGCCTCACCCGCTGAGTTTCTCCAGCATTTATGTCTACCTTGGAGTATTGTGTTCAGTTTTGCTCGCCCTGCTGTGGGAAAGATGCCATTAAGCGGAAAAAATTAACAGGGATGTTGCCAGGACTCGATCAACTGAGCTATAGGGAGAGGTCGGCTAGGCTAGAACTTTATTCCTTGGAGTGTGAGAAGCTGAAGGTAGATCTTATAGCAGTATATAAAATCATGAAGGGAACAGATAGTTGATTAGTGAGGGTGGCAGGGGTTATGGGGAGAAGGCAGGAGAATGGGGTTGAGAGGGAGAGATAGAACAGCCATGATTGAATGGCGGAGTAGACTTGATGGGCCGAATGGCCTAACTCCGCTCCTATCACATGAATTTATGAACATGAGACAGGGTGAATGTTGTGTTAATGTACACGCAGTAATTTCACCATTTTGTGCACGGGATGCTGCCCAGGCCTTGGTCGACTAGATGAAGCTGAAGAGTACCTCTCTCAGGCTCAGTGGACAGTGATGAAGACCAAGGAATGTATTAACGCCGTTCAGTACAAGTTGTTCCGAAACCTGGGCCTTTTCTACACCGCCAAGTGTGACTATGACAAAGCGCTGTGGTGCTTTGCTGACGATGTAAGTAGTTGAGAAGAAGTGCGTTGACAAAGACCAATGTGGCAGCTCGGTGGTGCAGCGGGTAGAGCTGCTGCCTCACAGCGCCAGATACCCAAGCTAGGGGGTAATTTACAGAGGGACAATGAACCCACAAATCGTCATCATCGTTGAAAACATCAACGGGCACGGTGCCTTATAATGCCGTGTACGCCAGTGATCGCAACTTCTACTGAAGGCTCGCTAGGAGCTCATCCGCCTTTTGACAGGTCTTGTGTTTGGTCCTGCTGGGGGTCCACAGCCCCCTCCTCACCCAGCAAACCAGGTGGGGGACACGGTTTAGTCACCGACTATCCGACCATGGAGCAGGTAGCATGGAATTACATGGTACCCTTGGTGGGGGGAACTCACCCTGACCTACAAACCCACACGTCTTTGAGACGCAGAGGAAACCTGAGCACCCGGAGGAAACCCACACCGTCACAGGGAAGAATGTACACCCGAGGTTAGGATCAAATACGGGTCTCTGCTGCTGTGAGGCAGCAGCTCTATCTGCTGCACCACTGTGCTGCCCAAGGTATCAAACTGGATTTTCTCTACAAGTAAAAATGGTATCTCCCACATGATGAATTTGTCTTTAGGAATACAACCCCTTTGTTCGCCAAGCAGCCCTGCCTTACTATGTAATTAAATTATGCTTTACAGATTTCCAATGTGTATTTACCTCACATTATAAACACTAGGAGGCCAGGGGGTGGGACAGGACACAGATAATTAGCCTTAATGTAACATGCTTCCATGCACATCAAGAACAAATGGACGCAGCATGGATAAATTTACAATTTAAACATCTGGCATAACGTCACAAAGATGAACTATTCTGCTTGTCCACCTCCATTTTATTTAGTAGTCGGTCAGTAAATGTCATCGAATATGGAACACTAATGGTAGCTCATGCAAGATAAGACGCCCTGTTTTCCATTTGAAAGGGACTAATTGCAGGAATTTACTTTTGACAGATTTACCACGCCACCCAAGTGTTTGGCGTGTCTGACATTCACACCGCCGGTGGGTATTACCACATGGCCAACGTGTTTTACCAACAGGAGAAGATGGACATAGCGGACTCGCTGTACTCAGAGGTAAACGTCAGAATGATACAATTCACCATGATCAATGTGGGACAAGCAAAGTGGCAACTTGTCCTGCAGACATGAGAGACTGTACAAGGCTGTGCTGATGCAGGACGGGCACTTTAGTGAGGTTATTGCTGGTATTCAAACAGCTGGAGTAACTCAGCGGGGCTCATGTTGCAGTTGTATAAGATATTGGTGAGACCGCATTTAAAGTATTGTGTTCAGTTCTGGGCACCATGTTATAGGAAAGATTTTGTCAAGATTGAAAGGGTTCAGGGAAGATTTACAAGGATGTTGCCAGGACTAGAGGGTCTGAGCTACAGTGGCTTGCAAAAATATTCATACCCCTTGAACATTTCCACATTTTGTCACGTTACAACCACAAACGTAAATATATTTTATTGGGATTTTATGTGATAGGCCAACACAAAGTGGCGCATAATTGTGAAGTGGAAGAAAAATGATACATTGGTTTCAATTTTTTTTTAACAAATATTAAACTGAAAAGTGTGGGGTGCAAAAGTATTCAGCCCCCTTTACTCTGATACTCCTAAATAAAATCCAGTGCAACCAATTGCCTTCAGATGTCACCTAATTAGTAAATAGAGTCCACTTGTGTGTAATGTAATCTCAGTATAAATACAGCTGTTCTGTGAAGGCCTCAGAGGTTTGTTAGAGAACATTAGTGAACAAACAGCATCATGAAGCCCAAGGAACACACCAGACAGGTCAGGGATAAAGTTGTGGAGAAGTTTAAAGCAGGGTTAGGTTATAAAAAAAATCCCAAGCTTTGAACATCTCACGGAGCACTGTTCAATCCATCATCCAAAAATGGAAAGAGTATGGCACAACTGCAAACCTACCAAGTCATGGCCGTCCACCTAAACTGACAGGCCAGGCAAGGAGAGCATTGATCAGAGAAGCAGCCAAGAGGCCCATGGTAACTCTGGAGGAGCTGCAGAGATCCACAGCTCAGGTGGGAGAATCTGTCCACAGGACAACTATTAGTCGTGCACTCCACAAATCGGGCTTTTATGGAGTGGCAAGAAGAAAGCCATTGTTGAAACAAAGCCATAAGAAATCCCGTTTGCTGTTTGCCGCAAGCCATGTGGGGGACACAGCAAATATGTGGAGGAAGGTGCTCTGGTCTGATGAGACCAAAATTGAAGTTTGTGGCCTAAATGCCAAACGCTATGTGTGGCGTTAAACTAACACTGCACATCACCCTGAACACACCATCCCCACTGTGAAACATGGTGGTGGCAGCATCATGCTGTGGGGATGCTTTTCTTCAGCAGGGACAGGGAAGCTGGTCAGAGTTGATGGGAAGATGGGTGGCGCCAAAAACAGGGCAATCTTGGAAGAAAACCTGTTAGAGTCTGCAAAAGACTTGAGACTGGGGCGGAGGTTCACCTTCCAGCAGGACAACAACCCTAAACATACAGCCAGAGCTACAATGGAATGGTTTAGATCAAAGCATATTCATGTGTTAGCATGGCCCAGTCAATGTCCAGACCTAAATCCAATTGAGAATCTCTGACAAGACTTGAAAATTGCTGTTCACAGACGCTCTCCATCCAATCTGACTGAGCTTGAGCTATTCTGCAAAGAAGAATGGGCAAAAATTTCAGTCTCTAGATGTGCAAAGCTGGTAGAGACATACCCCAAACGGCTTGCAGCTGTAATTGCAGCGAAAGATGGTTCTACAAAATATTGACTCAGGGGGGCTGAATTCTTTTGCACGCCACTCTTTTCAGTTTTTTATTTGTAATAAAATTTGAAAACCATGTATCATTTTCCTTCCACTTCACAATTATGCACCACTTTGTGTTGGTCTATCACATAAAATCCCAATAAAATCCATTGTTTGTGGTTGTAACGTGACAAAATGTGGAAAAGTTCAAGGGGTATGAATACTTTTGCAAGCCACTGTATAGGGAGAGGTTGAGTAGACCAGGTCTCTATTTCTTGGAGCACAGGAGGTTGAGGGGAGATCTTATAGAGGTATACAAAATCATGAGAGGAATAGATTGGGTAGATGCACAGTCTCTTGCTATATTTGCTAAATATATTTGCTATATTTAAGAGGGAGTTAGATGTGGCCCTTGTGGCTAAGGGGATCAGAGGGTATGGAGAGAAGGCAGGTACGGGATACTGAGTTGGATGATCAGCCATGATCATATTGAATGGCAGTGCAGGCTCGAAGGGCCGAATGGCCTACTCCTGCACCTAATTTCTATGTTTCTGTGTTTCTATGTTTCTTGCCCAGAGTGGGGGAATCGAGGACTAGAGGACATAGGTTTAAAGTGAAGGGGAATTGATTTAATAGGAATCTGAGGGATAACTTTTTCACACAAAGGGTGGGTGGGTGTGTGGAACGAGCTGCCAGAGGAGGTGGTTGAGGCAGGTACTATTGCTATGTTTAAGAATCATTTGGACAGGAACATGGATAGGACAGGTTTGGAGGGATATAGACCAAACATAGGCAGGTGTGGGCAAGTTGGGCTGAAGGGCCTGTATCCACACTGTATCTGATTTAAAAAGCTCTTCATTGAATAAAGATACATAATATTCCACAAGAAAAATGCAAAGTGCTGGTGTAACATCAGTAGGTCAGAACGAGGCTTCTGAACAGCAGTCTGTTTCATGCTTTCATTGCAGGTGACCAATATCTGGAAAACGTTTCTGGGTGAACTGGTGGAGACGGAGATACAGAAATCTCTATGGAAAGCAGGAATCAGTTCGCCAGCACCTGGCACCAGTCTTGTAGATTTTGCAGATGTTTTTGGTAGGTGCTCTTCAAAATTGTCTGTTTCCTTAAAGTATTTGCATACCTGAGGCGGCCATGCCAGAATTAACAGTGAAGGACAATCCCTCCTACAATCTGAAATAATTTTATTTTCAAATTCCCACCACCTTTTGTCAAAATCCCTCCATCTGTTTAGTTTAGTATTATGTACCGAATTACAATGAAAATCTATTTGTCGCATACTATCCAGTCAGTGGAAAGACCATACTCAATTACAATCAAGCTGTCCACAGTGCACAGATGCAGGATAAAGGGAATAATGTTCAGTGCAAGATAAGTCTGATAGTCCAAGGGTCTCCAATGAGGTAGATGGTAGCTCAGGACCACTCTATAGTTGTTGATAGAATGGTTCAATTGCCTGTCTAGAACAAGTGTTGAATTGACAGTCCTACTGATGAACAAGAGTACTCTAAAATGTCCCAGGAAAAGAGAATTAAGTTTGGTAACATTGTGAATACCACATAGCAAACAAATTAAATTGACTGACTTTGGACACTTGGCATGTAGGAGCGTCAGACTGTGGGAGTGTAGTAGGACCTCGAAATGGTATGTTAGTTGTTGGACAGCTAAAAAAAATCATATAGCCATATAGACTTGGGTTTGAACCTGACCTCGGATGCTGTCTGCATGGAGTTTGTACGTTCTCCCTATGACCTTGTGGGTTTTCTCTGGGTGCTCCGGTTTTCTCCCACACTCCAAAGACATGCGGGTGTATAGGTCAATTAGCCACTGTAAATTACCCACATTGAGTAGGAAGTGGATGAGAAAGTGGGATAATATTGAACTAGTGTAAATGGGTGATCGTTGGGCGGCATGGATTCTGCGGGCAGAAGGAGGGTCTGACGAAGGGTCTCGACACGAAACGTCGGCCATTCCTTCTCTCAAGAGATGCTGCCTATCCCGCTGAGTTACTCCAGCATTTTGCGTCTACCTGTGGGCAGAAGGGCCTGTTTCCACGCTGCATCTTTTAAAATAAAAAAAAAACGAAACCATCGGCAGGAAATGGACTCTCGGTGTTCATTCTCATGGAATTGCTTCATCATTTTAAAGACTTCAATCAATTTGGATAGAAATAGTCTCAGCATGTAATTGCAGCATAATTTCTCATGCCTGGTATCCTGGCCAAGGTGCTCACACGTTTTGTTTGCCAAATGGGACTGAACAAAATAGCACAAAGTGGAGCAAATATGATTTAATCTTTACTTTGTTTCAGTCCTGAATTAGCTTCGCCTTGTACTCCATACCTTTTTATAAAATTGTCATCATTTTGGTTAATGTTATTCCAGTCATCAGCCAACATTCAGGAACACAAAGTGCTGGAGTAACTCAGCGGGTGTCTGGAGAACATGAATAGGGAACTTTTCGGGTCAGGACTCTTCTTCAGATTGTAGTTGAGGAGAGAAGAGCCCCCCCCCACCCCCCACCATCGTCTGAAGAAGGGTCCCGATACGAAACGTCACCTATCCATGTATTCTCCAGGGATGCTGCTGGACCCGCAGTAACTCCAGCACCTTGTGTCTTTTTTTGTAAACCAGCATCTGCAGTTCCTTGTTTCTACATGCTTGAACACAACACTCACCAGCAGAGGTCAGCATTGAGCAATTGGAGACAGGACTTGTGGCTGATATTTCTAGGTCTCAAAGCTAATTGTACCCGGGAACCCCCGATGGAAAAAACAAGTGACAGCTTAACACATTATACTGTGCCATCAATAGGCAGGATAATATACTAAGTTCTGTGTCAACCATCTACAACGAAGAAGTGAGTCCAGGGATGAGAAGTTATGGCTACAATTACATAATGAGGCTATTTCCATCCAAATAGAGTTGTTTTTTAAGTCTTTATTTAAGTAAAGCAGTGAACCTTATGATACTAATCACTAAAGTGTTTTGCTCCTTTAGCAGTTACTAAATGTAGAGAGATACAGAACAGGTAGATAGAAATAAATATTTCAATGTCAGGTTTACCTCTGGAATCAGCTGTTCAAATGGGTACTTGATACCCACTGCATCAAACAATGAACAACGCTGATTGACTTACACCCGGTTCTTGGGGCTAGTAGGCGGGTGCTTGTGTTTCAGTCACAAATCAGCTATGTATAAGAAGGAATTGCAGATGCTGGTTTAAACCGAAGATAGAAACAAAACGCTGGAGTAACTCAGCGGGACAGGCAGCATCTCGGGAGAGAAGGAATGGGTGACGTTTCGGGTCGAGACCCTTCTTCAGACCCTCCTTCTGCCCACAGAATCTACACCGCCCAACGATCACCCATTTACTCTAGTTCAATATTATCCCACTTTCTCATCCACTCCCTACTCAATGTGGGTAATTTACAGTGGCTAATTGACCTATACACCCGCATGTCTTTGGAGTGTGGGAGAAAAGGAAAGGAAAATGAGAGATATAGACGATGATGTAGAGAGATATAGATATATGTAAAAAAATAACAATGATAAATGAAAAAGGCCACTGTTAGCCGTTTGCTAGGTGAGAACAAAAAAATTGGTGTGACTTGGGTGGGGGAGGAATTGGGAGAGGGGGAATGCAGGGTTATTTGAAGTTAGAGAAATCAATATTCATACCCCTGGGTTGTAAGCTGTCCAAGCGAAATGTGGGATACTCTTCCTCCAATTTGTGTTGATCTTTCCAGCAACTGATATGGGGCTCCACATTAACCTGCAACACCGGAGCGAAGGCTACGCAGACAGCGGCTTCATCTTCAGTGACTGAATAGTTGACTAAGAAACATAAAGGCAACCAAGTCTCGATGCGCAGGCATTAATATTCTTTAAAACTTTCACGGTTCACACATGCCATGCAATTATGCAAAAATTATTCTTTAGACAATTATTTTCCTTCCTTTGGAGTGGCGTGTAAGACGTGGTTTTGTGTGGTTGAGAGATAACACAAACAATATCCCCTGCCTTTCCTCATACCGTCACAACTAAAGAGAAGTATACAAATTATTTACACATATTATTAATAAGAACATAGGAACAAGACATTCTTCTCCCGCAGGCCCACTGTTCCATTCATGATCATAGCTGAACAATGACGTAACCATAAATGCCTGACTTTCTCCTTATCCTTTAAATATAAAAAGCTGGAGTAACTCAGGCAGCATCCCTGGAGAAAACTAATAGACTCCCAAGTCCCCACTAATGGAAACAGTTCATCACCATTAACAGTTTATACTTCAATCAGTTAATTCCATCACCCTCTCAATTCTTGGGTATAATATCCTAGTCTGTGCTATCTTTCCTCGCGATTCAATGTGTATAGGTATAATTTTTATATATGTTCACCGAATGTAATCCTAGTCCACTTACTGCCTTTCTCAGCATTTTAAGTACAATTTTTTTTGTGTTGCTTGGTTCTCCTGAAGATGAAGCCCAGGAAGCAGAAGCAGTCAAGGTGTTGCATGCGATCTTTGACCTGCGAAACCAAGAGCTCCTTGTGAAAAAAGGCAAAATTGGAAGCATTGCTCACACCCTGGCCATGCTTTACTACCTGTTCATGGATTTCAATAAGGTACGCTTCACATTGTTCTTTCTGGAGAATAACCCGGTAGGTTGCACAAATCATTAGAAATTGATCCAAGTAGACTTGATTTGTTGAATGGAGTCAATTTTCGTTAATCTGACACAATTCATTAGACATTCTATATGTCAGATAATCTAACATATTGAGCTATCAAATGTTATTATCATGGAGGTAACGGATCGAGTCGACTGTCCATGAATGATGGGTATCAAACATTGTGTGCACAACATATATTGATGTTTATCTTTTTGATGAAAAAGCTTTCTATAACAAATACAATTTGAATATAACATATATAACTACAAAAAGCATACATAAGTTAATGGAAAAACACTCTGTAGATGGTGAAGTGATATGAATGTTCGGCACAGACATTGGGGCTGAAGGTTCCTTTCCTCTGCTACACTGGTCAATGTTGTATGTTTATAGCACAATACCAGATCTACAGCAGACAATCTCCCCGGTTTCTATTTTAGCAGATCCAGAACACCATCTCTTATATTCTCCATGGATGTGTCCTCCACACTATTGCAACTGCTTTGGTTTACCTAGTCTATATGTAGATTAATGTTCCTGATGATTATTGATTTTCCCCCTATTAGATGCAACTCTGGTCATGTAGTTTATTCAGTGCTCTAGGTTACACCGACCCACTTAGGGCCATATAGACAATTCCCATCAATGTTTTCTCACCTCCATTTAAAATGTTTCCACTGCTTGATCCTTTCTCCCTACTGCATTTACCCATCCTCTATTACCAGGGTAGGCACCTTGCTCTGCGGGCTCTCCTGGACTGAAGGAACAGTAGGTTAGACTGCTGTCCTTGAGTCTGGAGTTTGGGTGGCCTCCCTATTGAAACAGTGAGCAGCAAACTGCTAGCCACAGCATTGATCTGTAGCAGTATGGAATTATGCTGATGGCCATGGAAGAGAGGGACTTTGACCTTGATTTCCATGGGACAAGCATCTGAGTTATTAATGTGAGATAAAAGGTGATTGATTTTGTGAAATAATCACAAGATTGAAATCCGTACTGTGGTCATATTCTGCATGCTATACAGTTGCTGGCATTATCTGGGGATGCCTTATAGTGCAAAGAAAAAGGACTAGGCCTTGGGCAAACAAAATTCTCCCTGGAAACATTAGTTGAATTCATCAAAGAATGCGAAGTATTGGTACTCCATCTTAATCTGCTTTTCAACTGTTGTGTTGGAGTTGTGCTCATACTTCTCAATGTGTGGACTAAACAAGGTTTTGTATGACTGTGGTGCAACGTTTACCTCCTCATTCTCAGTGCTCTAAATGTAAAGGTCAGCATTCCTTTAGCCTGCCATTTTATATTTTCTGTCCCTGTTTGTGACATATTAATGATCACAATGCGTGGATCCCCAGCTTGTCTCTTTACGCCAAATCTGTAAGCATTCTGTTAGCACACAAAATAATTTTAAACAAGCCATAAAGATGGGAATTTGGTTAGTGGATGGTTAGATCTCATAGAGTGATCAGTAGAGAAACAGGCCCCTCGTCCCATCTTGCACATGCCGACCAAAATTCCCCAGGTAAGCAATTCCCATTTGCCCACATTTAGCCCATATGTAGTTGAGGCCAGTTTATTGGCTATATTTAAGAGGGAGTTAGATGTGGCCCTTATGGCTCAGGGGGAATCAGGGGGTATGGAGAGAAGGCAGGTACGGGATACTGAGTTGGATGATCAGGCATGATCATATTGAATGGCGGTGCAGGCTTGAAGGGCCGAAAGGCCTACTCCTGCACCTATTTTCTATGTTTCAATATCCCTCTAATCATTTCCTATCCATGTGTGTGTCCAAGTGTATTTTAAATGTTGTTACTGTACCTGCCTTAACTACTTCCCTCTGGTAGCTTGTTCCATACAGCCACCACCCTGAGTGAGTTGTGGTGCCCCTCAGGTCCTCTTGACCCTCTCACTTTAAACTTATATCACAATGGGTGACACAAAGGGTGGTGGGTGTATGGAACAAGCTGCCAGAGGAAGTAGTTGAGGCAAGGACAATCATAACATTTAAGAAAGTTAGACAGGTACATGGATAGGACAAGTTTGGAGGGATATGGACCAAACGTGGGCAGGTGGGACTAGTGTAGCTGGGACATGTTGGCCTGTGTGGGAAAGTTGGGCTGAAGGGCCTGTTTCACGCTATATCACTCTCTATGACTCTTATGTCCTCTGGTTCTTGATTCCCCTCCCTGAGCATAAGAGTCTGTGCATTCACCTTATCCATTCCCCTCATGAATTTTATACACCTCTGTAAGGTCTCAGCTGAAAATCGCCTTATATATTTAACTTAAAAATGTATTTATCACTTCACAGAAATTATCTGCCCATAACAATGCACAGTTCATCAGCTGTATAAGCGTCGGAAAGACGCAATTATTTTAAGGAGGAACTAAAACATTATTTTAAATAGACAAAAATGCTGGTAAACTCAGCGGGTGCGGCAGCATCTATGGAGCGAAGGGAATAGGCAATGTTTCGGCCCGAAACGTTGCTTATTTCCTTCGCTCCATAAATGCTGCCGTACCCGCTGAGTTCCTCCAGCATTTTTATCTACCTTCGATTTTCCAGCATCTGCAGTTCCTTCTTGAACATTATTTTAAATATATCTTCTGTCTACTTCATTGTTTTTGGAGGCATGTGATACACTTTCTAGTCTCATTGTGCTTCTATTCTTATTTTAGTTCAACTCATAGCCTTGTTTGTGCTCTTCAATCAAGCTACTATCCCTTCTCACAGCTGTGATTATAACTGATATTGCTGCCACAACTTATTTTATCCTGCTATGTTGTTTAAAAAATATTTAAACTTCAGCACCTTATGTTCTATGCAGTATTCCAGCATCAGAGGTTTCTTGTGTCTCAATCTTCACCATAAATGTTAGTTTTGTTCCGGGCTTTTAGACGGGAAAATGGAAGAGCTGATTTCTGGTGTATGTTGGAGTCATCCTTTACAGATTGCAGCATATAATTGATTGTAGAAACAAGGAACTGCAGATGCTGGTTTACAAATTCATGTTCCACGTTCTCCAGGGAAACTGCCTGAACCGCTGAGTAACTCCAGCACTTTATGTCTTTATTTCCCCTATATAATAAGTTTCTTGATGTAATCCTGGAGCTAAGCTTCCCACAATCCACTGTGTACCCAGGTTGTGAAAAAAAAACACTTTAAGCCCTACATCCTCCTCCACAGAATGCCATCAGACCTATCTGCTTCCAACATGTTCTGTTTGTTTGAATTTTATAAGAGCTTTGATGCATTTTGTCACATTCACAAGAGCTTGGAGGTAAAAATAATATTACTGTTTAAATATTTAACTAAGGGGAAACTCTAAAGCAAACACTTGAAAATTCACTCTGGCACTGCTCACACAACCAGAGTTTGTTACATACAGTAACATGTGTAATCCATGGAAAGAAGGCAAGAAATGTACAATTGTAAATGGCTCAGTTGCAGCCCTGTTTCACCACTTCATGATGTCAACATCCTATTATATCATAACCACGAAGATGTACATAAGTGCCTGAAATAGAATGCAATACTCCAGGTTTACTGAGGGAGGAAAACAATCCAGGAATTGAGTATTGAGATACAGTATGGAAACAGGCCATTCGGCTCACCTAGTCCACCCCGATCATTGATCATTCTTTGACACAAGTTGTACGTTATCCCACTTTTGCATCCGCTCCCAACACTTGGGGCAATTTTCCAGGGGCCAACTAACCTGGAAACTAAGAACAGGTGTTGGTTAATATGCAAAAGTGCTGGAGTAACTCAGCAGGTCAGGTAGCATCTCTGGACAACATATATAGGTGACATTTCGGATGGAGACCCTTCATCAGACTGATTTGTGTGTGTGTGGTGGGGGGAGGAAGCTGGAAGAGGGGGAGAGGCAGGAGAAAGTGTGGCAGGTAATAGATGGACACAGGTGAGGGTTGTTCTTTTAGGCAGATGGCTGGAATGAATAATAGCAGGTTGACTTTTGATTTTGTTTTTGAAATTATCTATCCCAAGGCTACTGTGGTTGCTCAGTTGCTAAGTGTTCAAAGCAGCGATAGATAGACTTTTGAAGACAGGATTTTGGATGGGGAGGAAGATTAGGATATTTCATGATTCCAGGAGCTATATGACTTGCTCCCATTGGGCAAAAGGCATAAAAGTATGAAAACACACACCTCCAGATTCAGGGAGTTTCTTGCCAGCTGTTATCAGGCAACTGCACCATCCTACCACAACTAGAGAGCAGTCCTGAGCTACTATCCACCTCATTGGTGACCCTCAGACTATCTTTCATCAGTCTTTACTGGATTTATCTTGCACTAAACGTTATTTCCTTATCATGTATCTGTACACTGCGAGTGGCTCCACTGTAATCGTGTATTGTTTTTCCGCTGATTGGTTAGGTCGCAACACAAGCTTTTCACTGTACCTGAGTACACGTGACAATAAACTAAACTGATATTTTTCAGAGATCAGAGAAGCTTTTGTCTGCCTTAAGGGGGATTTTTGTAACTTCTAATACAGTATCTTGCCTTCTTGTAGGCTACTGAATATGGAGAACTGGCTTTAGAAAACACCGAATTGAACGTACAGGACAAAAATGAGATCTCGACAATCCAACGGCTCCTTGAAATGTCTAAAAAAGCACTTTCATATCCCGGAGGGAAGGGACCGTCCCCCTATGACTGGGCTAACACATGCTGAAAGTTGTCATATCAGCGTGCTGGGATGTTCAGTTTTAATACCAAAGTGGAGAATCGGTTACACCATCAAATATTTACATGGAAGTGACTTGAGACAATGCAATGTATTAACAATATATGTATTAAAATAAACCCAGAAAACTGTGAGTTTGTTTAACAAAAGGATCATAGCAAGTGAGGCGACGCAAGTTCCATCCGCGGCGGTCAAAAGCCAGTACCATATAACAAATAATGGCAACATACCACACAGACGTGTATTTGTAAAGCGCCAATATGTTTCACAGCCATCTTATAGGCACTTTTCAAGTCAGTACTTTCTACAAAACTGATTTGTGTAAAGCAAAAAATCGCAGATGGGGAAATACAGGAATTAACTACGTGATTTAGTCAAGGTGAAAATAGCATTGATAACACATCTTTTTGAGATTGTTTGTTCCATCCCGAATATCAATACTGCCATTGTTGGATTATCTCAGCGGGTCGGGCAGCATTTCTGGAGAAAATGGATAGGTGGCGTCTCTGGTCGGGAAAAACAACAAGGTGATGTTTCAGACATTCAGTCTCGACCTGAAACGTCACCTATCCAGGGCTGGATCAACCATTAAGCAAAATAAGCACATGCTTAGGGCATCAAGGGAAGGGGGGCACCACAGAAATGGTAAATGGTTTAGGGTTGGGGCTACAGTTGGAAAAACAAATTCAGGAAGAATGTGATTACTAGGAACATGTCTTGAGGCGTATCATAGCTGTTATTCGTACGTTAGCTGAACGTGACTTGGCTTTTCGAGGAACGGAAGAAAGATTTGGATCATTGCAAAGTGGGAATTTTTTAGGGCTGCTTGAGCTCATAAATCAGTTAAATCCATTTTTAGCAGGTCACATTTCAAAATATGGAAATTCTGGCAAAGGAAATCCTTCTTACCTGTCCAAAACCACCTGTGAGGAACTCATTCAACTGATGGCTCAAAAGGTCCATGCGCTTAGTGTTGACGAGGTAAAATCTTCTGGTTATTTTAGTTTGTCAGTTGATTCAACACCAGATCTGTCACATATCGATCAGTTAAGTGTTGTACTTAGGTACTTAAAAGATGGACAGCCTATTGACCGCTTTTTAACCTTTCTGGAAATGAAAAGCCATACCGGTGAGGAAATGGCAAATCAGGTGTGCAGTACTTACGTGAAGTTTTGTAAGCTGAACTTTTCCAAATGTAGGGGTCAGTCTTACGACAACGCTGCTAACATGTCTGGGCGTTATAAGGGGATGCAGCAAATTTTTTTCTAAACAAACAAGTTTGCTATATATGTGCTCTGTGAAGCTCATTCACTAAATCTGGTAGGCCGAAGTGCTCTTAACTGCTGTCAAGAGGCGGTTAATTTATTCTCTACAGTGCAGTCGCTCTATACCTTTTTTTCAGTCTCAACCAGCCGGTGGAAAATTCTGAAAGGTTGTATTGGAAATGAAAGTGTCTTAAAATCCCTCTCTGATACCAGATGGGAGGCACATGCTATTTTAGCAGCGTTAGACTGTATAGCCGAAGACCAGTCACAAAAGGGAGAAACTAGATGAAAGCTAGAATTCATTTTATGTTGAATTTTTGGAATGAGATTTTGCAAAATGTTCATAGAGTAAACCAAGTTCTACAGAATGAGGATGTGAACTTAAAAACATGTGCAGATCTGTATGGATCATTAGCTGACCAACTGTGCACTTCATGAGTTGAATTTGAAAGATATGAAGCAGCTACAAAGGAAATGCTACCAGATGTTGATTACAAGGCAGCTCAAACTCACAAACGTATCAGAAAGAAGGTACCCAATGATAATGACGGAGATGCACCAGAAGTATATCTGAACAGCAGAAATAAATTTCATATCATCATCTTTTACACAATTGTTGACAAACTTAAAACTGAGATGAGAAGAAGAGGAGAGATAAACAAAGAAATATCAGAGAGATTTTCTTTTCTAAGTGATGTGCCACATGTCACTTCAATTACTTCATCATCTACTGAAATTGAAAGGTATTCTCAGTGTTTGTCAAAAACTGATTGATTGATGCTTACCCAGAGGACTTGAACACAAATTTCTCAGCTGCGGTCCAGCAGTTTCACTCATATGTACGCCATAAGTTCAGTACAACAAAAAAATGTAAAAACACGATTCAGTCATGCTGAACTTTATAAAATAATTGTCGAAGACAATATTGAGTGTGCCTTTCCAAATGTAGACATTGCCTTTCGAATATATTTTTAGCATTAATGGTCACAAATTGCTCAGCTGAGCGTTCATTTTCTCAGTTGAAGTATATTCAAAATCCCATCAGAACAACTATGCAACAAGGCAGGCTGGATGCCTTATCTCTACTAAGTAGAGAAGCAGATGTGTTACGTAAGATTAATTTTGAGGATCTGATCAAAGACATTGCAATTAAAAAAAGTAGGAGAAAACTTTTCAAATATAAATAAAGTGGGAGTATACAAAAATAAACATTATTTTCCATCTTACTGTTAGTTTTGTTTCATTTTGAAAAATAAAAAAATATTTTATAGTTTATATTTTGAATTACATATATATGGGTCACCAAAATCTTTTAAGTGCTTAGGGCCTCTATGGGTCTTAATCCGGCCCTGCACCTATCCATGATCTTCAGAGATGCTGCCTGACCCACTGAGTAACCGCAGTACTTTCTGTCCTTTTGTGTATTAACTGTCATCTGCAGTTTCTTGTTTCTACTGTTTATGCACTTAAAAATCATTGATATGATTGGGGCAGCGAGGTGGGGACAATGAGGCAAAATAAAACCTGGAGCTGGAACTGGCTGCCGGGAAGAACGTTGGAAACAGATATAATCTTGTTTAAACAAAGATTATAGGCAAGCAAACTGAAAATCCATAACATACAAGGTAACAGATTAAGATCGGGAACTGGGTCTGAAAAAAAAGTAGCTAAATGTGCAGAACGGCCTTTAATGCGGAAGATTTCTATCAAATGATTCCTAGACCGACCACGTACACCCTTAGAGTCGTCACGGCCGGTTCGCCATCCATCCTATTTTTCCAATGATTCTCGACAGAGTAAGCATCTGCGGGATCTCTGCATTCATACACAGGATGCAGCAAGCAACAGCTCTTTAGTGATTGTTTTAAAAGAGAAACATAACCAACTTTAAGATTTAAGAAAATAAGGTAGCAGAGTTTCGCGGGGAGTTGATTCTTTTCACCCTACCCACTTTTATAGGGATTTGCAACTTGATAGCATTGCGGGTGGTAGATGCAGACTCTGTTTGGCTAGCCCATAATTTTCCCATCCAATGTGGTATAGATTGACCAAAATTTGCCTGTGTAATCCAGTAAATCATAGATAAAATTTAAATATGGAAAACAAAGCACACTGGCTCTGAACATATTTGTGCCATACGAATCCAACGAAAATCCAAAACCAACTTCTCAGTTCAAACGTGAGTGTTTAATGTTGACATTGTACAAAAATCTCGACGGAATGTTTTCCAAGAGGCTGTTTCATTGCAGAACACATATGATGCATCCGTATTCGACATAGCCCTTCACTTATCGTTTGATTTTTGTTAGAAAGCACAATTCAGCTTAATAAATGATTTTAGTTTCTATTAAACATTTTATTACATTCTAGAAAAAGTGAAACAGAATATGTACAGTATTTACCATGATCAATGTAACTAACATCACAGCCATGCCGTTTCAACTAATTATTAAAATACCACTTGAGGGAGTTTCACAAACTGCTAGATCCATAAAACATTCTATAAACTCCAACGTGATATTTGCAAAACGGCTTAGGCTAATACTTTAATAACATTCTTTATAAAACACAAACTTGGAGTCATAGTGTTAAATATCGTTTAACAAATGTAATGTTCACAGTTTTTATTGTTGAGGTTTAACCCCACACCTATGGATCTTTATATATTCACTACTATAGGGACTTTGCATTGCATTTATTTAGTGCCATAGAGGCTGAAGGAAATACATGGTAGAAGTTGAGAATATATTCATACAGCGTTACAAGCTGCTGCAAAAACAGGGTAGGGTGGGAGGGGGTGATAAACTACCGGTAAGGTTCTCTTATCTTAATATTCTGCTTACATTCTGCATTCTTCACACATCTAAATAGAGGATCCTCAGTTGTTGTTTTATTCTTCATTGTTTGATTTCCTGCTTTTGAATCAAATCTTAAGTGAGATTAATATTTTTAAATATTAGGATAATAAAGGTTTTCCATACATTTGTATTTTCTGTTATTTGTGTAGTTCATATCATGACGACTTATCCATCTACAAATGTAATAAAACTCCAGTTGGTTAATTGTTACAAAATCCACATACAGTGCCCTCCATAATGTTTGGGACAAAGACCCATCATTTATTTATTTGCCTCTGTACTCCACAATTTCAGATTTGTAATAGGAAAAAAATCACATGTGTTTAAAGTGCACATTGTCAATGTGTTTATTGGCTCCTTAATGCATATATAAGAGAGCTCCCAGCACCTAGTCTTTCCCCCAGTCTTTCCATCACTGTTGGAAACTTTTATTGCTGTTTATCAACATGAGGACCAAGGATGTGCCATTCAAAGTCAAATAAGCCGTTATGAGACTGAGAAACAAGAATAAAACTGTTAGAGACATCAGCCAAGCTTTAGGCTTACTAAAATCAACCGTTTGGAACATCATTAAGAAGAAAGAGAGCACTGGTGAGCTTACTAATCGCAAAGGGACTGGCAGACCAAGGAAGACCCCCACAGCTGATGACAGAAAAATTCTCTCTATAATAAAGAAAAATCCCCAAAGACCTGTCCGACAGATCAGAAACACCCTTCATGAGTCAGGTGTGGATTTTTCAATGACCACTGTCCACAGAAGACTTAATGAACAGAATTACAGAGGCAACACAAACACAAATTACTGGTTAGCCGCAATAATAGGATGGCCGGATTACAGTTTGCCAAGAAGTACTTAAAAGAGCAACCACAGTTCTGGAAAAATGTCTTGTGGACAGATGAGACGAAGATTAACTTATATCAGAATGATGGCAAGACCAAAGTATAGAGGAGAGAAGGAACTGCCCATGATCCAAAGCATACCACCTTATCTGTGAAACACGGTGGTGGGGGTGTTATGGCCTGGCATGTATGGCTGCTGATAGTACTGGCTCACATATCTTCATTAATGATACAACTGCTGATGGTGGTAGCATAATGAATTCTGAAATGTATAGACACATTCTATCTGCTCAAGTTCAAACATGTGCCTCCAAACTCATTGGCCAGCGGTTCATTCTGCAGCAAGACAATGATCCCAAACATACTGCTAAAGCAACAAAGGAGTTTTTCAAAGCTAAAAAATGGTCAATTCTTGAGTGGCCAAGTCAATCACCTGACCTGAACCCAATTGAGCATGCCTTTTATATGCTGAAGAGAAAACTGAAGGCAACTAGCCTCCAAAACAAGCGTAAACCAACGATGGCTGCATTACAGGCCTGGTGGAGCATCATCAGAGAAGACACCCAGCAACTTATGATGTCCATGAATTCCAGACTTCAAGCAGTCATTGCATGCAAAGGATATGCAACAAAAAACTAAACAAGACTACTTCCATTTGCGTGACATTGCTGTGTCCCAAACATTATGGTGCCCTGAAATGGGGGGACTATGTATAAGCACTACATGGTGAAATCAAAATGTGTAAAAATGGCCTTTATTAAAATCTGACAAAGTGCGCTTTAACCACATGTGATTTTTTTCCTATTACAAATCTCAAATTGTGGAGTACAGAGCCAAATGAATAAATGATGGGTCTTTGTACCAAACATTATGGAGGGCACTGTACATAGGGAAGGAAAGTGCAATACTGATCTTAAGAATTCAGTTTATTCCCATTCAAATTAAAATTAAACCACTACCAAGTATTATCGGTCTCATTAGTCCTTCAAATTTTCAAACAATGCATGTCAACCATTTAACCACACTCTTAATAGCTGTACAATCACAAAGCATGCATGTGCTAACTTCTCTCACACACTCGCACAGAATATAATAATACAATTGGTAACCCTTAGCTGAATGAGATGGTTGTCCAAAAAGAAAAGATTAGCCAAGAGTTTGTCTCTTCATGGAAAAAAAAGGTAGTTTGTATTAATGGACAGAGATATCACTCGTATCATCAGAAACCAAATCTTGACGTACTTCTATTGGAAAATAAGTTACCATTTGCTTCATTACACCTTTGGGCTGCGGTCAATCAGGTGTCAACACAAAGCTGTACAACCAGGCTGCACAGGTATCACGTAAAGTGGAATCAGCACTACAAGTAGAACATTTTCTATTTCAGATTCCTTTCATACCCAAATGACAATTATCCAGTGGAACAATACTTAAAAACAAATAAAAATGATTTAAAAAAGTGTTTATAAAATATCCTTCGTGTGACAAAACATGAAAAATTGACATAAGTTTATAAATTTTCAAATTCGAGCTGCCATTTGGGCAAGATCAAAAAAGCTACAAATTTAGGTCTATAAAAAATTGTCTATAAAAAAAGCGTACAATGTCCTTTTGGTGCAGTTTACTATTGCACCTTTCAG
Source organism: Raja brachyura (assembly GCA_963514005.1). The sequence goes on from OY740811.1 coordinate 32,049,083, forward strand.
GACTGCAGCCCAAGGGTATATTATTTTGAACAAAACAAATATTCCAATTTTATTTTGACTATCTGTAACTCCAGTAATTTGATCCTGAAGACAATGTAATTACACATATCACTATTGCTAGATGCTATTCACAGCCCCTTTTGTAGAATATGTAAATACAATGTAAAGTCAAGGTTATAGATTTTGAACATAAACTGCTGGGTTGAAAATGCAGCAGCCTTTAGTTCACTGTAGTTTACCTAAAGAGAAATAATCAGTAAATTATTTTCCACAAAACATGAAAATGCAGCACCTGATACTACTTTACCCGAACAAAGGTCAGTGAAAACAAATGTAATGCACATCTTCCAAACCATCATCTTGGTAAAGGTTAAGTTGCACAAATTTCCAAGATTTGTTCTTTGAAACTGCCTTAGTTACTTTCCTAATGTTGTCAAGGATAGCTGGTTGTGCAAATGCCTTATACCCAAAACTCATTTGTGGCCTTTCGACTACTGCTTAATAATCCCATTTGAACAAGGCACCCAGTCTAGCATGCACAGTCATACTTTCACAAAATACTTTGCTCTAAACACAATGTTCTACAGAGAAATGCAGTTAGTAATACCATCAATAAATTCAAACTTCACAGCTGTACAGTTCAATGCACCAGAACACTCAGCTTATTCATAAAGTGTACATTTTCATACTTTTCCTTCCCATTCCTATCCCAATGTTTAAAGAACATTGTGTTTATGAAATAAGCCGTAAAAGCATAAATTCAGTTTTCAGATGTTCAAATATTTTTCTCTCTCTTAAATACAAGTTCAATTTAATTCCTACCTACATTTGCATAATATACTACTTAGGGTATATTATAATACAGGGTTTCTCTTACTGTTCCCCCTCGGTCTGGAAACACATCCAAATATCAGGGTTGGCACAGTTGCCTCCGTTTTACACTCTATAAAATGAACTGCTCTTAAGTTTACATAGGGCAAAAATACAAGTATTGGACTGTGATAAAACATTTACAATTAGGAATTCCAGTGGAGTTTTCTGTAAAGTGGAGAGTCTGCTTTATTTGCCAAAATTTCAGAATGTGTTTCCAAATTAATGGAAACCATTTTGCTATTGTTCTGAAGTTAGGACAACCTAACTGACAACCATTCCTTGCTTAAAATGTTTAAACTCCTAATCAAACTGGAATGAAAGAGAATTGTGGATGATAAGATAAAGTCTCCGCCAATGTCTAAGTCTAAAAACTGTGCAACATTTCACTATAATTATTGGGCAGGTGGATGTCATAATTAATAACAAATCTTATCTGATGTTGGTTTCTCCCAAGGGAGGGAAATGTTCAGATGACGTTTCGATATGGGACCCGTCTTCAAACTGATAACTACCTGGCACTTTTTTGATATTTACATTCGCAACACAATTCATAAAAAAAACATTGCACAGGTGAAGAAATTTATGTCTTAAAAGAAATTCTGTGTGTGTATGGCTTGAAAATACATTGCATTTGTTTACATGTTTAAAATCACCATTAGCAGAACATAAAAAGCAAAAAACACTTGAGATTTTAGCTGTAACTATTTCGTCAATAGCTAACTGCATACCATGAATTAACTCACTGGTTTACCTAGTTTTAATATCTTACTATAACCAGGATACATCCAGTGCACACAATGCTGCATTATATTAACCAACTTGTCTTGATATTCTGAATAGTTTAAAAGTAAAAATATCAGTAAAATCTTAAATTACTGAAAGATGAGGCAAAGCATCATAAAACTTCCAATGCTTCTCCATTACTACGTTAAAATACTTTCACCTTGAGCTACTGCAGTTTTTAAAATTTTGTTACGCTTCAGTTAGCAACACGAAATTAATTGCGCAAAATTTACACGACATATTTGTGCAAATATGAAGGTACTTCATCCTCTTAAATTGTAAACCATCTCCAATGTCAGAATGCGATTTTCCAACAGTTCTGGAGCTCTCCAATTTCACACAAAAGCGGCATCTGCTTTATTAGTCACATCTCTCCTTTGTCAACAGGAGCCTCCCGCCCATTTATCACAATCTTGGACTTTAACATAGATGATAGAAATTTCAAAATTTAAAGCCATCTTTGTGACGCACAATTTTGCAGGAGATAGAAAACTATTTACAAGTAACAATAGTCAAAGAAAACAAGAAAGAATGGGGTCATTAACAGTGTTGAAGCATACCTTACTTATTCAGTTACATTTATATCTTGATAAAAACCTTGTTATTCTTAAAATATATTTACAGGGAAATCAAATAACTCCTTTAGAAAGAACATTGGTAAGTAAGTTCAAAAAGAGAACAATTATGAAAGCTTAACAGTTTTTGCAATGAACATTGTTACCTGCAAATAAAAGTTACTGTCCCTTGTTGAGATTATACAACTTCTTCGCAAAAGTGGTTTTAAATTTTGAATTTTCTCCCTCATCTTTACTTCCCCAAGGACAAGGTGATGGTTCTTCCCTCCGGCAATTCAACTTCAAGCCTGATTAGCAAACGTTAGTGGGCTAATTGACTTGGAGTCAAAAGCAAAATATTACATACACCAGTGGAGATATTAAAATCAAATCTGCTTTTATCTTTTGTTACTGTTCATACTTTCCTGCTGAGGTTAATTGCCTTGTCCCTCTAGCCCAGGCACAGTAAAGTCAAATGTAATGCTCTATACACATATGCTCAGTCATATTGGTGCCATACTCTCTTCTGCGTTAATACACTCAGCTGTCTAGAGATAATATGCAAAATTATTTGCATCTGCTTCGAGATTTTAGTCAACATATAACTCAAGATATCAAGTTACTTCAATGTAATATTTGTTTTAAATACTACAATAATTGTCTGTTTCTTAAATGGGTATATTTAATGAATTAACTAGGTTAGCATGTAACTTCTCATCCAACATAGCAGCTGCCACTTAACAGCCATTTTACTTGATTTTTCATGACACAATCGCTAAATATGCTGATGGCTCTTGTTTAAAATTGCCAGTATTATTAGGCGTATAGTGAAATAAGCTTATGATTCAACTAAGATTGTTGAAACACGAGTAATTTTAAATAAAATTAATTTCAAGTTACTACCTTGTAAATACTAGTACTTTTAAAGTGTCTGAACTTGTGCTTGCTGACATTTACACACACTTCCACAAGTCACACAATCAGTAATGTGCACTCAATCTCATCAACAATTACTGACATTTGAAAAACGCAATTTGATGGCAACGTTGTGCGAATCATACTGGAAGATATAATTCATAAATACAATTACTTTATCTCTTTACAGCAGAAGCACAATTGTTCAAGAAGTTGGAACTGACTTCTGGCATGCCTGAAATAATTCAGTCAATCCTCTGTATTCGCACATTTTGTGGATATTACCCACCTGACAGATAATCAATATTTTGCGATATAAACATCCAATTTGCAAACAATCATGTAAAATGATAATTTTCTAGTTCTTACTAAACTCTGCACTCTGCACTTTGTGCATTTCGCCGATTAAATCTGCAGGTTAAATGCAGATATGCATTTCAACACTTCACCCATAACTTCAATGATATTATTCAGGGTAAAAACACTGGGGACTCAAGCTTCAAACAGGACAGTCTACGTTCATCTTAAACTGCAATGTTGGTACAAGTATTAGCAACCAAAATTAAAATGATAGAGAGCACTGGGGCTGTAACATAATGCATTCAAACCACATATTACCTTAGTCAGTCGTGAACCAAAAGATTTTCTGCATCAAAGCATGAGACTACTCAACCTATTTATTTCCTTGATACTTCAATGTAATGCCTAAGATTGTTTTTTATGGATTGTTTTTTGTCAACTCAGTTAATCAACTGAGTTGACAAAAAAATGAAGAATTCATTAATCTCATAATAGAATCTCCACTCAGTAGTTCTCTCACTTTAAAACAAAGATAAACATCTTCTTAGCAACTTGTTTTTCCATACCCTCAAGATGCATTCTTCATCCATTAATTAGCCTGGTAGGCAACATCATATTCCAACTTTCAAAGCCCATTAAGAATATTAAATGATTAGCCATGTCATTTTTCACACTGCCAATTAATTTTTTGTCATTCATCTTCTGTAGACATTTATTTATTTGCTCATCACCATTTTAACTTTACAATTCAAAGATTTTCTTTTTCGAGAAAAATGGAGAGAAGAATTGAAATTGCAGCTTATATTATTTTTGGTTTGAGCTATAATTTTACTTTAATTTAATGTATCCTTATGCTGAAGACAGCTAAAATATCCAAGTTTGTTAGTGACTTTATGCTCTGGAATACTAATTGACCCATTTGTTAATTAGCCCATCAGTTCAAATTGTTCCCACCAAAATTCCTGAAAAATGCTTAAATTCTGTGCAGTCCAAGTAGCACTGTTAATACAGTAGACAGAGAACAAGGGATATGAGTAGCACCTAATCTAAGGAAAGGAAAATAACATGGATGGGCAGTTCATTGTAGAGAGGCAAGAGATTGATTCCAAATACAGGAAGTTCATGATATCAACCATGTCAACATAGAAAGGTGTCAAGCAAAGGCCATGCGTTTCCCAAATAGCACTGATGGGAGGGTTTTCTCCACAACAATAACTGGTTTCTGCCTTCAGACATTAACCAGCTAGCTTCTTATTGGCAAGGCCATGCTTTTTAACCAATCAACTGAACTCATCCTATAGTGCTACTGAATTAAATATACATGGTGTGCTTAATGAATACTCCCACCCACCCACCTCAATGGCATCGAAACAGCATAACCCACCTGGAGTGGATTGATGGTTGTCATCAGTCTGGGTTTTTCACAAACTCAGACTTAATGATTAATATGGGAGAAAAAAATTAGATCATGTCCCTTCAGTTAATTATTTTACCCTTTTCTCCAGCTGAGCTGGGAAAGCACCCCTGTTTATACCTATTAGTAGAGCTTTCTTATCTCACTCACTCAATAGTTTAATTTCTGCATTTATGAGATTGTTCATGTTGTAGCCTGGTTCAGGCAGTACAGTGTGCATGGACCTGGAAGCAGTAGTGTCAGAATCCCTGACCTCCACTATTTCGGGGTCACTCTCACTGGAACTTGATCCCACACTCATGGTGAATACACCTTCCGGAATGGCACTGACTGGAGCTCCTACCTCCGGCTCACTCGTTTCACTAGCACTGGAAACTACAGAAAGAAGTGACATTTTCCTGGTCAGTCTGCTTGGCAGTAACGACAGGGCATAGTCTGCTATGATACTGCTTACATCCAGATTGCAAGCTTTGTCAAAGGCTTTGAAACCCACATTTGCATTGGCTTCACATACTACAAAAGAATCATCATCTTTTCTGAGAAGATCGATACCGCAAATGTCCATGCCCAAAATATTGGAAACCTGGATCGCCAACTGCTTGCCCTGTTCACTCAGCTGGTACAGCACACCAACACCTCCTAGCAAACGTAAAATAAAAATATTAATTCATTATTCGAGAAAATTGACATCAGCAACGTTTCAATTTTCGACACCATCAACTGATCTACAATTACTGCTAAAAACTAGTACGCAGTTAACAGTGAAATATTATCAATAGATAATCAGTTCATGCGGGCTGAATCCTGGCAATGTTGGTTCACAAAGGATTTGGACCACACTCTATGATTGTCTCAAATGCCAAAGCAAGAACCTCTGGTCTCCCCATTGTGAACATTTTAGTTCTATGGAAACATCAATTACAAATCAATTCAGACTGAATTGTGGACAGCTTTTATTTTGTGACAAAGTTCCATAACATTTCCTGATGTACCCATCTTAACCCAAGTCTATTAAACTTGGGAATTAAGGTCTGTATAATCAATTTTCATATTGACTTTACCATCAAAAATTGAGGGGAACCACAAGTATTCGTACAAAAATTCTAAAGTGCAAAATCTCACCAAGTGAGCAATTGCTTTGCATTCTTCCATCAGTTGAGCAGCGTAACATCGCACCAATTACACGGCCTCCCACCATCACCACACGGATATCCTTCCCATGGGATTCCTTTACATATTTCTGGAAAAGGTATGGAGCATCATGTCGTATTAGGTGAGATAAATCAGTCAAATGATGCTTGTCCCGTGCCAGGAAAACTGCTTTACCTGAAGGGGGGGGGGGGGGGGGGAATGACAAACAAGTAAACGCTGTTTACAATCTATTCCACTGTATAACGATGTATAATTTCTATCAGAACCATAAAGAATAAAGTTTAGAATTTTTAAAAGTAGCACCAAGAGCCACAAGACAACTCCATATTATAATTTAAGATACAAAGTAAAGTGTAGCTCAGCAGGTCAGGCAGCATCTCTTGAGAACATTCTCCAGATATGCTGCCTGACCTGCTGAGTTAATCCAGTACTTTGTGTCTTTTTCGGTAAACCAGCATCTGCAGTTCCTTGTTTCTCAATATTATAATTTGTCATGGCTTACACCCAGAAATTAAAAATAAAATGAGACTTTTGTGATTCCCAAAAGTTTGTTCATTTGAAACTTTGCTGCATAGCAACTAAGAAAGGATCAGTCTAAAATGTACGTATTATATAAATTATGGTATTATGGTCGGAAGTCTTCAACTGTGCTTAAGTTGATGCTCCATGCATGTGCCAGGCCAAATTTTGCAATTTCAGCATCATCTGATAATATTTGTTAGAGTGATCTACGAGTTCTCCTCAGGATACGGCACGGATCCTTTCCCAAGGAACATTCATGACCCGCATAGTTGACGTGGGAAATATGACTGCTAACCAGCCAGAAGATATCTGTTGTCCTATAGAATTAGATAGTCTCATTTTCCCATTCTTAACAATAATGCTGACATTAATAAATTGAGCTTGAGCCTATTCTGGGCTAACGTTGATATTCCTCTATACAATTTTCCCACAGATAAGTTTTAAAAATGACACTGCCTCTGGTACAGATGGCGTGTTTCTAGATAGGATTCACAAAATGGATGTCAATGTATTATCTAGGATGTATTATTTTTGGGTTTGATGTGGCAAAATTCCAGTTAGTGTCAATAACAGTGTGCTGTAACCCTGTGGTAGGCAGGAGGAGGACCCGCACTCCAACTAAAATCCAATTCTGCACAATCTGTGCTTATAAAATGGTCATCAATGACCATTTGTTCTCAACATAAGTGATTAATAAAAATGATGGAAAATAAATTTAAATACGTTTTACTGTGCTTGTGCTGAACTACAAAATGAAAAAGAGTTTGTACCTCGATGACCTCGTGTGTTTTTAACTACTACTGGATAACCCAAAGGCTCAGCTTCATCAATCATTTTTGAAAAGTTTTCATGGCCACCTGTTGTAAAAATAGACATAAATTTATTGTGCAAATAGGAACACGAGTACAAATGCTTTAATCCACAATTCCCCACTTCAGTGGTTTTTAAAAATACAAATATGTTGCCATTCTCTTCTCTCACTGTCCCAACCTTAACAAAATATTATACAAACATCTAAATTTGAAACAATCTTTGCCTTCCACTGGCCACACTTCATTTAAATTACTGCACCCAACCATTTCATACACAAATGTGGTATTCTGGTCTCAAATGCTTCAGCTCTCAGTCTTTGATGCAAACAGCATGAAAGGTATTGGTTGGAAGTCTTCAAGGACATGCAATATTCATAATCAAAAAGAACTTGAAGATCAAGAATGGCAAGCATATGCATTTTATAAAATGAGTGTAGTTTCCATGGTCAATTGTCAACTTAATAACAAGGTATGCCCTCTACTGACAATACTAGTCACAGCATTGGATTACAGAAACCAGTGTTATCTAAACAGTAGCTTTGTCAAAGGATTTTAATTGTTTACTTGGCTTCTAAATTCAACAAACATAAAATGTTGCTTAGAAGTTTACAGAAGGGTCAAAGTGATCCATTTATACTTGCCATAAGAGAAAGTATCAGGTAAAGGTATTCCATGACCAGCTAGCTCCTGGAAGGTCCAGAACTTGTTAACACAGTGCAATATAGCCTGAGGACGATTGGCTAGACGACAGCCCATCTTCTCAAGGTGGCGCAGTAATGTTATATCACTGTCATTCTGTACTGAAGGGGTGGGAACTCTAACCACCACCACCTGAGGGTAACTGGTTACCAGATCCTGTTTGATACGCAGTCCTGCAGAGGGCAATATAACACAACCAACATTAAAAGTATTATACAATCATTTAATTGTAATGTAATTGTCTGAGTTATAATTAACTAATTGACCCGAAACGTCACCCATTGTCCCGCTGCGTTACTCCAGCTTTTTGTGTCTATCTATAGATGTGAAAAGGTTAAATGCTTTTAAATATATAAAGGATATATAATGGATCCTGGACTAGGTTATAGCTTATATTTCATCTCAAGCAGGTCTTTTCCAGTGGACTGATAAGAGAGAGTGACAAGCCCGGGCTTACCTCAGGTTGCTGTGTATTGAGACAATGACCGATGCCTTTGAAATGTGTCTACCAATTGAGGAGAGAGAGAAGCCTAGACTTGTCTCAGTGACGTATATTGAGACAATGACCGATGCCTTTGAGATGTCTTGTCCTGAAAGTGCCAACTGATAAGATGCCTTTTAAATGTGTCTACTAATTGACAAGAGACAAGCTCAGACGCATCCTGTGGTAATGTGTATTGACTGACCATGACTAACATCTTTGGAATGTGACTAAGTGACAAACACACGGTATAAAACATCACTGCAACTTTGTTCATTGAAGTGATGGCACGGGGGAAGTCAAGTGTCTGTGTTGCTTACTTGACTGGTGTGTCCCCGTCACTTCTGCCGGCAGATGATCAGTAAAGCTGGAGTTGGTCTAATTAACCTTTTTGTGAGTTGTCTGTTTATTAAGTCGTGAACCTTATCATTGGCGTAGTCGGCAGGATTTCGCTGGGACTGTCAACAGATGACTGTGCAAGAGGCTACAGAGTGACTGGGATCAGACAGGGAGAAAACTGATCTCTAATTGGACCATTTGAGACCGACTCCCGTAGAAACTCCTGGTAACATATGTTATCCTTCGTCAGAGGTTGAACCGCCAAGGTCTTTAATACAGACAACGGCAAGACTAATTGTGTATGTATTTTGCTACCAAGAGAGTAGTCGCCGATTGGACAGAGCAAACTGTAGATTGGTAATGATGAACTAACAACCTGCTGTACCGCTATACTATGAGTACCGATTAAAGATAATCTTGAACTCCAGATTATACAGTCTGCTTATTTACATGGTGTCATTAAGCTTGTGGTAACCCACTGCGTCCGTTTATCGGTTTTTATTTCTGTTTATCAGTTTTTCTTGCTTCACTATGACTAACAACAACACTACCTCTCCCGAATGCTCTCCCTGTCGGTCACCATGAGTTTACCCTGCTGCTTTCTCACTTCCGGGTTCACCACCTCCCTCTAACATTTCTGGCGAAGAGGGAGAGGGATTGGTTCGTACGCGTTCGGGCTGTATTAGTAGACCACCTGACAGATATGGCGAGTATGTTTGAATTCTAAGTTGCATGTGTGTTTAACCATATTCGCTCTTTACCGGGAAGCATGTAGATTGGTTATTGCATGTGAACTGGATAGATTATGAAAGAAAACTGGCAGGGAACATAAAAACTGACTGCAAAAGTTTTTATAGATATGTGAAGAGAAATAGATTAGTTAAAACAAATGTAGGTCCCTTGCAGTCAGAAACAGGTGAGTTGATCATGGGGAACAAGGATATGGCGGACCAATTGAATAACTACTTTGGTTCCGTCTTCACTAAGGAAGACATAAATAATCTGCCGGAAATAGCAGGGGACCGCAGGTCAAAGGAGTACTTGAGTGAAATCCAGGTTAGTCGGGAAGTGGTGTTGGGTAAATTGAATGGATTAAAGGCCGATATATCCCCAGGGCCAGATAGGCTGCATCCCAGAGTACTTAAGGAAGTAGCTCCGGAAATAGTGGATGCATTAGTGATAATCTTTCAAAACTCTTTAGATTCTGGAGTAGTTCCTGAGGATTGGCGGGTAGCAAACGTAACCTCTCTTTTTCAGAAGGGGGGGGAGAGAGAAAACGGGGAATTACAGACTAATTAGTCTAACATCGGTAGTGGGGAAACTGCTAGAGTCAGTTATTAAAGATGGGATAGCAGCACATTTGGAAAGTGGTGAAATCATTGGACAAAGTCAGCATGGATTTACGAAAGGTAAATCATGTCTGACGAATCTTGTGGAATTTTTCGAGGATGTAACTAGTAGCGTGGATGGGGGAGAACCAGTGGATGTGGTATATCTGGACTTCCAGAAGGCTTTCGACAAGGTCCCACATAAGCGATTAGTATATAAACTTAAAGCATATGGCATTGGGGGTTCAGTATTGATGTGGATAGAGAACTGGCTGGCAAACAGGAAGCAAAGAGTAGGAGTAAACGGGTCATTTTCACAATGGCAGGCAGTGACTAGTGGGGTACCGCAAGGCTCAGTGCTGGGACCCCAGCTATTTACAATATACATAAATGATCTGGATGAGGGAATTGAAGGCAATATCTCCAAGTTTGCGGATGACACTAAGCTGGGGGGCAGTGTTAGCTGTGAGGAGGATGCTAGGAGAATGCAAGGCGACTTGGATATGCTGGGTGAGTGGGCAAATGTTTGGCAGATGCAGTATAATGTGGATAAATGTGAGGTTATCCACTTTGGTGGCAAAAATAGGAAAACCGACTACTATCTAAATGGTGGCCGATTCGGAAAAGGGGAGATGCAGCGCGACCTGGGTGTCATGGTACATCAGTCATTGAAAGTAGGCATGCAGGTACAGCAGGCAGTGAAGAAAGCCAATGGTATGTTAGCTTTCATAGCAAAAGGATTTGAGTATAGGAGCAGAGAGGTTCTACTTCAGTTGTATAGGGTCTTGGTGAGGCCACACCTGGAGTATTGCGTACAGTTCTGGTCTCCAAATCTGAGGAAGGACATTATTGCCATAGAGGGAGTGCAGCGAAGGTTTACCAGACTGATTCCTGGGATGTCAGGACTGTCTTATGAACAAAGACTGCATAGACTCGGTTTATACTCTCTAGTATTTAGGAGATTGAGAGGGGATCTTATAGAAACTTACAAGATTCTTAAGGGGTTGGACAGGCTAGATGCAGGAAGATTGTTCCCGATGTTGGGGAGGTCCAGGACAAGGGGTCACAGCTTAAGGATAAGGGGGAAATCCTTTAGGACCGAGATGAGAAGGAATTTTTTCACACAGAGAGTGGTGGATCTCTGGAACTCTCTGCCACAGAGGGTAGTTGAGGCCAGTTCATTGGCTATATTTAAGAGGGAGTTAGATGTGGCCCTTGTGGCAAAGGGGATGAGAGGGTATGGAGAGAAGGCAGGTACGGGATACTGAGTTGGATGATCAGCCATGATCATATTGAATGGCGGTGCAGGCTCGAAGGGCCGAATGGCCTACTCCTGCACCTAATTTCTATGTTTCTATGTTTCTAACCAATCATAGTAGAAATAGTATCACTAACCCCACCTTACTCTACGATTCCTACTAACACCCACTTCCTACATTGGTCAGTCTTGGAAGCGGTAACGATGAACTAACAACCTGCTGTACCGCTATGCCACGAGTACCGAATAAAGATGATCTTGAACTCCAGATTGTAGAGTCTGCTTATTTACACAAACTAAAACGGTTTGTCGTAAATTAATCTATTTTTGCTACTAGGAAAGTAGTTGGTAAGAGATTTTGCTACTGGGAAAGTTGTCGGCAATTGGCTCCGCAAACTAAAAAAGTTTGTCGTTCACAAAGTAGCCGGGGGAACGCCCGTCCAACATATGTTATTTGAATCCTAAAATTAACAAAGACTATAGAATATTAAGTTATAAGCTAACCAAAAGTTTGGGCGATGAATCTTGGTCAGTCGGAAGAACATGGAATGTAGAAACTGTTAAAAAGGCAGAAAAGATGAAAAAGGATAGTATACCTAAGAATTGGAATGTGGTACAAGCATAATGTAATTGGCATGATAAAACAACAGGAAAAGGCCGGAAAAAGAAAAGGCCTGATTGAGTCGCAAATTAAGCGCCAATTGGTAAAAGAAAAAGGAGGAAAAAAGGCGCTAAAACGACATAACCCCGGGGATCCCTTGTCTGGCATGGCAACACTGTTTATGGAAGAAGGGGGGATAAGGAACAAATTAGGGGGGGAGGAGGGGAGATGGGGAACAAATAGCGACTCGGAGACTAAAAAGGAAGGTGAGAAAAAAGAGGAGAAAGGGCTGATGTAGAAGAGGAAGGAAGAGCACTGATGAATCCAGCAGTGAGAGAGTTAAACAATGCAGAGCCAGAGTATCATTGTGACAGGATACACTGTCGGCCCTTACCTCTGCCAAAGCACCAAATTCTGCACATTGGTCCCCACAGAACGAAAGATTTTAGTAGACAGAACAGCCTTGCCAAGACCTGGGTGATGTAAAAAGTTAATACAGAGGGACGCCTCTTAGAGCGCAGCGCGATTTTTAGAAACGAGAGGGCGGCGACATCGATTCTTTGATGGGCCTCTGGCTAACCTTTTTCGGAATCGTTTGTGTAACTGATGTTTTTCTGTCCGTTCTTTTATATCATATACACTGCCTTACGAATGCTGGTAAGGAGTGAAAACAATGGAGATACAATTTCAAAACGTAATTGTGATGCCCATTTTCCTTTGTGAAAATTCCATGTTAATTCAGTACATCACATGTGGAATGGTGGGCAAACCTATTAGTGTATTTGGGTGTATAAAAGTTTTAAGAGGTTGAATAATTTCCTTGAAATTGTGTATAATTGTGTTACTTTTGAGTGAGAATTGTATTGTTTTAAGGTGTGTGAATATCTGTGAGATTTAGTATATTGAATGAGATGTGGCAACTTGTGAATGTCACAGAAAAAAATGTTTTAAGAGGTAGTGTCTCTTTGAGAGGTTGCAGTTGTGTGGAGCCACACAGTTATTTTCTTTTCCTTTGTTCTTTGGATATGCTTATCTATTTATATGGAAATTAACTGTTTATTCTTTGTTTTCTTTTGACTTGAATAGAGGAAAGATGCAAAAATGCAGTTTGTTTTGTCTTATCGATGTTTTAAGTTGTTTTTTTCCCTAATTCTAATCTTTTGAGCCGAGTTCAAAAAGAGACCTGGATGCTTTTGGCATCCTGATTAAAGTGTTAGACGAGATTGAAAATGCCAGTATCGCAGAGAAAAGGAAAATGTTGATTTGGTAAAATTGCGATTGGTATGCATTTATGCTAGGAATTTGAGGTTATGAATTTGGGGAGATAGATTGGAACAATTGGGAATGATTATTAAATTGTGTTTTTTTCCTAATAATTATCTATTTTTTAAAGGGTTTACGGATATTGGCGAACCTATTGATGACTGATTTTGAGTTTGAGTTCTTTTGCGAAAGCTTGTTTTGATGTGATAATAGTGTTTGTCTTTTAGAATGCAAATAAGCAGCCAGGTTTCCTGTCTCCAGACAAACAAATGTATGGAGCCTTGAAGCATGTGCTGTGTAAGGAACAAATGAAGGTCTATGCAGTATTGTGTTAGTTGATCACATCAGACTGTAGCTTACAAAAGGTGGTTTGAGGGAACTCACAATGAGGAGTAAAAAGTGAGAGGTAAAGTAGATTGGGGAGGAGAAACATATTTGGACAATTGAAGAGAATACTTAGGTGGTGTCACAGGGAAGGCGATGAAGGAGGCTTCTAAAGACCGATTTCACATTTCCAAACGACCCACAGAGCTTTGGATTAGTGGAGGGAATGAATAGGACACTAAAGAGTTTAAGTATAGTCTTGACTGAGACTGGACAGGAATGGGTTTAGGTATTCCCAGTCATTCTGTTGATTCACAACAACCCCAGCTAGAGAGACAGGATAAACTCCTTTTGAGTTGATAACAGGACAAGCTATGCACCTACCAGAAGATGGCCGTCCTTGAAATGAGGATGACCACAGGCTATGTACCCCCTGGAGTGCGACTAGAGTGTGGAAGTTACACCTACACGTCCTCAGCAATTAACTAATTATGTATGCACAGCAATGAACCCATGACTTGCCAGGTCTGCATTCCCAGGTACGAGAGGCACAGAAGTCACTACCAGTTGAACACAGGGACGAGTCCATATTGTCAGATTACTTACTGATAAGGTACTGGGACAGGAAGAAATTGAGACTGTTGAAAGGAACTGTACCAAGTGCTATCAACAACATCAACCGCCGTGAAGATTGAAGATCACCCCCGGCGATCTGATTGACTGTAAACAGTTTGGAGAACCAAGAAAGGACAATGGGGCTATTGACCCTCCCTTTATTCTGGGGTTGGCCCAGATGGACTGGACTTGGGAAAATAATTTGTTTTTATGAGTTTTGAATTTGCCCTTCGTGATAATATAAGTGTATGCTGTGTGTGTACGTACATCTCATATAATGATGGAGGAGGAACTGTTTTCACAATAAGGCAGCAACTAATGGGTGCCTTCAGAATGGCAAACTTGAGGACTAACCCATATTTAAAGGATGGTACACCCCTCCCTTTAAACACGATTGGAAATTAAAGATGACAAGCACAGCAGATATACCTCGACTGTAGATAGTAAGAGATCCGCACAGGCCAGTTAATACTACCTGTTTTTGCTACAACCAAGGCACTGGTGTATTTTTGGGAAACAGTATGTGTATGACAACCCAGTCAGCCAACATTGCCGGCCACCTGACCGGTTAATGGCACATATTTTGTATGTGGATCCTGGGCCTACCCATGGTTACCAGGAATGTCGCCAGCAGACGGGCCAACTGGGAGCGACTAAAAGGACCCCATCACTGGACAGGGTGTTATGTTGCATATGTGGTCCCACACATGAGAAGCATGAACCAGTTACACCAGCACACGGGGGTTTCCAAGCGAAGCCTAACGAACGCTGAGCATTTTTTTATGATCCTCTTCCCGTCCTATGGTAGTATCACGGGAACTCATTAAAATGGCCTCCGCTATGGAGACGCTTGCTAATGCCACTGCTGCCTCCTTGAGTGCAACCCAGGAGGAGATAGAAGGGGTAACAGCGGAGATGGTAGCTATGAGAACTGTGGTATTACAAAACAGAATGGCCCTAGATATTATCCTATGAGTAAAAGGAGGAACGTGCGCCATAATCGGCCGGGAATGTTCCAGTTTTATTCCCGATGCTTCCTCCAACATTACCGACTTGGCCGCCCATATCAGATTGGAAGTAGCTAAAATAAAGAAGGTAGGAGCTGAATTCCATGATTATAGGGGGAGGTTGGTGGCCATTTAATATGTTTGGAAGGACTTGGTGAATTATTGTCCACTATGGAACGATTGTATTACTATTGTACTATTTGTCTGTTGCAATGCTTATGGCCTTTCTTATGTACTCGGCGAGGACTGTAATTGTTATCATCAAAATGATAAACAGGAATGAAAAGCTTAAATGCTTTTAAATATATAAAAGATATATAATGGAATCCTGGGCTAGGTTGTAGCTTATATTTCATCTCAAGCAGGCCTTTTCCAGTGGATTGATAAGAGAGAGTGACAAGCCCGGTTTACCTTAGGTTGCTGTGTATTGAGACAATGACAGATGCCTTTGAAATGTGTCTACCAGTTGATGAGAGAGAGAGAGAGAGAAGCCAAGACTTGTCTCAGTGATGTATATTGACACAATGATCGATGCCTTTGAGATGTCTTGTCTTGAAAGTACCAACTGATAAGATGCCTTTGAAATGTGTCTACTAATTGACAAGAGACATGCTCAGACGCATCCTGTGGTAATGTGTATTGACTGTATCTCTAACCATGACTAACATCTTTGAAATGTGACTGAGTGACAAACACACTGTACAAAACATCACTGCAACTCTTTGTTCATTGAAGTGATGGCACGGGGGAAGTCGTCTGTGATGCTTACTTGACTGGTGTCTCCCCGTCACTTCCACCGGCAGATGATCAGTAAAGCTGGAGGTAACTAACCTTTTTGTGAGTTCTGTTTATTAAGTAGTGAACCTGATCAGTTGAGGAAATCTAAATATTATTCATGGCCATAATTTTCTATACACCCAACATCTAATGCTGAATTTCTTGTCAAGGCATAGCAAGATGACCTAATTCTGCATTGAATTGTAAGGTAGTTGCTTCCAAGGAAAATACCCCGACAGATCAAATAAAATTATTCTCACATTCAGCTATGGGTCATTTACACATAAAACAGTTCTCCTGCTGGCACTCATTTGTCCCACCACAGTTCAGAAGGAGCAGAAAAAAACAAAGAAAGTGACAACTAATTAAGTTGTTTGGAGTAAAAAAGATTAAAATGTAGAAGGCATGGTATTTTTGGAAAAATCTCTGATAATTAAACATATTTTAATTTATTTCAATACACATTGACAATTTTACTTTTATTAATTGTCATTAAAATCATACATGGATTGGAACATCAGGCATGAGTAATGTGGGCACCTAGAGCTAAATTGGTGGAGTTGCAGCCAGTGTGGAAGGCTGTCAAAGAATACAATTGGATATAGATCAGTTACAGATAAGAGGGTAGGAATGATAGATGGAGTTTCATCTGAGCAAGTGTGAGGTCTTGCATTTTTGGTCAAAAGTATGCAGTTAATGACAAGACCCCTTAACAGCATTAATGTACAAAGGGATCTTGGAGTCCATGTCCATAGGACCCTGAAAGTGGCAAAATAAGTAGATAATAGTAAAGTAGGCATATATATGTTATGCAGGCCTTTATCGGTTGGACAGAGTGTACAAGAGTCAGGAAGTCATGTTACAGCATTACAAACCTTTGTGCCACGTTTGGAATATTGTGCACAGTTCTGGTCATGGAGGCTTTAGTGAGGTGCAGAAGGGGTTTACCAGAATGCTGCAGCAAGTACTCAATGAGGCCAAATAGAATATTGAACTTTGCTGGCAAGGGGAGGTGTTTAGAAAGTTTTAAAAATAAGTATACAGGGTGCAGCTGAGGCTACACCTGGCTAACCAGGTTTGGTTCCATTGCCCATAGCAACAATGAAATTATTCCAAAAAAAGTTTAACTGGCCTATAACCTGGATTGTCCTATCAAGCGAGGCTAGATAGCAAAGACTAGGAATTAATGGTTCCTTTTCAGAATGGCCGGCAATGGCTAGTGGGGTGCCGCAAGGCTTGGTGCTGGGACCCGTTATTTACAATTTATATTTAGACGAGGGAATTAATTACGACATCTCCGAGTTTGCGGATGACACAAAGCTGGGTGGCAGTGTGAGCTGCAAGGAGGATGCTATGAGGCTGCACTTGGATAGGTTGGGTGAGTGGGCAGATGCAGTATAATATGGATAAATGTGAGATTATCCACTTTGGTGGCAAAAACAAGAAGGCAGATTATTATCTGAAGGGTGTCAGTTTGGGTAAAGGGGACATGCAACTAGACCTGGTTGTCCTTGTACATCAGTCACTGAAAGTAAGCATGCAGGTACAGCAGTCAGTGAAGAAAACTAATGGCGGGTTGGCCTTCATTGTGAGAGGATTTGAGTTCAGGAGCAAGGTGGTCCTACTGCAGTTGTACAGGGCCCTGGTGAGACCGCACCTGCAGTATTGTGTGCGATTTTGGTCTCCTAATTTGAGGGAGGATATTCTTGCTATTGAGGGAGCGCAGCGTAGGTGCACCAGGTTAATTCCCAGGATGGCGGGACTGACATATGATGAAAGAATGAGTCGACTGGGCTTGTATTCACTGGAATTTAGAAGGATAAGAGGGGATCTTATAGAAATATTCTTTGAGGATTGGACAGGCTAGATGCAGGAAAAATGTTCCCGTTGTTAGGGGAATCCAGAACCAGGGGTCACAGTTTAAGAATAAGGGGTAAACCATTTAGGACTGAGATGAGGAAAAACTTTTTCACCCAGATAGTTGTGAATCTGTGGAATTCTCTGCCATAGAAGGCAGTGGAGGCCAATTCACTGTTTTTTTTTCAAGAGAGAGTTAGATTAGGGGTAATGGAATCAAGGGATATGGGGAAAAAGCATGAACGGGGTACTGATTTTGATGATCAGCCATGACCATATTGAATGGCGGTGCTGGCTCGAAGGGTCAAATGACTTACTCCTGCACCTATTTTGTAGGTTAGATAGGTCAGGTCTGTACTTTGTTTTGGAGTTTCAAAGAATGATGGGCGATCTTATTGAAATATAAAAAACATAATAGTGTTCAGTCTTGAATTAGGGGACAGAGTTACAAGGTGAGGCACCAGTCATTTTTTCCCATGGGCGATAATAAATTAAAGTGGAGGTAGATAATATTTTAAACAAGTAGGGGACCTGACACATAACAGTAGTTAATGCCTTGGGTACATCATCCATTACCATGTTGAATGGCAGGCCAAGCTAAAGGAGGCAGCAGACCTAATCTCATTCCTATTTTCTTGTATGTTCTTGTGCAAAAATCAAACTGCTAGAAGAAATCAGTGAGTAAAATGCAAGAGGAACAAATGAAAAATGTCAGCATAAAAATCTCAGAAAAATTAACAATGGCTTCAGATTAACTATGGGGAAGTATTTGGCTTCACACCAATTTCATTTGAATAAAAATTGCTTCTTACAGATCCTTATTTGTTTGTTCCCACAAACAAAACCATTTGGTCTGAGCAAAATTCATTAGGAATCTGATTTCATTTTCTTGAATAGTTGATGCAACTTCTGGACTATGAAGCAACATACTCTGGTGCAACAGTAGCTAGAGATTTTTCCTGCACAGACATACAATAGGGTGTATTCAGTGTTTTGTTAATTTTTCCCAAATACATCTGGCAGTATGCATGACTAGAAAATGGCCCCAGAAATGAACAGAAAAATGCAAATGCAAAAAAAATTAGAAGATAATTATTTCACAGGTTTCTTTAGTCAACAGTTTCAAGAATTCTTTAATTCACGATTTGATAACTGTATTTGTAATGTATCAATCTTTCCAACATTGTCCTTGGCTGCAGACACACTTCATCCTTCACCTCATCTGTTGGTTCAACAAGTCCTTTTTCTTCCAATCAAAAATCACAAATGCTAATAGCTCTCCTATAGGGATGTTCCTCCAAACTGATCTTCTCCAACTTTGAGTGACTGTCTCAGAAACAATGGTCTAGTGGTTGGTCAGGGATCTTAGTTCAGAGGACTATTTGAGAAAGTGCTTTTTAATGCTTGCAAGGCAGAGATAGATTTGCCACACGATAACAACACTGCCTCTTTTCTAGTGACAATTTTGATGTTGACCTTTGGTGAAGGTATACCGCAAGCATATTGGGGGATAAGATAGAGTAAAAGAGTAGTGTGGAAAACTTGAGACAGTCAGAGTCGTTCTGCATGGAAACAGTCTCTTTGTCCCAATTCCTTTATGCCAATCAAAATACCCATCTAAACTAGTCACATTTTCCTGCGTTTAGTCCATGTCCTTCTAAACCTTTCCCATCAATATATCTGTCCATCTTTTAATTGCTCTTATAATACCCACCTCAACTACCTCCTGTGGCAGTTTGGTCCATATACCCACCACCCCATGCAAGGTGTAATTTACACTCATCTCCAGCAATACTCACTCTATTGTCCACACCACTTTCCAATGTAAATGAAGTACATCTAGCGTACTTTCCAGATAGAATACTTTACTTCTAACACTTAAGCATTCAAATAGATTGGTGAATACCTTCAATCACCCCACAAGCATGATACCAAAATTCCAACTGGCAATCACTTTTATTCTCCACTGTTCTCATGCTGATCCTTCCTTCCTGTATTGGTACCACAAAGCTCAATGCAAATGTAAGAGTCAACTGTTCATCTTCCAACTGGGATATCAGAATCTTCCAGACCCACTATTTCGACCATTGACTATGTATTTTCCCTTCTGGTACATCAGGTTCTCCAATTGACAACCTTTTTGAGATTGACCTTCATCACTCCCATTTGTCTTCCACATATCACCCCTTTTGTTTTGTTTTTTCACTCTTGCCTTCCTGTGACAGACTTCCTTGAGTTCTATCCTCTCCCATTTCCTAACATTCACCAGCTTTTTAAGCATCTTAAAACTTGTTTTATTTCTTTGTTTTATACGTTTCTCAGTTCTGATGAAAAGTTAACCCTGAAATACATGTTTCTCTCTCCATATATGATACCTGACTTATTGAGTAACTACAATATTTCTACTTCAAATACATCTGATGTATTTTTCTTTTGGGCTACAACTTTAAGAAAGCCTAGAAAAATTGAAATAATTGAAATTAAGACATAAAAAAAACTCTCCAATGACCAACGCATATAGATGCTTGCTTATGCACATTGCCGAGTATTCACCCTAGGCTCGGCAATGTATCCAGCCAATCATCCTCAGCTGTTTCATCAATCCAGGACCCTTCATCACAATGTCAGGTATTCAGAGGATAGCACCATATGCGCAACTCTTCAAACAATAAAACAGTCCCTACCCATGTGCGTTCAAAGTCATGTTAAGAAGCAGTATATAAATTCTAAGTACAAAGCAATGATCATCTTCAAAAAGAGAGTATTTATTTAATAGGATTAATATTATTAATACCCCCATTATCAACATCCTGGGAAAATTAATTACAGGAATGTTACAAATAGCATGGCTACAGATGCAGATCAGAGGTTGGGTACAGTGCAGAATTCAGTGGATGGGATGCTCATCACTTCTCTGGACGACTGCATCTCCATCAATACGTAACATCACTCAAGATGAAGCAGCCCCCATCATTGATACCTCATCCAACAGTTTAAGCTCTCATTCCCTCTGCCATTGGTTCATTGATCCTGCAGTTGTATCACCTACACAATACACCACAGAAACTAATCAAGATTCACAGCATCTCCAAAACCAGTAACTTCAACCAACAAGAATGACAAGGCAATCTTCTGCAAGTTCCCTTCCAAGACAAACATAACACAAAAAAGCATGGGTCACTTGGTTTGGTGTGGTTGTTGTGCATTCAATAAGATCATGGCTGACCTTTTAACTCTGAGCCATTTTCCAGTACTAATTCCACATCTGCCAATTCCCTTAATATTTAAAAATCTATTGATCTACTAAACAACTGAGCCTCTTTGGCTTTCTTCGATAGAGAATTCCAAAAATTCGCCACCCACTGTGTGACGAAATCACTTCTGATCTTTGTTCTAAATGGCCAACCCCTTATTTTGATTTGGACATTTATTACTATTCTTTCATCATTTCAGAGCCAAAATCCTGGTTATTCCTTACTAAGCAGAACTACAAAAGTATCATCAAAGCAAGGTCCAGCAATTGAGGAAGACAGCATATCACCACATTCTCAAGGGCAATTAAGAAATGGCATTAAACGTTGAGCTAGCCAATGCACCCACACAAAATAAATCTCAATTGCATAAATGTACAAGTAAAACCAGACACAGCCACCAAATACAAAACATAAGCACCTTAAAGCTGAACTGCAAGAAATGTTTTGGCATTTCATCAAATCAGTAGCAGGTTATTCAAAAAATATGCATATAAATTTTGCAAAGTAAATGGTATCAAAACACGTCTGATTACCTTCAAATATGACAAAAGAATCTTTGAATTCTGAATAAACCATAGTTGGTCATAGATACGAACATATTCCATAGCAGCTCAATTAAAATTCCAATTTCAAAGAGATGCCACGTGACACATTAACGTGACTTTTGTCAAACCACACGCTGTTTTAATTCACATTTCGGTGTCTTTTGTGTTTCCAAAACTATTTTAAGATTATTCTTTGGTTCATAAAGGCTTACAGTGAACATTACAACTGCAATAAAAGTGGATATTTTCCTTCCAAACTGCTATTTTCCTTTGAACAATCCTTTTGTGAATGCATTAAAACCCGAGTACAATGGCTCCCCGATTGTTTTACTATAACCCTGCAGTCAATGATCGACACACACACATATATATATATATATATAATATATATGTATACATATATGTACCATCTATAAATTCAAAAGGACAAATGATGACTGATGCAAAGCATTAATGTTGCAGAGATTTCAGTGAATATATTTTAGTTATAAAGTGGTTGAATTGCCTTTGTCTGTATACATGGAGAGACAATGGTAGGAATTCCCTACGTCAGTAGAAAATGATCCATTAATTCAGCCTGCACTTTCTGCAGTGTTGACCCCACCCCCACAGTCTGCTCACATAACCATGCATGCAACATTTCTCTGCCAACAGGATCTGCACTAGTAGCAACATAGGCCACACACACACCTGAAAATAATCCCTCTCCAGGCTGAGGACATGCAAACAGCCAAGGTATTACATTTAAGGAGCTGGCCATGGAGACTACGGCTCCCCTCTTTTGCTGCAAAGCATTTTCTGACATGCTGCTTTGTGGGGAGACGCTGTCACCATGCCTACACCTTAAAGTGATCTCTTTATTTTACCTCCATCAAGTCACCATGCTTTGACTCATTAGCGCCCCCCCCCCCCCCCACCCAAATACCACCTATGAACCCTGATCCTCAAATCTCAGTCCCTTTCCCAAATCCTTTCCTAATCCACGAGTGTGTGTCCATCTCCAGAGTCTGTTGGCCACAGCTGTAAAATAAGGGCAGTAGGTCACTTTGTCAATGCCGGTAAAATGGCTTAATATGAGAGAAAAACCCTAGGAATACATCTCCTCTTAAACATGAGATTCAATGGGAAAAGGGCGTTATCATGTTTCAGAAATTCACGATATGGATGGTTTTCTGTGAACACAGGCACAATGCAGGGCTTTCAATTGCTACTGCGGACTGTATTTGGTCACTATTTAATTGGATTGCGCTCATTTAGTAGCAAGATTAATAGCAAATACTCAAGCACTTCTTCTGAGAGGCTATTTAAATCATCCAGTCCTTCCACTGTCTTGTTTGACAGGGAGACTCACTTTTCAAAGCAATCGTAATATTAACGGTGAATCTAGTTATTGAGATTATTTATATCATAATAACACATACCAGATGCATATACCAGATTAAATAAATAATGTGTAATATTTAGTTACCCTTCTCACTCCTCAGATTAAAGAAAATGCCAATTTTTGTTATACCTACATTGAAAACCAGAGGGTAACCGTGGAGAAGGTGGGTTCATTCAAGGTTAATGGAGGGAATTTGTGCTTGGAGTCTGGAGATGTAGACAAAGTACTAAACAAGTTATTTTGCTTCTATTTTAACTGAGTCAGTATAGAGGACAATGAGATCAGTGTGGAGAATACTAACATTCACAGTTAATTTGAGATTAAGGAAGGAGGTGTTGGGGCTCTGGTGAATACATCCTCAGGCCTTGATGTGATTTATCCCAGGTTATTGAGAGAGGCAAGAGAGGAGTTTGCTTGAACCTTGACAATATATTTGGCAACTTCTATAGCCATTAGCAAGTCCTGGAGGACTGGAAAGTAGCTAATGTTGTTCCTCTGTTTAACAGAAGTAGGAAGAATCCAGGGAATTATAGGCCAGTGGGGCTCATGTCAGTGGTAGGGAAACTATAGGAGAGGATTCACAGTGCTGGAGTAACTCAGCAGGTCTGAGAACATAATTGGAGAACATGGATAGATGATGATTTGGGGTAATACCCTTCTTCAGACTGATTGCGGGGCGCGGGTGGGGGGAGAAGAAAACTTAAGAGGGGAGAAGTCAGGACAGCACGGCAGGTAATGGGTCTACATTGGCAAGGGTTGTTTTTGACAGGCAGATTGTTGGAACAAAGGTCAGTGATAAGAATAGTGGGTGTGAGACAGGTTTGAGGCATTGCAAAGCCAGAGGGAGGAAAGTACCTGGGGAGGTGGGGACGGGGGAGGGGAGGAAGCTTAGTGGTAGTCCAGGTGGGGGATAGTTATGTTACCTAAAATTGAAGAATTCAATGCTCATACCATTGGGTTGTAATATGAAGTTCTGTTCCTACAGTTTGCATGTGACCTCACTCTGACAATGAACGAAGCCCAGGACAGGAAGATCAGCATGGGAATGGGAAACGGATTTAAAGTGGTTAGTAACTGGAAGATCCAGAAGGCTGCTGAGTCTCTGCTTGGTCTAGCCGATGTACAGGTGTCACATCAGGAACACAGGATGCCATGGATGAGGAGGGGCACGTGAACCTCTGCCTCACCTGGAAGGACTGCTGGGGTCCTTGGATGGTGGCTAGGGAGGGGGTATAGGGACAGGTGTTACGTCTCCTGGGGTTGCAGGGGAAATTACCTGGGAAGGGGGTGGTTTCGGTGGGTGGGAAGGAATGAGTAAATTGAGGAGTTGTGAAGGGAGGGTCCCTGTGGAAGGCGGAATGGGGTTGAGATGGGACGATGAGGTTGTCGGCTGTTTTCAAAATGGGGTGAGTATCCAGAAATCGGAGGTGAAAAGGGACTTGGGAGTGCTCGTGCAGGATTCCCAAAAAGTTAATTTGCAAGTCGAATTGGTAGTAAAGAAAGCAAACTCAATGCTAGCATTTATTTCAAAAGGGCTTGTATACAAAACAGGGATGTATTGTTGAGGCTCTATAAGGTGTTAGTAAGGCTGCATTTGGAATATTGTGAGCAATTTTGGGCACCATATATGAGGAAGGATGTGCTGGTTCTGGAGAGGGTCCAGTGGGGTTTACTAGAATGATCCCCGGAATGAGTGGGTTAATCGATGATGAGCGTTTGTCACACTGGGCCTGTACTCGCTGGAGTTTAGAAGAATGAGCGGGAACCTTATTGAAACGTACAGAATAATGAAAGGCTTGGATAGAGAGGATGTGGAGAGGATGTTTCCACTAGTGGGAGAGTCTATGACTAGAAGCTATTGCCTCAGAATTAAAGGACGTTCTTTTAGGAAAGTGATGAAGATAAATTTCTTTACTCAGAGGATGGTGAATCTGTGGACTTTTTCGCCACAGAAGGCTGTGGAGGCTGTCAGTAGATATTTTTAAGGCAGAGACAGATAGATTCTTGATTAGTACAGGTGTCAGAGGTTATGGGGAGAAGGCAAGAGAATGGGGTCAGGAGGGAAAGATAGATCAGCCAAGATTAAATGGCGGAGTAGACTTGATGGGCTGAATGGCCCGATTCTACTATTCTTTATGGCCTTATGAATGGATAGGTTCAGCTTCAAGACAGTGCATAGGCAGATGAATGGAATTAGATCTTCCCAATAATTAATTGGAAGAAATCTCTATTCTTCCAAAACTGGACACGACTATAATCAACATGAGAAACAGATGCACTTAGGGAATCTGGAGAAAGTTAGTAAATTGAGACTGAATGCTATCAGTTTATACATCTTCTGATCTTTTCACTGAGGGGCTACATATTGATGAGAAAAAAGCACTGGAACCAAGGAAAGGTTTTGCATGATGTCAGAAAGTGCACAGTAGTAGGAAATGAAATTGTTGCAGGCGATTCCCAGATATGGCTGCATACATGAGAACCAGATAAGAACATATTAATGCAGTAAAATGCAGAAAAATGGCCTGATCAACTGTGTCAAAGGCTGCAAATGGGTTGATGAGGATGGACGAACAAATATATCGGTGGATTGTCAGATGGTGAGTTATCGTGCGCTTGATTTGCAAATCGACACATAGTTTTAGCAGATGGAATGAATTTGGCTTTTCAGCAACGTATATGGCACTGCGTAAAATTATAATGTACAAAAGAATAGAGAGGAATGCATCTTTTAGATAAGACTATGAATAGCTTAGACAATAGCAGAATTTTACATTCAGGTTGTGCCGAAGTGGTAGAAAGAAAATATTAGTCCATTGCTGAACATAAACTGGAATTAATTTTCTCATCATAAATATGGAGGTCAAAATTTCTCTCCACCCAATCCAACTATATGAATACATAGAAATGAAAAGCAACCTTATTTGAGTGAAAAATGAATTTAACAATTTGACATTAGATTTTAAAACTTAATGGCTCTGCTCTGACTAAGCCCCTTAGTCTATACCATTTAAATTCAACAGAAGTGTCTTCATTTGGCAAATAAGCTTAAAAATACAACACAGTGCCAAAACAGAAGACCCAGATTTAACTTGCACGACTCCTGCAGCACAAATGCTAATTTTCTGGTCTGAATTTTATCCCTTAAAAATATTAATCGTTCACAGGAATTATTTATTATTCGTTAATACTTTTAGTGGTAATATCTCAATTCAAGCAAAGATCTTACATTAACTATTACTAAAATAACCAAAAGGAAAATCTGGACCCCCATTTAGTAAAAATAATAAGTAAAGCCCTATATTGTAAAATTTGCTTAGTATATAAAATGGATTGCGGAAAGCTGCTCTGCAATAAAACGAGATTTTGTTCAGGTGCTGCAACAGATAATAGTATAAAATGAACTTACTAAGAACTCAGTGATATTTCATAGACAATAGACAATAGGTGCAGGAGTAGGCCATTTGGCCCTTCGAGCCAGCACCGCCACTCAATGTGATCATGGCTGATCATCCCAAATCAGTACCCCGTTCCTGCCTTCTCCCCATATCCCCTGACTCCGTTATTTGTAAGAGCCCTATCTAGCTCTCTCTTGACAGCATCCAGGAGAACCTGCCTCCACCACCCTCTGAGGCAGAGAATTGCACAGACTCACCACTCTCTGTGAGAAAAAGTGTTTCCTCGTCTCCATTCTAAATGGCTTACTCTTTATTCTTAAACTGTGGCCCCTGGTTCTGGACTCCCCCAACATCGGGAACATGTTTCCTGCCTCTAGTGTGTCCCAAGCCCTTAACAATCTTATATGTTTCAATGAGATTCCCTCTCATCCTTCTAAACTCCAGAGTGTACAAGCCCAGCTGCTCCATTCTCTCAGCATATGACAGTCCCGCCATCCCGGGAATTAACCTTTTAAACCTACGCTGCACTCCCTCAATAGCAAGAATGTCCTTCCTCAAATTATGGGACCAAAACTGCACACAATACTCCAGGTGTGGTCTCACTATGGCCCTGTACAACTGCAGAAGGATCTCTTTGCTCCTATATTCGATTCCTCTTGTTATAAAGGCCAACATGCCATTCGCTTTCTTCACTGCCTCCTGTACCTGCATGCTTACTTTCATAGACTGATGTACAAGGACCCCCAGATCCCGTTGTGCTTCTCCTTTTCCCAACTTGACGCCATTTAGATAGTAATCTGCCGTTCTGTTTTTGCTACCAAAGTGGATAACCTCACATTTATCCGCATTAATCCTCCTCACAGTTCGCACTGCCACCCAGCTTTGTGTCATCTGCAAATTTGCTAATGTTACTTTGAATCCCTTCATCCAATTGATGTATATTGTAAATAGCTGCAGTCCCAGCACCGAGCCTTGCGGTACCCCAATAGTCACTGTCTGCCATTCTGAAAGGAACCGTTAATCCCTACTCTTTGTTTCCTGTCTACCAACCACTTCTCTATCCATGTCAGCACTCTACCCCCGATACCATGACCCTAATTTTGCCCATTAATCTCCTATGTGGGACATCAAATGCTCTCTGAAAGTCTACGAACACTACATCCACTGGCTCTCCCTTGTCCATTTTCCTAGTTACATCTTCAAAAAATTCCAGAAGATTAGTCAAGCACAATTTTCCATTCGTAAATCCATGCTGACTCGGACCGATCCTGTTACTGCTATCCAAATGTGCGGCTATCTCATCTTTTATAATCGACTCCAGCATCTTCCCCACCACTGATGTCAGGCTAACTGGTCTATAATTCCCCGTTTTCTCTCTCCCGCATTTCTTAAAAAGTGGGATAACATTAGCTACCCTTCAATCCACAGGAACTGATCCTGAGTCTATGGAACATTGAAAAATTATCACCAATGCATCCACGATTTCTAGAGCCACTTCCAAGTACCCTGGGATGCGGACCATCTGGCCCTGGGGATTTATCAGCCTTCAGTCCCATCAGTCTATCCAACACCATTTCCTGCCTAATGTTTTCCTTCAGTTCCTCTGTCACCCCAGATCATCTGGCCACTACTATATCAGGAAGATTGATTGTGTCCTCCTTAGTGAAGACAGATCCAAAGTACCTGTTCAACTCATCTGCTATTTCCTTGTTCCCCATAATAAATTCACCTTTTTCGGTCTTCAAGGGTCCAACTTTGGTCTTAACTAATTTTTTCCTCTTCACATACCTAAAGAAGCTTTTACTGTCCTGCTTTATATTCTTGGCTAGCTTACTTTCGTACCTCACTTTTTCTCCCCGTATTGTCTTTTTGATTATCTTCTGTGGTTCTTTAAACATTACCCAATCCTCTTGCTATCCGCTCATCTTTGCTACGTTGTACTACTTCGCTTTAATTTTTATACTGTTCCTGACGTCCTTTGTCAGCCATGGTCGCCCCTTTCTCCCCTTGGAATCTTCCTTCCTCCTAGGAATGAACTGATCCTGCACCTTCTGTATTATTCCTAGAAACACCTGCCATTTTTGTTCCACTGTCATCCCTGCTAGTGTATCTTTCCAGTCAACTTTGGCCAGCTCCTCCCTCGTGGCCCCATAGTCCCCTTTATTCAACTGCAACACTGACACCTCCGATCAACTCGTCTCCCTCTACAATTGTAGATTTTCAGCTATCAGGTTACCATTCAGAGGGAGAGTAACAGAAAAGAAAGGAAATGAGCTAATCCTTAGCAACAAGAGCAACTTATAATTATGTAGCAATTCAAACTTATCAAAATATCTCAAGGTATTTCACGGGAGCATAGATATACAAAATGTGATAGCCAAATCTTGAATTCTGTACAGACAACTGAAAGGTTGGTCAGAGGTAAAAAAGAACACTGACGGGGAAGCATTTCAATTCACTTAAACCTTTCAAATTGTCAATCATCTAACCTTAAAACCTGCATTTGCCATAGTGCACAGTCAACCCTAATTGCCAGCTATGACATTTTAGTGCCCAATAATACCAACTTCACCCTTGCCATTCCTGACAGAGTCAACGGTATCACACTCTTGTCCCCAAATAAATACAAATAACTAACTTAACCATTATCAAATGATTATTTCAAATCATCATAGCATTCAAAGATGATCCCACCTTTTATTTCTCCACTCCAGTCTTAAATCCTTCTCATTCATTCACCTCTCCAATAACAATCTTAAAGCAAATCGTTCAGATTGAGACCAACCAGTCTACATTGTGTTACTTCACTTCATTCTATTGCTCACTAAGACAACATCTAATGACTCTCTCCTACCACCACCAACATTACAACTGCTTTCTTCTTTAGTTCTATCTCCCCGCATGCCCTCTACAAATCATCCCGTTTCAGCTCCCTTAATTCACATGGGGCAGTCAATCACCCAACTTTCCTTCCTGGCTCTCATGCTGGCTGACTTTGTTAACTGTAACTCTTCCTTCAAGTTCTGCTCCCTATCCTTCATACCTGCTGTGAATCAGTATGGCCGCCCCCCTGCCTGTGCCAGTGGATTCTCGACTTCCTGATCCACAGACCTCAGTGAGGATAGGTGACACTTTCTCCACAATAATTCTCCACACAGGAAATGGTTGAGTGCTTCAAGTTCCTTACCATTATTAATATAAATGATTTGTCGTGGACCAATCACATTGATGCAACAGCCAAGAAGGCACACCCACTGCTCTACTCTTACTGAGGAGTGTGGAAATTCGGCATTCTTATTTAGATTAGGACCAGCTCTAACCAAGGCCCCCAAAAAAATAAAGTTGTAGATGTAGCGCAGGTCCATAACATTGACCAGACTTCCCACCATTGATTAGATCTGCACTTCACGATGGGGGGACAAGGTTTCATAGAAATGTGCAGGGTAATTTTTTTTTGGTGTGGTAAGTGCTTTGAGGTGCTGGTTGAAACAGATACGTTAGTGGCATTTAAAAGACTTTTGGATTTCAAGAGTTTTCAAAAGAGAGTTAGATTTAGCTCTTAGCTCAAGGGATGGGGGAAAAAAAAAAAATCAGGAACGGGATAGATTTTGGATGATCAGCCATGATCATATTGAATGGTGGTGCTGGCTCGGACAGCCAAATGGCCTACTCCTGCACCTATTTTCTATATTCTATGGATTGGCATATGGATATGTAAGGAATGGAGGGATATGGTTTATGTACAGGTAGATAAGTGATGGTCTTGACATCATGTTCGGCACAGACATTGTGACCCGAAGGGCCTGTTCTTGAGCTGTACCATTTTTTATTCTAAATGGATGCCAGGTAACTATGGCAGTGTCTGAACATCATCATGGGCCAAAATCATGGGCTGATCTTTGACAACTGTATGTCTTTACCAGACAAAATTAATGACTTTTATGCCTGTTCTACACAGTAAAATGAAGGTCCACCATGACATTCGCCCACTCCGCACTGGCTCTGTCCCATACATCGCTGTGGCAGAAGTCAGATCTGCTTTCATTGGGTAAATTCTCAGAAAGAGGTAGGTCTGGATGGAGTCTTGTGTCAATCTACAGGCCACAGTCTTCGCCGTCATCTTCAATTTCCAAGTTCAACAGTCCATTGTCCACGACTGATTCAAGGAAACCTCCAGAATTCCAGCGCCCAAGGAAAATAAGTGACCTATCTCAATGACTGCCACCCAGCACTTCTAACACTGACCAGACTGAAGTGATCAATTAAAAGTGATCATGACACACATCTGTGCCAGATTGACAGACGATCTAGATTCCTTGCAATTTGATTTTAGGAAGAACATGTCCACGGAGAACATTATCCCTCTTGCACTACCCTCAGCTCTGGACCATCTTGACAATTAGAACACTTGCATTAGGATGCTATTCATTGATACAGCTCAGCCTTCAACACCATAATACCAAATAACCTCATCTCAAAACTCCTGGATCTTGGCCTTGAGGGTTCCATCTGCACCTAGCGTCTGGACTTCCAGATCAGCATCTATCATTCCTTAGAAGGCTTAGAAGGTTTGGCATGCCCGCAGCAACCCTCACCAATCTCCATTGATGTGTCGTGGAGAGCATTTTGTCAGGATGCATAACAGCCTGGCTCGAGAACAGTTCCATCCAAGATAAGAAATTACAGAGTTATGGACGTAGCCCTGACCGTCACATGAACCAATCTCCTTTCCTTTGATTCCATCTGCACTTCATGCTGCATCAGCAAGGCGGCAAATATAATCAAGGACCAGTCTCACCCCAGTCACTCACTCATCTGCCCTCTCCCATCAGGCAAGAGGTATAGAAGTCTGAAAAGACATACCTCCAGATTCAGGAAGTTTCTCCCCAGGTATCATCAGACAACCAAACAGTCTTCTCATCAACTCGAGCACGGACCTGACCTTCCAGGAAACCTTTGATGTTCGATAAATCAGATTTAAACATAGCTCAATATATCTTGCACTAAATGGTATACCTTTATCCTTATCTGTGCACTGTGGATGGCTTGATTGCATTCATGTCTAGTCTTTTCATTGACTGGATAGCACGCAAACAAAAGCTTTTCATTGTACCTCGGTAAACATGACAATAATAAACTAAACAGATTATCTGATAAAACTGTACATAACATTTTTCCTATTCTGATCTGCAACATTGATACTCATCAAGGTTGTCCGCTCAGTCCTGTGCTCTACTCCCTGTACATCTATGACTGTGTGGCCAAGTACAGCACCAACTTGATCATTAAGATTGGTAATAACACTGCTGTTGTCGGAGGCGTACAGTCCTTCGGGCCAAATCATCGATGCTAGCCAAGATATCCTATCCAGGCTAGTTCCATTTGTTCGAGTTTGGCCCATATTTCTCTACACCATTCCTATCCATGTACCTGTCCAAATGTTTTATAAATGCTGTTATAGCATATGCCTCGACTACCTCTTCCGGCAGTTTGTTCCATTTATCCACCATCCTCTGAGGGAGGAGGTTGCCTCTCGGGTCTTTCCCCTCTCACCTCAAATCTCTGTTTTTATTATTTGATTCCCCTATCCTGGGTAAAACATTTTGAATATCCAGTTTATTTATTCCACTCATTTAATACATCTCTGTAGGTGCCTCCTGCACTCCAAGGAATGAAGTCTTAGCCTCCCCAACCACTCCCTATAACTCAGCCTCTCAGGTCCTGGCAACATCCTCGTAACTCTTTTTCCACCTTAATGACATCCTTCGTATAGTAGGGTTACCAAAACTGAACACAGTACTCAGAATGTACGTTCACCTACATCTTGTACAACTGTAACATAACATACATCTGCCACATAACATAGTCGGCCAGATCAACACCAATGATAAGATGGAGTACAGATAAGAAATTGGAAACCTTATGTCATGGTATCAGGGCAATAGTCTTTTCCTTAACTTCAGAAGGACAAAATAATTAGTCATTGAACTAAAGACTATACATGATAACAATCAAGCCACTCACAGTCCACAGATATAGGATAAAGGGAATATTGTTTAGTGCATCTCAGCATGGCATGACAACTGCTCTTGATCGCCTTAATCTGCAGAAAATTGAGAATACAGCACAGTCCATCATTGGATCATTGCTTCTTTCCATCCAACATCACTGTGTGTTGCATCAGGAAATAATGTCAAGGATCTCTGCCATTCTGGCCATTCCCTTCTCTGTTCTTTCTTTTGGGAGAAGATAAGAGTACATTGAAAGTTCAGATACCAGACTTAAGAACACCTTCCCTACTGCCATCACACCCCTGAAGCAATCTCCTCTTTCACACTCCCTTCCTGCAGGTGCTGTTGGTATTGCACTTTAAATTGTTTTGCATTACTTCAGACTCCACTACAACCTTTGCACTATTCTGCGATGTTGCATTTATTGTAGAATCTACCATTACCATGTATACTGTTCATTCAATGAGCTTCATGTGAATAAGGAATTTAAATGCACCCTGGTGTGTAAAACAATAAATTAATCTAATTTCATCTAAGTGCCCTGTTACTTTCTTAATAAGTTTCCAAAATTCTTCATATTACTAAGTTTAGGCTGGTCTACAGTTCCCTATTTTCTCTGTCCCTTTCCTAAAAAGTGAATTTGTTTCTTTACATTCAATTTGTGGAAACTGTTCTAAAACCTATGACAGCCAATACATCCACCATCTCCATAGCTATCTCCTTCAAAACCTGAGATATAGATATTCAAGTCCTGGGATTTATTGGCTTCCAATCCTATTAGAATCCATAGAATTGTACAAACCTATTAATTACTACAACAGGGTAACTTTTTAAAATTAATGCTAATTACTTTGGGCTGCTCTTTCCTTCTTGTTCCCTTCATCATTATTGGGACATGTGGAAATGTCCCTATATAATCTCTCCTCTCCTGTGTGGGATTCACATTAAATGTAGCTAACATTTTCCTCTATATAAATGCACAGACTATCATAATGTCTGACTTTTTTTGGTGTTTCTCCTTTCTCTCCTCCTCCATTCTATTCTCCCTTTACTGATTAATGCCTTGGTCTTCTGCTGTTGGATTCTGACATTGCACGCCTGTACTTTTGATTGAGTGCTTTCTTTATCTTCTGCAGGACACAGCAAAAATATGTTTTTGTTGTACTGTTTAGTTTTCAGAAAGGGAGTTATATTATTTGTAAACTATATATTAATTCTTTGGAAGTTAGCTATTGCTTTAATATTCCTTTTAATGTAGCTTCTTATCTACCGGTTAAGTCACACCTAATATCTGTGCAGTTTGCTTTACTCAGGTTTAAGGCTGATCATAGTCCCCTTAACATCCAGATTATCAATTGAATGTTTCTAAGTGCACAGTATTATACCTAAAATAACATCCCCATTTTCAATGGTTTGACAACAAACTGATGCAGAAATACATATCTTAAACCCTCGATTAATATATCCTTCATACCATTAAAAAGCATTTGGATACGTACATAGAATGGAAAGATTTAGAGGGATATAGGTCACACAGAAGCAAAGAGGACTAGCCTAGATAAGTAAAATGACCCATTTCCATGCTGCCTGTCTCTATGACTTTAATTGCTAATTTGGTTTTCCCAGTACATATGTAGATCAAAGTCCATTACAATTATTATTTGACCCTTGTTATATGCACCTCTGAATTATGCAATAAATATTCTGCTTTACCAGAATTATTTGTAGCCAACTTCCACAAATGCATTTTTGCCTCCTGTTTCATACCTACACTCAAACCAAATCTATCTAGTTTTCTGATCCAAGACCGAAATGTTTACTTCATCCTTTTCTTTAATATCAAGGCCATCCTGCCTCCATTTTTATTTTTCCTCTTCTAAAATATAAATATCTCAGGAAATTTAAACTACTTGACTTGGGATATTTAAATCCCAATCATTGTCACTTTTGCATTCACAATCCTCTTATGGCCTTCAGATCATACCCATTCATTTCTATTTTCACCATTTACAAATGTAATTTTGAATTACTTTCCACTTTCACCCACCACCCCACATGTCCCTTACATTGCTACTTTTTATTTTAACATCTGCCCCTGGGAAAAATAATAATTCTTCAAGTCATCTATAAGAGAACTTTCAAACTCAGAACTGCCTTAACTTTGATCAATGTTAACCAAGAAATGAAACAACTCCCATGTTCCCTTTTGACTCTTATGGTTACCCTTATTTTCATGCCATTTAGTCCATGGGAATTTGGGGAAACAATTAGCCAGAGCAACTTAATCAATGAAAATAGGATTGTGAAAACATAACACCTGGGTCAACAACTGATTAACTGTAAAATTCTGCTTGACTTACCATTTCTACCATCATAATCTTGAAAATGTCTCTCCTGACCAAGGCCAGAGTTCCAAATGGACTAATAGTCACCTAATACCATGCCTACAGGCAAACTGGCAAACTACTTGACTGCAACTGCATTAGAAGCTGATACCAAACCTGCAATCACCCAATACCTACAGCAAAGCATATGTAAATAAAGTGCACACAAACATTCCTGTCCAATCCATTTCTCTTCCAAGCATTCCTGACATTATTCACTACATGGTCCAATATTAAATGACAATAGATAATAGGTGCAGGGGTAGGCCATTTGGCCCTTTGAGCCAGCACCACCATTTACTATGATCATGGCTGATCATCCACATTCAGTACCCCTTTCCTGCCTTCTCACCATATCCCCTGACTCCGCTATCTTTAAGAGCTCCATCTAACTCTCTCTTGAAAGCATACAGAGAATTGGCCTCCACTGCCTTCTGAGGCAGAGAATTCCATAGATTCACAACTCTCCTGGTGAAAAAGTTTTCCTTCATCTCCGTTCTAAATAGCCTACCCCTTATTCTTAAACTGTGGCCCCTGGATCTGGACTCCCCCAACATCAGGAACATGTTTCCTGCCTCTAGCGTGTCTAATCTCTTAATAATCTTATATGTTTCAATAAGATCCTCTCTCATCCTTCTAAATTCCAGAGTATACAAGCCCAGCCGCTCCATTCTACCAACAAATGACAGTCCCGCCATCCCGGGAATTAACCTCATGAACCTACGCTGCACTCCCTCAATAGCAAGAATGTCCTTCGTCAAATTTTGAAGACCAAAACTGCACACAATACTCTTGTTACTGCTATCCAAATGTGTCGCTATTTCATCTTTTATAATTGACTCCAGCATCTTCCCCACCACCGATGTCAGGCTAACTGATCTATAATTCACTGTTTTCTCTCTCCCGCCTTTCTTAAAAAGTGGGATAACATTAGCTACCCTCCAATCCACAGGAACTTAAAAATTAATAAAGAGGTCATGACTTAAACATTAATAAAGAGGTCTTTTTATGTGCATGGCTCAAATAATGAAGCACATATCATCATATTGCAGAAACAAAAGCAACCACTCTTCCATTGAAGCATTCCCAAGGACTGATTGTAACTTCAATACATCTGATACACATTAAAATCATGTGCAAATTGACTCAGCAGAGTGCTCAGATTGTACATCTGGACTCTGTTTATACAGAAACATTTCAGGCAGTACAGTAACTAATTCAAAAGCTGTTTATTCCTTGCCAAGCAACAGATAAACACAAAAATAAATTTATTTAATCACGACAATTAATTCAGACAAGATATCACTGCAGTCATCGGTCTTAATTAAACACACACGGTACATAATCAGATAACTGTACGTCACACAATTTAAAAATAATAAATTACTACAATGATTTTGGTCTTCCCAAAAGGCACATTTATTGCATTTTGACCAGACCAAGTAGCTATTCTTGGAATCACGGCTTCGACGGGCACCCTATGGATCCGATGCGAATAACTTACCTATAATTGATAATATTGTGTATTTATTAGAGATATTTCTGAATGAAATAGTATCTCGTACAATGTCTTTAGTTTTTGTTTATATATATATATATATATATGTAATATTATTGTTTTTCAAATTATCTTTTTAATTTTTAATTGATATATGTGCGAAAAAAAAAAAAATTTTTATTCCCTTTTATTTTTCCTTTTTTCTTTATTCTTTTATATATCTTTTTCTTTATTTCCATAAAAATAGAAGATATTATGTATTGATATGCTATTTGTAGTAATACTGAATTAAGGTGTTAGTTTATAAAGTAAGCTATATATTGTAAACTATTTACTTCAAATAAAAAAAATATTACAAAGAAAATGCAGCATGGAAGATTGAAAGGAGCACAATGCTGTAAATGTTGGGAGAATACAGGTTTGATGTCAGTTTCAAATCTCATCTTATCACAAATTCCACCCATTCAAGCCTACTGCAAAATGTATCTTTTTTTTGTCCTCTCTTTCCCATATCCTTTGCATTTAAAACTTGGCTTATTTGATAATTTATCCCTTTATTAGTTGAAGATCAATGATGGTAAAAATATTATTTACCTCTTCACAGATGCTGCCTTACCTGCTGTGTATTTCTAGCACTTATTTTTATTTCAGATTTCAGTATTTTGCCTTTGTGGCTTGAAAAATAAATCAATCCTCATCAATCAAGCTTTTGGCATGCAACTCAAGCTTTGAAAGAACAATTTTGCTCAATGCATATCACTACAGAACATTTAGAATAGATTTGTTTATATTGATAATAAATGTAGAAAAGGTACAAGACCATGCAAAAGATCCAGAAGAAAACGCAAAGCTAATTTAAATGCAGCCTGCTGATTAAGTAAAGACAATAGATCAGAGAATAGTTTCAGATGCATCAAAACCCTTCGACAATTAAAACTGTTGAAAGAATAAACACTATTTCAGAATGAGGTATACCTAGAACAAAAAAAGTTTTGCCGTAAATAACTTAACAAATAAAAGTCAACACAGACAGCTTTATTTTTTTAGCTGTAGATTTTGCCATCCATTTTTTATATGTCCATTCTCACATATTAAAGATACATAGCAAAAGTTGGTTTACTGTCTTCAAATACTACAATTTACCAGACTGAAAATCAGACCAGAATCAGAAGGTTTTCTCTCTCCTTCACATAATTATGAGAAAAGGAAAAAAACGTTTCTGTACATATGATACAAGATTTAAGCTACTGTAGAATTTGCCTGGATATTTTGTGTTGTTCTAATTCGGTCTTAACTGCAGCAAAATGTTAAAGTCACAGAATCATGAGAGCGCAAAAAAAGTTTTAATTATTTAAGTCAATACCTGGTATACAGAAATGTCTCTGGTCGTTAGCACTACAGGAATGTTGAAGTACTGGCCTTCACCGTTGTACTCTTCTGACGTTGGGTTTCATTGACTTCAATGAAACCACGGCTGATACTGCAGCAGCCACTTAGCACCTTCAGAAAAAGATTGGGGTGGAATTTTGTCTTTGGTTGAATTCATATTTAGTCATAAGACTAAAATAATTCTTGGCCACAATTTCTCAGATGTGCTAATACCAGGTTCAGATTTAGTTCCCCCAATCAAAGTTTTACTATATTCTTTAGAAAAATCAAAACCAAAAAAACGTGTTAGCTTCAGATTCTCGAAACATGTTAAAGTGAACATATATTTAGCATACGATCTAAAATAGGAATAATCATTTCAGATTGTATTACAAAATAAATCACCATTTAAAAAAGGTTGTTCAGACAGTAATGAATAATTAATGTCCCCTGTTAAGAGTTTGAATTTTAAATGCGAGTAGATATTTACATAGAATTAGGTGCTTCTCAGTTATCATTACAAAAACTCCCAGAATGTTTATGTAACTAATCACAGATAGACTCCTAGGTAGGTTAATTTATACTCGACATGTGCTCATGGTCATTTGCATGAGAAATATATTGAAGATCATAAGAGCCTTTGTGACTCACTGCTAGGACACCAATAGAATATACAATACATTGTTCAATACTGAATAAACATAATTTCTCATTTTAATCAACAGTATAATTTTTATTATCAAAGTAATTATTCCCTAAATATCCATACAATCAATATTAGGTCACTTTTAAAATCACAAGGCACTCTTATCTCCAGAGACCACAGCACATAAACTAGATTGACATTCCTGTGCAATTGCAGGGGAACGTTGCCATGTTGATGTTGCTATCTTTTAGATGAGAGATTAAATCAAGGCCTCACTTATTCTCCAAGATGAATTCAAAAGATTTGGTGGCACTAATCCGACTAAAATTAGTAAATTACCCCCAGTGCATTGGTCTATATTTATATTTCAACTAATATCACAAAAAAAGGTACATCTTGCGTGCTCAATGTAAGCAAACTAGCTGCCATGCTACTAACATCACAATAGCAGCTGCCCTTTCCAACATAAAAATCATTGGGTGAAAGTACTTTAGAATATTCTAAATTAAAGTCTGTGTTTTCCATCCTTAATGAAAAATATTTGTGCAATGAGGTTTCTAAGCAAGAATTAATGAGAGTGGAACAAGCAAGTATTATTTCAATTCAAAGTTTTCTTAGTTTTCTTCTAGTAAGCAACCATACTGCACTGCAATGGCTAGAGGTTGTGATTAAGCAGAACCCTCACCCATTTCCAACCCTCTCCGGCACTCTGACCACTAATTTGTGATAGTGATGCATAAATGCACATCTCAACAGACCAAATATTCTCATTGGTACTGTATGTCCTACAATACAATGAAGTGATATGTGTATGTGAAAAGGAATTATCCAAAATTATAGGTTATCACCTGGCAAATATTTTTTTAAATCATAAACCCAATATTTAAAAAAAGATGACCTGTACATCTCAAAGCTACATTGACTCCATATTGGCCAATTCCATGTTATCCAATTCACAAAGTTTTTATTTTGCATTAATATTGTTTTATTTATCTATTGAACTTTTTTTGTTTATCACGTTATCTTTGATTACTGCATTTAGTCCTGTTATGCTGCTGCAAGTAAGAATGTTATTGCTTCATTTCGGTACATTTGACAATAAAACACCCTTAACTCCTCTCTCTCTCTCTCTTGACTTACTTTAATGCAACTACTACAAATGAAACAGTCCAAATCTAATTGCTTAGTTTGCAAATGTTACCTTTGTATTTTTTTTGTCAATCACATTAATGTTTTTCTCTCTGGTTGTCACCCTTTAACTACTTATTTATTCTATTATCTTATTTACTCTAGATAAACTCTTAGCATTGAACACACACAAATCTTCTTAATCTTCAAAGAGAACCACCCTGGTTTCTCCAGTCCATGCATTCAACCATAAAACCTTGTCCAATATCGTAAATCTCTTCTGTATCCTTTTCAAAGTATTTGCACGTTTCCTGGAGAATAATGCTCAGTATTCAATGCAATTAGAGTGCAGAATTTTGTAACACTTGCCCAATTTTGGGATTTTTGAACATTATAACCTATATTTATATTGCAGAGGTGTGGCATGTATTAGGGTCTGACTAAATAGGTAAAAAGTAACAGTTGCCAATGACAGACCACTTAGTCATCAGGACAGTGCAAGTGGGAAAATATTTTGCATACTGGGTTATGATCTAGAATGATTTGCCTGGAAGGATGGTGGAAACATATTCAACTACACTTTTGAAGTGGAATTCCATAAAAACTTTACAAAATCAACTGTCATAGCAAGATTTTACTACCTCAGGATGTTCCAAAGTACCTGACAGCCAATTAAATATTGGATAAATGGGGGGGGGGGGGGGGGGGGGGGGGAGGGGGAGAAAGAAAAGAAAAAAAATAGGAACCACTTTGTGGTCCCTTCAAAAATCCAGCACAGCATCCTGTGTAACTGTGCATCTATTTTGGGGGTGAACTCCTCGGATTTAAAGTCATAATAAACAAGTTAGCATCCTCTGATTGCTAACAAACTTCCAATGCATCTATTATTCTGACAATGTCTTCAGTTTCTGTTTGCTCTCCTCTCTTCATTCGAGTACTAATTATCTACATTTGGTCTGGCAACCTGGAAATACTCAGAATTCCATTGCAGCATGAAGCCATAGCCTGGAAATTTGTCTGTTCTTGTTTCAGCATTAATACAATGCTAGCAATCTCCTTAACTAGTTTCAAAACCCTCAAACAAAAGGTTTATTTGTTGGTGCCAGTTCAGTAAATATGGCTCACAAGCTCTCTTGTATAATGCTATTTTATTTCAAATAGAGAGGGCATCAGAGAATTTAATTTCTATATTTGCTCTTTTCTTCGGGATATTACCATGGAATGCCTGTGCGTAATATTTTTACTTTTGAAAGCCCTAATAAGCCAGAATGCTGGTCCCCCACCTGTTAAGATGCAATCCGTCCCTTCTGTAAGAGGGAACTGTACAAAAGGGACGGATTGCATCTTAACAGGTGGGGGACCAGCATTCTGGCCGGCAGGTTTGCCACTGCTACACGGATGGTTTTTAAACTGAATAAGGCGGGTGGGGTGTCAAATGGGATAGTCAAGGACGGAGTTAAAGGGAAAGAGAGTAAAGGGATGGTTAATGACCCCAGAATTAACAGGAAAGAAAGCTCACAAAGGGATAGGAGAGTATGGCCAAGTGTAATAGGGATCGATGTGAAAGGGGCCTCTTGTCAACATAATTGTATAAGGAGTAAGAGTGTTGTAAAAACAAGCCTGGAGGCTTTGTGTCTCAATGCGAGGAGCATTCGTAATAAGGTGGATGAGTTGAAGGTGCAGATAGCGATTAATGACTATGCTATAGTTGGGATCACGGAGACATGGCTCCAGGGTGACCAAGGCTGGGAGCTGAACCAGGGATATTCAACATTCAGGAGGGATAGACGAAAAGGAAAAGGAGGTGGGGTAGCATTGCTGGTGAGAGAGGAGATTAATGCAATAGAAAGGAAGGACATTAGCGTGGAGGACGTGGAATCAATATGGGTAGAGCTGCAAAACTAAGGGGCAGAAAACGCTAGTGGGAGTTGTGTACAGGCCACCTAACAGTAGTATTGGAGTTGGGGATGGCATCAAACAGGAAATTAGAAATGCGTGCAACAAGGGTAACACGGTTATAATGGGTGACTTCAATCTGCATGTAGAATGGGTGAATCAAATTGGCAGGGGTGCTGAGGAAGAGGATTTCTTGGAATGTATGCGGGATAGTTTTCTCAACCAACATGTGGAGGAACCAACGAGAGAGCAGGCTATTTTAGACTGGGTATTGAGTAATGAGGAAGGGTTAGTTAGCAGTCTTGTTGCGCGTGGCCCCTTGGGCAAGAGTGACCATAATATGGTTGAGTTCTTCATTAGGATGGAGAGTGACAAAATTAAGTCAGAAACAAGGGTTCTGAACTTGAACAAAGGTAACTTTTGAAGGTATGAGATGTGAATTGGCCAAGGTAGACTGGAAGGTGATTCTTAAAGGGTTGACAGTGGATGTGCAATGGAAGGTATTTAAAGACTGCATGAATGAAGTACAAAAATTGTTCATACCAGTTTGGCAAAAGAATAAATCAGGGAAGGTGGTGCATCCATGGATAACAAGGGAAATCAGGGATAGTATAAAAACAAAAGATGAGGCATACAAATTGGCCAGAAAAAGCAGCCTACCGGAGGACTGGGAGAAATTCAGAATCCAGCAGAGGAGGACAAAGGGCTTAATTAGGAAAGGGAAAATAGATTATGAAAGGAAACTGGCAGGGAACATAAAAACTGACTGCAAAAGTTTTTATAGATATGTGAAGAGAAAGAGACTAGTTAAAACAAATGTTGGTCCCTTGCAGTCAGAAACAGGTGAATTGATCATGGAGAACAAGGACATGGCGGACCAATTGAATAACCACTTTGGTTCTGTCTTCACTAAGGAAGACATAAATAATCTGCCGGAAATAGCAGTGGAACGGGGGTCAAATAAGATGGAGGAACTGTGTGAAATCCAGGTTAGCCGGGAGGTGGCCGAGATAAGGGAGAACCAGTGGATGTGTTATATCTAGACTTTCAGAAGGCTTTCGACAAGGTCCCGCATAAGAGATTAGCATACAAACTTAAAGCACACGGTATTGGGGGTTCAATTTTGATGTGACTGGCTAGCAGAAAGGAAGCAAAGGGTAGGAGTAAACGGGTCCTTTTCAGAATGGCAGGCAGTGACTAGTGGGGTACCGCAAGGCTCAGTGCTGGGACCCCAGCTATTTACAATATATATTAATGATTTGGACGAGGGAATTCAATGCAACATCTCCAAATTTGCAGATGACACCAAGCTGGGGGGTATAGTTAGGTGTGAGGAGGATGCTTGGAGGCTGCAGGGTGATTTGGATAGGCTGCGTGAATGGGCAGATGCAGTATAATGTGGATAAATGTGAGGTTATCCACTTTGGTGGCAAAAACATGAGAGTAGACTATTATCTGAATGGTGGCAGATTAGGAAAAGGGGAGATGCAACGAGACCTGGGTGTCATGGTACACCAGTCATTGAAAGTAGGCATGCAGGTGCAGCAGGCAGTGAAGAAAGCAAATGGTATGTTAGCATTCATAGCGAAAGGATTTGAGTATAGGAGCAGGGAGGTTCTATTGCAGTTGTACAGGGTTTTGGTAAGGCCACACCTGGAGTATTGCGTACAGTTTTGGTCTCCAAATCTGAGGAAAGACATTCTTGCCATAGAGGGGGTACAGAGAAGATTCACCAGACTGATTCTGGGATGTCAGGACTTTCATATGAGGAAAGACTGGATAGACTCGGCTTGCACTCGCTGGAATTTAGAAGATTGAGGGGGGATCTTATAGAAACTTACAAAATTCTTAAGGGGTTGGACAAGCTAGATGCTGAAAGATTGTTCCCAATGTTGGGGGAGTCCAGAACGAGGGGTCACAGTCTAAGGATAAGGGGGAATTCCTTTAGGACTGAGATGAGGAAAACATTCTTTACACAGAGAGTGGTGAGTCTCTGGAATTCTCTGCCACAGAAGGTAGTTGAGGCCAGTTCATTGGCTATATTTAAGAGGGCGTTAGATGTGGCACTTGTGGCTAAAGGGATCAGGGGGTATGGAGAGAAGGCAGGTACAGGATACTGAGTTGGATGATCAGCCATGATCACATTGAATGGCGGTGCAGGCTCGAAGGGCCGAATGGCCTACTCCTGCACCTATTTTTCTATGTTTCTATATAACCACAATTCCTTCATTCACTCATCCCTCCTGAAGTACTTTCCCCTGGAACCGCAGGAGATGTAACACCTGTCATTATACCTCCTCCCCTGACACCATCCAGGGATCCCAGCAGTCTTCCCAGTTGAGACAGAGGTCCACATGCACCTCCACTAACCTCATCCGGTGTTCCCAATGTGGATTCCTGTACATTGGATAGATTAAGTGTAGATTCGGTGACCATTTTGCTGAACACTTACAGTCTGTCTGCAAAGGCCTACTAGATCACCCAGTTACTAACCACTTTAAGTCCCCTACCCATTTCCGTACTGACCTCTCTGGCCTGGGCCTCCTCCATTGCCAGAGTGAGGCCACACACAAAGTGGAGGAATAGCACTTCATATCTCGCTTGGGTAGCTTACACCCTAACGGTATGAATATTGAACTCTCCAATTTTAGGTAAGTTGAAACCAGGCAGGTGGTAGAAGTGTGCATGTCAGTGGAGGGAAACACTTTGGTAACAGTGACCATAATTCTGTAAGTTTCAAGTTTGCAGCAGAAATGAATAGGTTGGTCTTCAAATTAAAGTCGTACATTGGGGTGGGGTGGGGTGGAGGAGGAAAAGGATGATTGTAATAGCATAAGGGAGGACCTGACAAAAATAGATTGACAGCAGATACTGGTGGGTAAAACAACATCTAACATGTGGAAGTCTATTAAAAGATAATTTATAAAAGCCCTGTCCCACGGTACAAGTTCATTCCAAGAGTTCTCCCGAGTTTGCCTTGATTCGAACTCGGAGATTTACAGTAATGGCCACTCGTCGGTACTCGGGGCTCTTGGGGACATTTTTCATCATGTTGAAAAATCCTCACGAGTCTTCCCGTGCTTACCTGCCGTCAGCGAGTCTTCCCGAGTACTTGCCGTTAGCGCTAAGAGACGTCCCCGAGCTACGTCGTACCCGCTACGTTCATTCTCCGTGCTTACCACGAGTTTGATTTTTTTTAAACTCGGGAGAGCTCTTGGAATGAACTCGTACCGTGGGACAGGGCTTTAAGAGTTCAGGGTCAGCAAGGGTGAAGATGGCAAGATTGGAGAACCTTGGATGTCAAAAGATATTGAAGGAAACCCAAAGGAAGCACTTGACAGGTATAGGCAACTGGAATCAACTGTGTCACCTGAGGAATAGAGGGGTCATAGAGTCAGAGTGATACAGGGTGGAAACAGGCCCTTCGGCCCGAATATGCCCACATCAGCCAACATGTCCTCGCTACACTAATCCCACCTGCCCACGTTTGGTCCATATCCCTCC
The DNA here is from genome assembly GCA_963514005.1 of Raja brachyura. The sequence continues at coordinate 32,093,973 of OY740811.1, forward strand.
TAATATGTCCTATCCATGTACCATGTTTCTTAAATGTTGGATAGTCCCTACCTCCTCTGCAGCTCGTTCCATACACCCACCTCCCTTTGTGTGAAAAAGTTACCCCTCAGACATCTACTACATCTTTTCCCCTTCATCTTAAAGCTATGTCCTCTGGTCCTTGATTCACCAACTCTGGGCAAGAGACTCTGTGCATCTATCCGATCTATTCCTCTCATGATTTTATACACCTCTATAAGATCACCCCTCATCCTCCTGTGCTCCAAGGAATAGAATTGTTGGGGGAGACCAGAACCAGGGGCCACAGTTTAAGAATAAGGGGTAGGCCATTTAGAACTGAGATGAGGAAACACATTTTCACACAGAAAGCTGTGAATTCTCTGCCTCAGTAGGCAGTGGAGGCCGATTCACTTGATGCATTCTAAAGAGTTAGATAGAGCTCTTAGGGCTAGCAGAATCAAGGGGTATGGGGAGAAGGCAGGAACGGGGTACTGATTGCGGATGATCAGCCATGATCACATTGAATGGCGGTGCTGGCTCGAAGGGCCGAATGGCCTACTCCTGCACCTATTGTTCTTGTATCTATGTCCCAGCCTACTGAATTTCTCCCTATAACTCAGACCCTCTAGTCTGGCAACATCCTTGTAAATCTTCTCTGTACCCTTTCCAACTAGGCAACATCTTTCCAATAACTTGGTGCCCAGAACTGAACACAATTCTCTCAAATGCAGTCTCACTAACGTCTTATACAATTGTGGCATGACCTCCAAATTTCTATACTCTGACTAATAAAGGCCAATGTGCAACTGGAACCATGCACTTCCACTCCTAGATCTCCCTGCTCTACAACATTCCCCAGAACCCTACCATTCACTGTGTGGGTCCTGCCCAGGTTAGACTTCGCAAAATGCAAACCTCACATTTACCTGTATTAAATTTCATCAACCATTCCTCAGCACATATGGCCAATGGATCAAGATCCAGCTGCAAAATTTCACAACCATCTTCACTAACTGCAAAGCCACCCACTTTTGTATCATCAGCAAACTTGCTGAACTTGACATGTATATTCTCATTCAAATCATTGATTAGACAAACAGTAACGGGTCCAGCACTGAACCCCGAGGTACACACTAGTCACAGGCCTCCAGTCCGAGAAGCAACCTTCCATACGCGTCTGCTTCCTTCCATGGTCAATTTTCTATCCATTTGGCCATCTCTCCTTGGATCCCTTGTGATCTAACCTTCCTGAGCAGCCTACCATGCGGAACCTTGTCGAATGCTTTGCTGAAGTCCACACATACAACATCTACGGCTCTGCCCTCATCTATCTTTTTGGTCACGTCTTCAAAAAACTAAAAGATTTGAGGGACACAACCTCCCATGTACAAAACCACGCTGACCCTATCCCTAATCAGCCTTTGTCCAACTAAATGCATGTATATCCTATCCCTCAGAATACTCTCCAGTAACTTTCCAACTACAAATGTTAAGCACAATGGCCTATAATTCCCAGCATTTTATCTGCAGCCCTTCTTGAATAGAGGCACAACATTTGCCGCCTTCCAGTACCTCTCCTGTATTTAAAGACGACTTGTAATTTTCAACCAGGGCTCCCATATTTTCCTCTCTAGTTTCCCACAATGTACTCAGATATATCTGATCAGGCCCTGGAGATTTATCTACCTGCATACACAATAGTACCTTCAGCACCTATTCGACCGTACACTGACTGCTCTCAAAACACTTCCATTGACCGCCCCAAGTTCCTCCGTGCTGTGTTCGTTTCTCCTCAGTAAATACAGAGAAGAAACATTAATTGAGGACCTTGCCCATCTCCTATGGCTCCGCACAGAGCCGACTGCTTTGATTCCCAAGGGGTCCCACTCTCTCTCTCTCTCTAGTTACCCTTTTACCCCTTATGTATTTATAAAATCTCTTGGGATTGTCCTTAATGCTATCTGCCAGAGCTACAGTATCTCCTGGCCACTTTTTGCCCTTCTGATATCCTTTTTTTGTTTACTCCTTAGATCCCGAAACTCTTCCAGGGATATACATGATCCCAGCTGCCTATACCTGTCCCAAACGTCCTTCTTATTTTTGACCAATGCCTGAATTTATCTTGTCATCCAAGTTTACTTACATTTGCCTCCCTTGCCTTTCATTCTAACAGGATCATGCAAATCCTGAGCTTTTGTCAGGAATAGGAGAGAATTCTTAAAGGGGCCATCAAATATCCATGGCAAATAAGATTAAGGGGAACCCAAAAAAATTCTACAAGTGTATTAGGAGCAAGAGGGTAGCCAGTGAAAGAGTGGGACGCCTTAGGTACAAAATGGGCAGTCTGTGTGCAATCAGGTAATGTGGGCAATGTCCTAAATGGATACTTCTCTGAGCAGATGGACATGGAAGATAGTTACAAAATGCTGGAGTAATTCAGCGGGACAGGCAGCATCTCTGGAGAGAAGGAATGGGTGACGTTTTGGGTTGAGACCCTTCTTGGAAGGTAGTTAGTTCAGAGAGGGATATGCTATTGGACAGGAGCAGGGCAGTATTATGAAGAAGAGATACAAGATGAATCTGGATAGGAGATGAAATGGATAGGATGGGAGATTTTTGCATCTTCACTTGACATGCCACACAAACCAGAGGATAGCTAATTAAGAAAAGCAGCAGGAGAAAAACAGGTAACTATAGGTCAGAGAGCCTGATGTCAGTGATAGGAAAACTATTTGACAAAATTCTAATGGATAGGATTTATGTACATTTGGAAAGCTAGAGACTGGTCAGAGATAATCAGCATGGCTTTCTGCAGGAGAAACAAAGACATGCTCATTAACTTGAGTGAGTTATTTGAGGAAGTAATAACAACAAAAATAATTAAGGCAGGGCTGTAGACAAGCGCATGTTTCTATGCGCTTTAGGAAGCCATTTGACAAGGTCTCGCTTGGAAAGCTGGTTCAGATGGTTAAGGCACATGGGATCCAAAACAAACTGGCTAACTTGATACAAAAATGGCTTAGAAGGCAGAAGTTGGTGCTGGAAGAGTCCTTTACTGTTTGGAAATCTGTAACCATTTGTGTATTAGTGATTGCACTCTTGTTGTTTGTGATGTTCATATAAATGACATGGATGGGAATTTAGACAGAATGATTAGCAGGGTTACGGATGACACATAAATTGATGTGTTGTGGATAGCGTGGAAGGTTGTCTGGGTACAGCTGGATATAGATCTGATAAAGAGTAGGATGGTATGTTGGCAGTTGGAATCTCATCCTGATAAGAGTGAGGTGATATATTTGGGGAAGTCAATTACGAATAGGACATATACAGTAATTGGGAGGGCACAAAGGAATTTGGATAAACAGAGGGATGTTGGGGGTCAAGTCCATGAAGGCCAACATTAAATAAGTCTGAAGAGGGGTCGCAAACCAAAACGTCACCTATCTTTCTTCAGAGATGCTTTCTGACCCGCTGAGTTACTTCAGCATTTTGTGTCTATTCCATTAGCCTTCCTCACTTCAGCTGCACCTGTGCCTGTTTCCTGTATTTCATGCGTATGGGATCACAGATCTCTTTGTACTGGAGCTTTCTGCAATTTTTCTGCATTTAAATAATGTTCCATTCTCTTGTTCTTCCTTTTAAGATCCACAGCCTCATATTTTCCCACATTATTTTCCATGTGCCAACAATGATCAAATCAGTATTTCTGCGAACTATTTGCATCCTCCTGACAAGTTGCCTTTGTGGCTACAACCGAAGTATTCATCCTGATGAATCTCCTCAAAGAACTATGCACATTTGGAATCCTTATTTAAGGATGAGAGATTTTAAATCAGTACAAGAATCAAGGATTATGAAGACAGAACAGGAAAATTCAATAACCGTACTGAATAACAGAATAGGCTAAGGGGCTGAATGCTTACTTCTTATAAATATTTTCCACAAGTTATCTTTGCACAAGGAGACTACTTCCTCTGCATGCTGTTCTTCAAAAGCCTATCCTCCACTTTATTCCCTATTATTGTAACATGTGCTCATTCTTTACCAAACCTTCCATTCCCTGGTAGAATGTCGGTTGCCGGAGGTGACTCCTCAAAGGGACACTTTGTAAAGTCAGACATGAAGGAAAGGTGGATTTGATTTTTGGTGCCTCCTCTTTTATCAGATGTTATTTTCCATTTGTTTCTAATAATTTTGACTTGATCAACGTGGAACTTTTTTTTTGCATAGTTGTTTCTGAAGGCTACATAATTTTAAGGAGGAATCTGCTGAAACCATCTTATGAAATGGTGGCTGGAATCTCCGTTTGGATCAATCTGCTTGTAACTAGTGCAGCACTCTGCCTATGAGATCAAACCTTTAAAAAGCATTCAATTAAAATCTTCAGCATTATTAAAAAGCTGTTTTTTTATACAAGCTATAATTCCATTTAGTTTTCAACCACTTTGTGCAAAACTAATTTTGGACATATGCAATCCGGAAAAATAACCCATCTTTATTAACAACAGGTGTCATCTCATTGTTGCTGTCATTTGGTTACTATTCAGTAAATGGGAGGGCACAAAGGAATTTAGATAAACAGAAGGATGTTGGGGGTCAAGTCCATGAAGGCCAACAATCAATAAGTCTGAAGAGGGGTCGCAAATCGAAACGTCACCTATCTTTTTCCAGAGATGCTTTCTGACCCGCTGAGTAACTTCAGCATTTCGGCAAACTATTTACATCCTCCTGGCAAGTTGCCTTCGTGGTTATTTTTCATGTAAATGCCAAATTTGGCTACTATTCATTCACTTCCTTCAGGTCAATATATTTACAACTATACAAGTCACTATTGAGACAACATCTAGTGTACTTAAACAAATTACGTTCCATATTAGAATAAATATACTATTTCATTGGAGGATTCCAAGTATGGAGGGATTGTTCCCGGAGGACACACTAGAATTCTACTCACTGAAGCTAAGAGGAATGAGAGGTGATCCTCATGAAACATACAAGATTCATAGTAAGATATGCAGGGTAAATGCTGGGAGGATGGGAGTATCCGGAATCAGAAGACATGGTCTCAAAGGAGCTGATTTTTGCACATCTGTACTAATCCCATTTGTCCATAGTCGGCCTGTATCTTTCTGTGCCATGTCAAGTTAAATGCTTGTTTAAATGTCTCTTGAACATAGAGATTGAATCCAACTTCACCAGCTCCTTTGGAAGCTAATTCTAATGTCAACCACTATCTATGTAGCAAACGTTTCCTTCAATTCCTCATTAACACTCCTTTTCACCTTAAACTTATGCACTCCCATTTTAATATGCCTATCATGGGAAAAATATTCTGATTGTATATCCCGTCTATGCCTCATAATTTTATATACCTCTGTCAAGGCACTCCTCAGCTCCAGGGAAAACAATCCCTGTCTATCCAATCTCTCTGAATAACCGAAGTATTCATCCTGATTCGTCTGAAGAAGGGTCTCGACCAGAAACGTCGCCTATCTCCTTCGCTCCTTAGATGCTGCTGCACCCGCTGAGTTTCTCCAGCTTTTTGTGTAACCCCCCTATTCATCCTGATGAATCTCCTCAAAGAACTATGCACATTTGGAATCCTTATTTAAGGATGAGAGATTTTAAATCAGTACAAGAATCAAGGATTATGAAGAAAGAACAGGAAAATTCAATAACCGTACTGAATAACAGAATAGGCTAAGGGGCTGAATGCTTACTTCTTATAAACATTTTCCACAAGTAATCTTTGCACAAGGAGACTGCTTCCTCTGCATGCTGTTCTTCAAAAGCCTATCCTCCACTTTATTCCCTATTATTGTAGCATGTGCTCATCCTTTAGCAAACCTTCTATTCGCTGGTAGAATGCCGGTTGCCGGAGGTGACTCCTCAAAGGAACACTTTGTAAAGTCAGACATGAAGGAAAGATGGATTTGATTTTTGGTGCCTCCTCTTTTATCAGATGTTAGTTTCCATTTTTTTCAAGTAATTTTGACTTGATCAACGTGGAACTTTTTTTTTTCATTGTTGTTTCTTATGGAATGGTGGCTGGGATCTCAGTTTGGATCAATCTACTTGTAACTAGTGCAGTACTCTGCCTATGAGCTCAATCCTTTAAATAACATTCAATTAAAATCTTCATCCACAATCCCGAAAAATAACCCATCTTTATTAACAACAGGTGTCATCTCATTGTTGCTGTCATTGCACCAATCATGCCTACAAAGAATGCACTACATGTGAAATGCAATATGTGTATCAATTTTCCCATTATAATACTAGCTTGTTAAAAAAAAATTCAAACGCTAATTGAAAACTCCACCTACAGTTATGCAATTATGTAACATTTATAGATTTGCAAAATTATTAGAAAACCATTACAGTACACAGTACATTAAATCTGTACCTTCTTACACCTAAAGGCATGAATACTTTCTACTTTCTGAACCACAGGCATTCACCATTTCACGTAAAGGTTTAAGTTAACTTCTGCAAAGAGGAAGTACTATGAATAGTAAACAAAGCAAAATAATTTTTAACAATGTGGGATATTAATATTTGAAAAATCCTGTTTCAATATTCACATTCAATGCCAAAAAAGGCCCCCACCCACTTCACAACACACATGTGCCAAGCCTGGTTAATCCTTCAAATAGCTTCTTCCAATAACTGTTGAGAAATATCTGGACATTGCACTACAGCTCAAATTATTGTTGTATTCCTGGCTCACGATGCAGACTCCTTTACCTTAGAGATGATTAATTAAATGCAGATTGGACGACTACTTTGCAGAACACTGCAATTCATTTTGTAAATAGGATCTCAAGCTTCTGGTTAACCAATGCTTTCATTCTCTGACTAATTTCCAGGGACCAATAAGGATGAGCACCTCATCGTTTGAGTAAATATATCAGAATATCTCATGTCAATTCTGAGGACAACAATAATTTTGCAATTGGCACAAAATGCTGGAGTAACTCAGTAGGACAGGCAGCATCTCCGGAGAGAAGGAATAGGTAACGTTTCATCCTTTTGTCACCCGAAACGTCACCCATTCATTCCTTCTCTCCAGAGATGCTGCCTGTCCCGCTGAGTTACTCCAGCATTTTGTGTCTACCTTCGATTTAAACCAGCATCTGCAGTTCTTCCCTAGTGATAATTTTGCTGTTCTCATTTTCATCTTCCACTGACGCAACTTTTTACTCCTTTATTTGAACATGACTCTCCCAGTTTGCCATACATTAACAATCCTTTTGTCATTCTCTCTTCGTCCATCCCCGTTTTAAAGCTTATACATATAACTACTTTTCCAGTTTTGATGAAGGTCACAGGCGTGAAATGTCAACTTTCTCCGTCTCTCCCCCTCTCGCTTTCCCCTTCCCCTTTTAACCCTCCCCTCCCCGGTACTGACAGGTATTTTCACCATTTTCGGTTTTTCACTTCAATCGGGTTTAATTATGAGACCGGTAATGAGAGATCGAGGAGAAAAATGATCTGCTTGAAAGTGTCAGCATGTTTGGAAATTACGGTTACAGCTGAAACGAGCTGAAATGGGAGGAACATAAACCTGTTCATATGTGGATAGATAAAATATGATCAACATTTCGAAGACTGTAACAAATTAGTGCAAGTGACCAGTTACTTTGAAATGGGGACACACTGCTGGTGTTACATACCCAAAACTCCTTGTTCGATGGTGATGACGATCTCGTCCATCAAGATCATGCGAAACTCGACCTCCTCGTCGACGCATTTCTGTCGGAGGGCGCGTTCGATCTCCTGCTGGGGGTAATCTTGCAAGATCCTTCGATCTGTCAGGAACCAGACGCGGGCCGACATGATTCGCACCGTCGAAGAAAGGAGAGAGCCAGCGAGCGAGAGAGAGGGGGGGAGCGGGGAGTGATTGATGAGGAGCGGAGCCCAGCCTGAGGCAGCCAGCCAGCCGTCTGGGATGGAGTGGAGGGGAGGAGAGGGGTGGGCGCCACTTCTCCGCCCGCGGGCACCGATCCTCCTCAGTCGCCCAGGGCGAGTAAAGCAGCCTGTGGAAGACAGAGAGAGAGAAAAAAAAACCACGTTATCATTAACCCGGTTGTAAGGTGACACTCCCGATGCGCGGCTCGATCGATAACTATCGGCGTCCGACGAGAGTAGAGTCACGGAACGGGTGGGTGGGGATATGAGGGAGAAAGAAAACGGTTTCTACTCACTCTCTCCCCTCACGCAACTATCATTAAAGAGAAAAAAAATCTCCAACCGCCTGAAGGGAAGGGTCGCCCCCTCCCTCCTCCGATCTTTTAATCGGACGGTTATTTCCTTTGTTCGAAAGCGTTGAAGCGATTTTCTTTCTTTCTTTCTTCCTCGTCCTCTTTATTTCTTTCTCTCTTTCCCTCACTCCGCCGGCTGTGTTGTGTATGTGTGTGGACAGCACCAGGCTCCTGCCCCGCTCGCTCGCTGTGGTTTTGTTGTGAGTTATCGAGGCGGCCCGCGATGGGGGGGGGGGTGGGGGTGGGCGGGGCGCGACAGCGCGGGCTGGAGAGGGACCCGGGGGTGGCAGGGGGGGGCAGCCGCCTCCCCACTGCGCAGGCGCTCGGCGTCCCCCCGTGAGGGGTGGGTGTGTGTGTGTGTGTGTGGGAGGGGGAGGAGGAGGGTTTTCTCTCTGTCTGTCTGTCGCGCGCGGAATCACACCTTCCACACGCGCGCGCGCCCACCTTCCCGCCCCTTCGCTCGAGACCCAAACCCCGCGGGCGCGCGTCCCTCCCAGTGTTGTCAGCTGGTGGCTGAAGCTCGAGACGCCCAACCCCCCCGCCCCCCCGCGCCAAAGTGTCTGTCCGCTGCGGGTGGGGGCCTCGCGCCACAAAATCCGCTCGAGACCCTCCCTGCGTCCGCGTGCCCGAGTGTTGGTCCGCCGGCGGCTGAAGCAGGAGACGCCCACCACCCCCCCCCCCCCCCCGCCGCGGGGAAACCCACGCGCGCCCATCCTCTCCCTCGCTCAAGTGTCCGCTACGGGCGAGTGGGGGGTGGGCGCGCGCCCGCCGCGGGCTGGTGTCCGGGAGCCTCGAGACGCCCAGCCCTCCCGCGCGCGCGCGCCAAGTGTTGTCCGCTACTGCGCGAGAAACCTCTCCCCCCCCCCACATCCCCACACACACACGTCAACTAAATATCAGTCACACAGCCAAAGACAGACTCAAAATGCTGGAGTAAACTCAGCGGGTCAAGGCAGCATCTCTCGAGGGGAAAAAAAATTAAGGAATAGTTGACGTTTTGGGTCGAGACCCTTCTTCACACGCCCACCCCCCTTGTGGATGTGCTTCGTGAACATGCGCCCCTCCCTTCATTCATCGGCATTCATCACGCACCATACCCGAGGTACTTGCATGTCGACCACGTACCGGTTAATTTAATGCACTGTGGTAAACTGGAATGTGTCGGTGCATCTCTTTCTCTCTGCCCATCTCTCTGCTTTAAAAATAAAGTAAAGTAGGTCTGCGACTCACTGCTGGCACCTGATCGACGCTGACACGTCTGGATGACAATTCAATTGGCGTGTTTGCAGCTTCCACTTGTGGGTGTGTATGCGTTGGCTGTGTGGAAGAGAAAAGTAGTCCTTGCTCGATGGTGGGGATTGTGCATGTTGTGTGTGTGTTTGGTGTGGCGCAGTGAATGTGGCGCCTGGTCGTGGGAACTAGTCAGGGAGAGATGTGGTGCATTCTGCAGAATATGACAGCAGAAAGACATCCAAAACAAACACGTATAAGGGTAGTTTCACGGCAGTCGGGTCACGACCCATGACCCGTACTGTTGCTACGCTACGCCAAGTGGAGTACACGCGATGAACTGCAGGTAAGCACTGACCATTGTTTCCAGCTTAGTGTGCCCGTTAAAACCCGCCGAAAATGCCAATTTGTGCGCTGTATATAATTATGGAAATCAAAATAAACGTGAGAGACATTTAGCCTACTTCAGAATTCCAAAAGTGAGGAGAAATGACGGTAGATAGAAGCGAGAGCTGAAAGAACAACAACAGCCAGAGTGCTTGGCGAACATTGGCCGTTTGCTCACTGCATTTCTTTACTCAGAGAGCGGTAGCGGTGTGGAATGAGCTTCCAGTGGAAGTGATGGCGGCAGGTTCGTTGGCATCATTTAAAAATAAATTGGATAGGCATATGGATGAGAAGGGTATGGAGGGTTATGGTATGAGTGCAGGCAGGTGGGACTAAGGGAAAAAAGTTGTTCGGCCGGACTTGAAGGGCCTGTTTCCGTGCTGTAATTGTCATATGGTTATTTCACTGCATTTCATCAACTAAGGCATTATTTGTGTTTATTCTTCATGGATCATGGAAAACTTTAGTGCCGTTGCCTGCATTTCATTGCCTGCAGTCATACAAATTTCTGCATACAAATGCCTGCAGTCATACATATAGTAAACAACAAAACACACAATAAACACATATTTAACATCCACCACAGTGAGTTCACCAGACACCTCCTCACTGTGATGGAAGGCAAAAATCTTAAGTCTTTGTCTCTTCCCTTCTTGTTCTTCCTCTTCCTCTGCGCTGAGGCGACCCAGGCCTCCGATGTTGTGACCGCACCGGGTGATGTAATAAGTCCCGCGGCTGAACCACGCTCCGCGAACGGGCCGGTTCAACTCTGCGGCCCGGGGCAGTCGAGCTGCCGAAGCTGCCGCCCTCCAGTCCAGCGGACGCAGCTGTTGCCGCGGGAGCTCCAGAAAAACAGGTCACCAGCCTGTGACCTGCGAGCTCCCGACGATGTCGTCCCCTGGGCCCACGGCCGAACTTCTGAAGTCGCTGCCACCGCCACCACCACCGGAAAGCCGCACAGCTCCGAGTCGGGCCACCTGAATGCCGGAATGCTTGAACCCGCCGCAGCCCCGAAGTCGGCCAGCCCCGCGCTGGTAAGTCCTGGCTGGCTCTGCCTCCGGAGTCTCGAGGTTGGTCGCAGTTGGAGGCTGCCAGCTCCGCCATTAGGCCTCAGCGGAGACGGAGACGGGGGATACGACAAGAAAAGTCGCGTCCCCCCCAAAAGGAAGAGACTAAAACGTTTCTCCCACCCCACCCCTCCCACACACATACACTACATAATAACTCAAATTTAACACGCTAAAACAAGGCAAGAAAATAACAAAAAAAGAAAAACAGACGGACTGCAGGCGAGCCGCTGCTGCCAGGGCAGCGCCGCCACTCCTATTATCTTGATTACTTTGGCATCTAAAAAGTTTCAGAAGTGATAAATCTGGCTGTAAAATTTTAAAATCACCATGGTTCTCAACCATTTACTTTATCCATACAAAAAGTAAACGCCTCTGAAGCAAAATTTACAGCCAGATTTATCACTTCTGAGACTTTTTAGATACCAAAGGAATCAAGAAAAAACACAAATAATGCCTTGCTGTTGATGAAATGTAGTGAGCAAACGCGATAATTCCCAATACTTTCAATTCCGATATCTGCACGACCAATGTTCGCCAAGCACTTTAGCTGTTGTTGTCCCTTAAGCTCTTGCTTCTCTTTACCATCATTTCGCTTCACTTTTGGAATTCTGAAGTTGGGTACATGTCTCTCACGCTTACCCCAACTTCCACAATTTTTTACAGCGCAAAAATGCAACATTTTGGCGGTATTTAACAGGTAGGAAAGTACTCGTTTCTTGCATTAATAACATATACCGGAAGTTACGGATGTCGTCCAGATGGATTGAGCGGCTCCGTGCATCAAGCCCTATGACCCAGTGACCTTATGTGCAACCTCCCGTTACGGGGGTCAGGTCAATCCATGTGGAGGACAAGGCAGCTTCCGGCACACACTGTTAGCACACGGGACGCTTACCTCCTTACTTGTTAAAAAACGCCAAAATTGTCTTTTTTTGAGTTACAAATATTTGTGATATGTCATCGAAAGCGGGAAGGTTTGCTCTGAACCCGAGCACCAAGGTGTAGCAATGTTACAACATTTTGAGATTTTAAAAATCAAGTCTGTAATTTATCCCATCAGATAAAGCATAAAAATAAGTTTAATTTGACACCAATTTTACTTTGGAGTCACGTGAGTGATTCCGTGAAGAACCCCGCCAGTTCGCATTCACGTCAGTTACGTCAGCCGCATTGGCGCAAGCACCGGACTGGCAGGGCAGCGCTCCTGTCGGTGGTAAGTTAAATCTAGAAGGTAAGTTTCTTTTTACTTACCAGGGTTTTGTTCGAGCAGGAGCCTCTCTTCACAGAGGTTTTCCTGCCAGATTCAGAGCCCAACGAGTGAGCCGGCTAAAGACTGTGGGGAAACCCCGGTCCGACCGCAGAAGCGGATAACCGGCAAATGATCTGTTTTTGAGATAAGCAGCCGCTGACAAGGCAATCAGTGGGTTCCAGCCTGCGGGGATGCTGTGGAGTGGCAAGTAAGTAACGCCAGAGTCGCTGACAGTGCAGTCAGCGGCTCACAGACGTTGCTCCCCAGGCAGGGAGTAAAATTGGTGGAAGAAAGGACTCATTCAACCCTATTGGACTCGGGTGAGTCGGGCTGCAAGGGTTTTTATCTCTAATAATAAAGTTTGTATGTATGCTATAGTGTTTTTAAAGTCAAAATCAAAAGTCAAAAGAGTTATTGTCATGTGTCCCTGACAGGACAATTAAATTCTTTCTTTGCTTAGCACAAGTTGCTGTGAAGGGTTAAAATTGCTTTAACCCTTCACAGTGAAGCTCGACACTACAAATTTTAATTAGTGAGCCTACACTGTAATAGCGCGGGCCTATGGGACAGGCCGCGCCAGCAGCGCCTGGGATGGTGCTGCTTCATGTATGAAAGCGCCAGCCTACGGGAGAGCCGCACCAGCAGCGCCTGGGACAGGGCTGTTTCATGTCAAAAAGCGCCTCTACGAGAGGCGGCGCCGGCAACACCTGGGACAGGATTACTCAAGGTAACACATAAGTCTGCTAGGCCCACGGAGTCGGGAGATGATTCCCCACCGGGGCTGGATAGCAAAATAATAGGCCCACGGAGTCGGGGGATGATTCCTCACCGGGGCTGGATAACGCGTTTGAACGACTATCCCAAATGCAGCAACTATTGCATACAGTGCTACAGCAGGACACATGCCAGCAGGGGGAGTGTCAGCGCCATCCTGAACAAAAGTCGCCAGCAGCACCTAGTAGAGAGCTGCTTGATAGCACCCTCATGGATGATGAGGCGCGTGCCATGGGTCATCATAGCTCTGACCCCGACTCTGATGGTAAGGTTGAGCCAGATGTTCCATCTCTGCAGGCCGCACCAGCAGCGCCAGTTGACAGAGCTGATTCAGGTCTCCCTCTTGGAGGCGGAGACCAAGACGGGTCAGTATTCTGCTGACACCGAGTCTCAGGGTATGGCCGTGGGGCATACCCCAAGGGATGAAGGGCACGTGTCAGAGGTACCTTTTCCTGACAACAAAGTTGCCATCCCAGCAAAATGTTCCATTCAGGTACAGGTCCAATGGGGTCATATCAGCATAGGTATCATGCGGCCTGCGGCAGCGCCTGTTTAGGGCTGCCTACGAATCGCCCTCTCTGAGGAGGGGAGTGCGAAAGGTCAAGATATAACTGACTCCAGGCTCTAAAGAGGTCGAGGGAACATACTGGAGCACATATGTGCCGGCAGTGAACAGCGCCAACAGGGGGATGTGCGAGCCAGCCGCCAAATCTGTTATTCAGGTAAGGCCTATTCGACAGGGGAGAAAGCCTGGCAGACGAATCAATTAAGCCCAACGGTGGGCAAAGGTTCATCGTTTCAGAACACACCCGAGGTGCTCATCGGCAGTAGGCGGTTCACGGGAGCTGGGGTCAGCATGACAGCTCGGCAGAAGTTCCACGCACCCTACGAACCCTCCTCAACAATGTTGGTCTGGCACTTCCGAAACATGGGTAAATGCACCACTCACAAGTTGTAATATTTACACTTGTTTGTACAACACGCAAAGGATAAAAACATCTGCTTAGAGACACAGTACTAGCATTCCAAGCAAGTTTTGGAGGGTTGTCTTTGAAGATAAGGTTCGGAAATCGGGCCAGCGTTCTCATGCAAAGCACCCATGGAATAAGGCAGGAGGGGCCTGTTTATTATAAAAAATGGAGAGTGTTGGGCATATGAACTTTCTGAATATGAAAACTTATTTCCTGACTAACAACAGATTCATAAGGGTCTCAAAGATCCATTCTATGCAGTTCCCATTACAGAGGTTATCAAAGACAATATAACTGTACTAATAACAATAAAAGATTGCGGAATGGGATAAACTGTTTGTTGGTCATTGGGATTTACCTTTAACTTTAATTAGCCTATGACTCCGCCCTGTGGCAAGAGATTGGAGTTAATAGCAACCTGTTATAAAACTGACTTCTCAATAGGCAATATAGTAGCTGTGTAAATCAAGGAACTGATATCGTGCAAAGTAACGACCACTCAAAGGACATGTGGATCATTGTTAACAACCTTATGCTATTATCAGCTTAAGCTACCTCAGTCACAATGATGAGCAAACAGTATTCAGCATTGCTCCAGTAGTTTGGTCGGTCGAATTAAGTTATTACAAACTGATGCTAAGTGCTCTAAGGTGAGAAGTTCCGAATACCATCTCCAGTTGGAGGTAGTGGAGATTTGCATGAGTTATCAATTCTTCAGTTGTTGGTATCAACAAAATATATACACTAGATGCACCCCATGGGTAAAGGGCTATTGAGCGAATATACATAATCTACATGCTCAACTTCAAGTTGCTACAGTACTGTGGTGGCATATGTTAGTCACATGGCAATCAAGTAAAAGTATCCTGTAATAATTTACCTAATCTCCTTTGCTACTGGTGTATCATCCAGTTGAGATCGATGACAACACAGAATAGGTTTTGGATCTCAAAGTATTATGAAAGTATGGTTCAATGGTACATCGAATATTGACATGTTGGTTTCATGTTTATTCACGGATTGCAAAAATATGTTACAGAACAGTGCGGAGAAATACATTCTCGCTACAAAAAGGAGGAATTTTTTTTATGTCTTCCTCCATTTTGCCTCATTAGTCGGGTCTTAAAACAGTCAGCAAGACCTCGCTTTAGGTTTTCGTACTGTCTGACTGGCTAAGCAGCCACGTTGCCTGCTCTCGTCAGGCATAATAATACAACCGTATACGGTTATCCTAAAAAACGAAAACTTTGCTGGTTCCAACTGTGGTTCAGGAAACCGGCCTCTGCATAATAAAACAATTATTGACTTACACATTCTGAATGGATTGCCCTACGGCTCAGGTTGTCACATCAAGCCATGGATGTGCTCACTACAGAGTGCAGGGATAGCACCAAAAAAGCAGTACATTCCTATTGAGAGGATCGGAAGTGGTTTCGTTTAAATGTTAATGTTACATTTAATGCTGTACAGATTACTAACATCTTCCAGTTCATTCTTAAATGGTCTTTGACAATAATTCAGTTATTGAGCCACAACAGCTGCAACAAACGGGAACCACTCTGTCGGGTTCAACCCCGGATATCAAGTTATGAAAGAGATCTTGACACAAGTTCTCCCACTACAAGAATATGCAGTTTGGATATTGAAAATGTGTTAACAATACTTCACCAGGGGGGTTCCAGCTACATCCTTAGTCATGACACTAATATCAGCACAACGAGGGCAAACATTGCAAACGCTGTGGCTAGATACGATGGAATTGGCTGCAGGTGCCATTACATTTTACATTCTGATCTACACAAGCAGAGCAGACCAGGGGTGGCAGGATTTAAGGTCATATTTCGGATACCCCACAGACTCGCGTCTATATGGGAGGGCAGGCTTGCTATATTATATCAAGGCCACCAGGATCCTAAGAAGTGTGGAATCAGCATTGTTTATTAAGCGACAAACAACCACACAAGGAAAGGTCGGTTCAGACTATTTCAAGGTGGCTGCAGCAGGTTCTGGTTTATGCAGGTATTAACACTGACGATTGTACATCTCATTCCACCAGGGCAGCATCAACGTCAGCGGCCAGGGCAATGGACGTTCCCATCGACCATATCCTCGCGACCGCAGGATGGTCAACTGAATTGATTTTTTTAAAATGTTTTTACCATAGGCCGGTAACTGACCCGGGGTTTTTACCCATTCTGTTTTGCATCCACTTTAGCCTCCCCTGAGATACAGGGGTTGCTATTGATTTCTTTATCAACGTAAACCATTAATACATTTGAATCATGCTTAATGCATTTTTTGATTATTCACTCATCCTGAGTCAAAAGATGCAGTGAGACGCCGAGATTTGGATCTGCGGCATGAAATCACAGGGCTTTGAACCCTTCACGGAATCACTCACGTGACTCCGAAATAAAATAGTAAGATTAAACGAGAACTTATCAGTTTGAAGTTTGATCTTGATTTTATGAGGAGTTACGTTGGTGATTACCCAACCCTCTCTCATAAAGGTAATCTGGTAGTTCTCAGGTTGCTAATCTTACTATGTTAACTTCGATTTTTGGTTATCTGTGATTTCATACCGCTGCTTTGAAGATTGACGCGCATGCGAACTGGCGGGGTTCTTCACGTAATCACCAACGTAACTCCTCATAAAATAAAGATCAAACTTCAAACTGGTAAGTTCTCGTTTAATCTTACTATTCACTTTAATATCTTCAGTATTAAAAAAGTTATGGCCATGTTCATACTCAGAAATTAGCACCTTGTTCCCTATTGCTTTTCCATTGACTTAACTCAAAAGCTGTGATCGAGGACAGTCAAAAGCCCATAACTTCCTTAAAAATTAAGAGAACTGAATGAAATTTTCAGTTATTATAGATTGAAGTATTGTGAAACAAAGATGAAACAATCTTACTTGGATGACCGGAAATTAAAGCATATGATTAGTTACCTAATTGTAGCTAATTACAAAATTCAATTACTAGATCTAAACATCTATCCATTTCTTAAGAAAAGGTTAACATATTTTAATAGCCTAAGTGTCCAAATAACATTCACACAAGAATTCACAATATAACATGATTTTTAAATCTCATTGTCATTAATTTATAGGCCAAAGTGAAGGAATTTAATCTAACTTAATATATACTTTTGAAAATTGTATAATTGCAAAAATTTCTGGATTGATATTTTTAGAATAATTTCTGACGTTGTTAATACTAAATTGGATCCCGACTCAAAATTAATAATACTTGGAATATCAGAACAATGTCTAACACTCACAACAAGCCAAATAAACTTTCTAGACTACAGTATAATAACTGGGAAGAAATTAATATTAAAATTTTGGAAAGGCCCTATAACCACCACATTTAAAATGTGGATTATGGAAATGTCAGAGACCCTACACCTGGAAAGAATCAGATTTGTCTTAATGGACAATCAAGAACTTTTTATTAGAATATGGTCTCCATTCATCAATTATTTGAAGGGGTAGATTGGTTCGGCACGGGAACCAAACTGAAGCTTCAACTCAGGATTAGATGAAAAGTTATACTTTATAATCTTCTAACCTATCTCCAATTATGTATTATTAGTAAATCATTCCATTCTTTTTTTTTAATCTTGACATTTGTGTTTTTTTTTCTTTCTTTCTTACTTCCTATCTATAAAAAAAACTAGAAGCAAAATTAATCCACGATTGATAATATTAATAATGTATGATTGATAAATATGAAATGTTTTTACCATAATATGTGTTTGCTTCTAATAAAAATATTTATTAAAAAAAAACAAATGGAAGAAATTTAATGTTTAATTATGTAAATTATTGGCCATTTAAATAATCTTGGGAATGCGTTTTTGTGGAACGCGATCAATTGGAACGTTGCGGTTGAGGTGAATTGGAACCCCATATCGGCAGGAAAAACACTACCGGTTCTTTTGGGGCCAAAATCACATTTTTGCCAATTAAATTTGGATTAAAGCCATCCTAAGAAGCAAGTTTATATGTAAAATAGACGACTTCCATTATGTTTTGTCCCCTACGTGAGATCAGTCCCAATGAGGGCGTTAGAGGTAGCTTTTTATTTTACTCCAGCGATTAAATTGTCCCACGATTTTTTTTAAACTTCCGAGAACAGAAGTCCGGTCGATTGTTCTGCAGCAGTTGGCAGCCTGAGGAAGTTCGCCGCCAACAGGCTAGAGAAAACGGCATTTTGATCCCCCCCCCCAAAGGTGCCAAATTCGCGCACACAGCCAGTGGCAGAACTGCAGTGCCGCTAAAGGTAAGTATTGTAACATCGCTAGAAGGTGTAAGCGGCTGAAGGGGCACATCCCTCGGGACAGCCTCCACTCTCCCCCTAGGGTCAACTCTGTCCAGCCACGGCCGCCCTCCGCCCCGTCTCCCCCTGTGGGCCGCACTGTCACGGGCTGTGGGTCAGGGCCATAGTAAATGCTTACCTGCAGTTCACAGCGTGTACTCCAGTTGCCATTGCGTGGAAACAGTATGGGTCACAGGTCGTGACCTCGACTCCGTGCAACCTCCCTATACTGTGTAAGAAGGAACTGCAGGTGCTGTTTCAAACCGTAGAAAAAAAAGCTGGAGTAACTCAGCAGGACAGGCAGCATCTCTGGAAAATGTGGTGGAAATAGTCCTTTTAGTTGCACGTGAATCCTCCCGATTGAAAACTTTTGCAGCATTTTGTTGACATTGCTTCTCTGTTGGTCGATGCAATTTATGTTCAGCGTTCAGTTACAATAAAACAATCATTTCATTTATCTCAATCAAACTTCATAAAAGGCACCATTTCAGCCCATTTTCCATCAAAACAGTTGGTTGTCTCAGCAAAGTCACGTTGCTGGGACGCAGCCAAAGGAGATGTTAGCACGCATGACAATAAAAGGTAGGATTTTAAAATGTAGAGTCCTGTGAAGGTCAATCGACCTGAAACATTAACGTTAACCCCACCCTAGTCTCAAACGTTATGACATTTAGACCTGGAGCGGGGCCATACATCCCCCGGCGCGGCCTTAACGGCCGTGGGACTTGCCATCGCCCGCCTGGGGCTTCAACATCGGGAGAAAATTTATGCGCAGTGGAGAGAAAAGACTTTGCCTTCCATCACAGTGAGGAGGAGATTCACAGTAATGGATCTTTGTGTGAATTGAATTGTTTGTGTGTCTTGTAGGAATTGTTTTGTTTGTATGGCTGTAGAAGCGGAGTTTTGTTTGAGCCACACTGTGGTTCAAATGACATGGAATAAATATTGAATTGTATTGAGTTGAATGTTAGTTCCACTTTTTGCAGCCAGATATCCTGTCGTTATCACCTCTTCCACAGTCAGCAATGGACCATTGTGGGCTCCACCTTTCCTTCCTCATCGGTGCTGGCTCTGATTTGTTCTGATCCTTTTTTATACCTCTAATTTACCTTTCCCCTGACTCTCAGTCTGAAGAAGGGTCTTGACACAAAACGTCACCCATTCCTTTTCTCCAGAGATGATGAGTTACTCCAGCATTTTGTGTCTATCATACTGTTTCTCCACAAGAGTTGCTTGACCTGCCAATTGTCTCTCATTTCACTTACGATTGGGAAGAAAGTATTGAGGTCCGAAAACAGTGACCACCAAATTCAAGAATAGCTTCTTTCCAACAACCATCAGGCTCTTGAACGTTACATAACACTCACCCCAACTATGGACAATGGGCAGCCTTTGTTCACTAAGGATTTGTTTTTTGGGAGGTTATTATTTTATTGAATTTGTGTTTATAATCTATATGTATTTTGTTTACAGGCCTGTTATGCTGCAAGTAAAAATGCTGTTCTTCCATTATCGGTACATATGACACTTCTGTTTTAAAAATAAAAACAGAAAATGCTGGAAGATTATTATCCAAATGGTATCAAGTTGGGAAAAGGGGAAGTACAATGGGATCTGGGGGTACCTGCTCATCAGTCACTGAAAGTAAGCATGCAGGTACAGCAGGCAATGAAGAAAGCGAATGACATGCTGGCCTTCGTGACAGGAGTTGAGTATATGAGCAAATAGGTCCTCCTACAGTTGTACAGGACCCTAGTGAGACCACACCTGGAGTATTGTGTGCAGTTTTGGTCTCCAAATTTGAGGAAGGACATTCTTGCTATTAAGAGAATGCAGCGTAGTTTCACCAGGTTAATTCCTAGGATGGTGGGACTGTCATATGTTGATAGAATGGATCGACTAGTTGATAGAATGGATTCACTGGAATTTAGGATGCGAGGGGATATTATTGAAACATATAATATTATTAGGGATTTGGGCAAGCTAGAGACATGTTCCCGATGTTGGGGGAGTCCAGAACCAGGGGGCACATTTTAAGAATAGGGGATTTAGAACGGAGTTGAGGAAAAACCTTTTCACACAGAGAGTTGTGAGTGTGTGGAATTCTCTGCCTCAGAAGGCGGTGGAGGCCAACTCTCTGGATGCTTTCAAGAGAGAATTAGATAGAGCTCTTAAAGATAACGGAGTCAGGGGATATGGGGAGAAGGCAGGGACGGGATACTGATTGTGGATGATCAGCCATGATCAGATTGAATGGCGGTGCTGGATCAAAGGGCCGAATGGCCTACTCCTGCACCTATTGTCTGTGCTCTTCCATGTTGAACAATACTTAAAAGAAGCACTGAGAGTAGGAAGGCCACAGAATGTACCCTAGGTGAAAGTCATCAATAATCATAGCAAAGAGATGTTGCTTAACATATCAGCTTAACATATCCTTTTAAACTATCTATGGCAGATACATCTGGCTACTAAAGCATTGATAGGAATGAACATTGCCCCTGAGAGAAAAGCTCATCTTTACACAAGGACAGTCTGAAGAAGGGTCTCGACCCGAAACGTCGCCTATCTCCTTCGCTCCTTAGATGCTGCTGCACCCGCTGAGTTTCTCCAGCTTTTTGTGTAACGACTCGTCAATAATGTTGTGTGGTTTAATCCTTAAACACAGATCTGACCGTTCAAATGGAGGCATAAGGAACTGCAGATGTGGAAACTGAGAGCAAACCACAAAGTGCTGAAAGAACCTAGCAGGTTAGGCAGCATCTGTGGAGCATATAGACAGGCGTTGTTTCTGTTCTGAAGAGCGGTTCCTCATCCAATACATGACTTGTCCATTCCTTCCACAGATGTTGCCTGATCCGCTGAGTTTCTCCAGTACTTTGTGTACTAGTAATTCAAAGATGGGCAGCCATGAGAGATTGTAGATCATCAGCAACACATATTCAGATATAATCCGTAACCCTGTGCCAGGCAAACTGTTGCTCTGCCACTATTAACGAGCCAAAGATTAACCTGTGTTCCATAAGAAATGCAGGCATGCATAACAGTGAGATGCAACACAGGACATCATGCTTGCTAAGCAGCGTTAACTGCTATTTCACAGTCCACCACAGAACAGATCAGACTTCTTGTAGCCATATCCAGCCACAAAAGGCGTCAGACAATGAAACAGCTAATAATCAGGAAAAGGCTCTAAGAAAATGTTGTACTTGTGGAGTTTAATCGTGTAAAACAAAAGCAGATAGCAGATCTGCACACTATATTCCAGATGCAATCTCACCAATGTCTCTCAAGCTGTAACATGACATCCGATGAAGTCCAACATGCCATATATCTACTTCAGCACTGTCTACCTACCTGTTTTACCCTTTCGCAGAATTATATTACTTGTACCCCTCGGTTTCTGTTCTAAGGTAGTATCCAAGCCTTGTCATTTACTGTGGAAATCCAATATACAGTGCCCTCCATAATGTTTGGGACAAAGATCCATCAAATTTGCCTCTGTACTCCACAATTTGGGATATGTAATAGAAAAAAAATCACATGTGGTTAAAGTGCACATTGTCAGATGTTATTAAAGGCCATTTTAATACCTTTTGGTTTCATCATGTAGAAATTACAGCTGTCTTTATACATAGTCCGCCTATTTCAGGGCACCATAATGTTTGGGACACATGGCTTCACAGGTATTTGTAATTGCTCAGGTGTGTTTAATTGCCTCCTTAATGCAGGTATAAGAGAGCTATCAGCACCCAGTCTTTCCTCCAGTCTTTCCATCACCTTTGGAAAACAAGAATAAAACTGTTAGCCAAGCCTTAGGCTTACCAAAATCAACTGCATGGAATATCATTAAGAAAAAAGAGAGCACTGGTGAGCTTACTAATCGCAAAGGGACTGGCAAGCCAAGGAAGACCTCAACAGCTGATGACAGAAGAATTCCCTCTATAATAAAGAAAAATCCCCAAACACCTGTCCGACAAATCACAAACATTCTTCAGGAGTCAGGTGTAGATTTGTCAATGACCACTGTCCACAGAAGACTTCATGAACAGAAATACAGAGGCTATACTGCAAGTTGCACACCACTGGTTAGCCACAAAAATAGGGTGGCCAGGTTACAGTTTGGATTACTTTCATTTCTTACCTACCATATTCTTATCACTTTTTATCCACAATTTCACTTATCTGTTGATAATCTGTTGTATATCCGTTGAACCCTCCAGCTTCTATCCCAACTAATTTTGTTTCATCAGCAAATCTGAAAATATGAGGTTTTTTCCGCAGCCAAACAATAGAAAAATACTTCGAAATCTGGGGCCCAAGCTTGATCCCTGTCTATCGCATTTATCACAGCTTTGTTTTGTCATTGTGCCTGTGCGTTAATCCATATATAATGTGTGTCAACTCATACACACAACTGGGGTTGCACTGACCAGTGGGTTCTGAGGTCACTAATCCAGACTCACATATTTTCCCAAATATGTGCAAAATTAATGTTGTCCAATACATTGGCCACATTATCAGTAATTGAAAACCAAGATGTGGATAGTTGCAGATTTGATTAATAAGCTAAAAATAAACAATGAGTACTGTAGCATCCCTATTCAAAAATTGCAGCACGAGTTCAATTAATCTGGGATGCAAATTGTTTGAGACTAAAGGCGATCAGAAGTCTGTTTCCCTTTGTGGTTTTGAGAACTTGTTTGGCTCTTGATAAAGCCACTTAATAGATGACCTTTTGCTCAACGTTTGTGCTTTTATAAGCAAAGTACTCTTATTTGTTTAAATTACTAGCTTTCCTCCATTGAAGAGTTGTGGGACATGTGATCTCAATATTATGACGGTGTGTTCAGGTGGACTCTATCAGTTCTCTGCATTTATTGGTAGAATAGTCAAGAAAAGACTATGCATGATTACAATCAAGCCGTCCACAGTACAGATAAAGGGTAAAGGGTACAACATTTAGTGCAAGATAAAGTCTGATTAAGTATTGTTCAAAGGTCTCCAATGAGGTAGATGGGAGGTCAGGACCACGTTAGTTACAATGGAGGGAGTGGAATAAATGTTCATCAGAGTAATCCCTGGGAAGGTGGGCTTGTCATGTGAGGAGAGGTTAAGAAGACTGCAATTACTGTATGTGCTCTTAAATTTAGAAGAATGAGTGGTGATCCCAATTGAAACAAGTGAAATTCTTACAAGATAGATACAATATAAAATGTTGGTTGCATGGTTGCATTCCCAAGAACAGAATTTACCAGTCAGTTATTAACTAACGCATACAAACATCAAACAAGGACCCAAGAACTCCATGGCATGATAATATTAACAGATTAGTTCCAACTGAACATTAAGTTACAAGGCTGAGTTTGTTTATATTAAACAGAAGAATGAAAAAGGATTTGTGAAAGGTATTTAGAAATTTGGAACATATCAATATGTTCAGTGTTTTTAAAAAAGTTCACTCAGGCCAAGAATGAAAAGAGGGGACGGAAAACATGCAGATGAAAAAAAGATTCTTGAACAGATCTTGCATTCAAAGCATGGTGACCATTTGGAATGAATTTAAATAGATAATCAAGGATAACCCATCAGCTTATCAGGATGTTTGGTATGCATCTGACAAGAAAATGATCAGAAATATAAATACTAAACAACGTTTTTGCTTTTTGAACCCTAAGATGAACTTGCAAGATGGATTAAAAAAAAATATCCTCAGGAATGCAATAAAATTTCCAATGCAATCATGTAGCAATTATCTTACTGGAATAATGTAAATTATATATAAAGAAAGGTCTTGACCCGAAATATCACCCATTCCTTCGCTCCAGAGAAATGCCTGTCCCGCTGAGTTACTTCAGCATTTTGTGTCTACACTAAAGTCAGATAATAACTCAAAGATTAGATCCTTTGTTCAAATCAACTTTGGACATTCAGTCTGGTTAGTCTGGGCATACGATTCATGGTGTAAGAATAATTACATGTGGAGCCTGAAGAAAAGGTCTCGACCCGAAACGTCACCCATTCCTTCTCCAGAGATGCTACCTGTCCAACTGAGTTACTCCAGCATTTTGTGTCTACATGTGGACAGCGGTCTTTTTTTTAGCTAACATCATTCTGGCTAGACCAGTGGAGCTAATTTTAAGCAGAAAAGTAATTTCAAGCGAATATTTGAAAAACGTTTGATTAATAATAATCTGGGTGGGGGATTGCAACCTCCACGTGGTCCACCCTGTTTTGAACAATGCAATTAACCCGACGTGTACAAACAATTAGATCAAATAGAACATGTTGACCTACAACTTTAGGCTGTGCACGCCATACGCAAGAGTCATAATAATCTTAAAACTTGCCTGTCAACTGGAATTCTGTTCCAAACAAAAAATGCAATACACCCTTTTCCCATTTCCAGCAGAATCCTTCAGGAAATACATTTGAAGAAGTGGCCATCTGTTCTTCCTCGGCATCTTTGGTGATACCTGTGACACTGGAAGCATCAGTTGACTGCCGATTAATAGTGAGATTAAACGAGAACTTACCAGTTCGAAGTTTGATCTTTATTTTATGAGGAGTTACGATGAGGGATTACGTGAAGAAGACCCCGCCTGGCGCTGGAACGGCATACTTCAAAGCAGCGGCATGAAAAACACAGAAACCAATAGCCGAAGTAAAATAGTAAGGCTCAAAATAGACTAGAACTACCAGATGATCATTTACATTATGAGGGTTGGGAGTGGAGGGCACGTAATCCCTCATCGTAACTCCTCATAAAATAAAGATCAAACTTCGAACTGGTAAGTTCTCGTTTAATCTCACTATTTTACTTCGGAGTCACGTGAGTGACTACGTGAAGATTTTGAAGCTCTGTGTTTTTCATGTCGTAAACTCATTTCATACGACTCTCTGTTTAGTCAAAACAGTAGTGAGTAAATAGTATTTTTAGGACATTGTTACAATTTATGTAATAAGTCCTTTAATCATAAAAAGAACAACTTTTTAATAATAACCCCTCTACCTTAGGGGAAAATTACAAAATAAATTGATAAATGTTGTCAATGGTAACATAAATCGATAATATAAATCGATAATATAAAACAAAGCAAGCATTAAAGAGAACCCATTACTGTGTGTCTAAATCCTGGCACTGTGATAACAGGTTTATTCTAGAACTTTGAAAATCTCTTCTCTAGACCACCCTGCGGCCTCTAAAATTTTATCGAGTGGCACGTCCTGTACCTTTGCCACAGACGTAGCTGCCGCCCTAGTGAAGTGAGATTTAAACATCAGTGTCTATTCTTGCTAGACACAAACCATCCAGAAATGGTTTGAACTGAACCTTTTGTATGTGGCTTTTTGTGTGTTATTAATAACGCTTTCTCAGAACCTCTGAGATTTTGGTTACCTCAATGTACTGAGTTAAATGCTTAACCACACACATTGTTTCATCAATAGGATATGCTTTAAACATTACCTTCATTCCAGTTCTTCCTGGTCTGCTTTGTTTGATCAAGTCATAAACATAAAACATAATGTTATCTGCAGTCACATGCATGCAATCCAACCGTACAACTGCAAAGCTTGTACTCTTTTTGAGCTGATACCAATGCCATTAACTTTACCACCTTGAATGTTAATTTCTGCAAAGACATTGAATTAATTGGAGTCCATTGTTTAAACAAAGTGAGAACAATGCTAACATCCCAAATTCCTGTATATATGGGCTTGGGATGATTTTATTGAAATTCCTTTCATGAGTCGGGATACTAATGGGTGAGACCCAATGAATCTTGATCTGAAATTTGTCCTAAATAGGATGACAATGCACTACGAGCACAATTAATGGCACTATACTCAAATGCTCATCAAGTGTAACCCAGCAAGGAACTGTAATACATTTGAAATGTTTGCAGTATGATAAGATATCTTTGACTGTGTACACTTCCCATTTCCTTATATGCGACTTATATTGTTTTAGTGCTATTCCTCCAAGCTGCAACTATAACATCCATGGTCCTGTCCGACAGTACAACTCTTGCAATGGTCTGGTCAGAACCTGCAGATTAACAAATACATATGTGTTGAAGAAGGGTCTCGACCCGAAACGTCGCCCATCTCCCTCACTCCCCAGATGCCGCTGCACCCGCTGAGCCTCTCCAGCTCTTTGTGTAACTAACAAATACATATGATCATGCAATGGATGAATTCCTTTTGTTACTGGTTGTGTCAACAGATTGTCGCAACTGGGAATTGTCATACATGGTTCAATAATCATATTAGCATCAATGGGAATCATGACTGCGTGGGCCAATCTGACACCACCAAAAATTGCATTCGACAGCGTCTTGCGCTTTTTATTGAGACATTGCCCAATGAGACAGAATGGGGAAAATCATAAAATAACAAATTCCCCAGTGTAGCGAGAAACATCCACCGCTACTGCCGCTGGATCGTGTTCCCCAAGACCCGTATTTGGGCAATTGGTGATTCAATCTAGATGCAAACAGATCAATGTCCGGCACTCCATAGCGACTGACAATATTTTGAAATTTTGTGGATTAACATCCATTCTGTATTGTCTTCAAATATTTGTGATCTTTATCTGTCACAACATTGTCTCTCCCCGAGAGATAAATAGCTGAAAGCCAAATATTTTTTGCCATACACCATTGACACATCTGGTTCACCAGATGATCACATGATATTGATCTAACACCACCCATGTGATTAATATATGCCACAGCTGTGGTATAATCTATTTGTACTTGGACATGCAAATCCTTTAATGAAGGGCAATAAGCTTTTAATACATAAAATGCTACCAAGAGCTCCAAATAATTAATACCATATGTTTGGAACAATAAATCCTCTTGGACAGCCCATCTGCCTCTACAGCTGGTCTCATTATCCGTACCCCCCCCCCCCCCCCATCCGAGAGAACTTCGTCATTTTGCAAAAACACTACTGGCTGATGAACTAAAAGTTCTAAGCAGCTTATGGAACATTCTCAATCCATCAATGTAATCCTGATAAAACTTCCTTAGGCAATTGCATTGGCCTATCAAATGGCTTGCTCGCTGAATAAGCGCTTGAGTTTTTGCCCTTTGAAGATTTTGGTAATGTAGACGACCAAACTCTACTGTCTGGAAATGCTGCTGCCAATTTACCAATAATTTTGGCAACCTCTCGGATGGAGGGATAAGGTTCGTAAATCAAGTCTTGACACACATTTGTCAAATCCAACACTTATCCATTGGTAAAGTTACCAACCTGGTAACTGAGTTAATCTCAAACCCCAGATATTCAATGGTTTGGGATTGCTGTAACTTAGATTTGTTGGATGGATCAGGAACCCAACTTCTCAAACAACTTGTAGGTACTGAGACTAATTTTCCACCTGGCTCCTGATTAGCATTGACAATTAAATGTCATCTAGATAAGCCATAACGATGTACTTTTGTGCCTAAGGCAGTGCAAATGCTGGCTTAATCCTTAAAGGCAAAGCTTGTAGTACCACAAACTGTCTCATCCATAACTTTAATTACCTATGAAATTATGGTGAATTGGGACCGAAAAATGCATCTCTTCAATTTATTGCAGCCATAACCACCTGTTGATACCTGCTGTATAGCAGTGTTGAATGTGTCCATTTAAAAAAATTTTACTGGACAATATATTTAATTGTGTGAGATCTAACATGATTGTACAACCCCATCTTCTATGGCCTGGGGAAAATATTTGATACAATTGTTGTGGATCCTTTCCTGTTTCTCAATACCTCCTTCCTCACACAAATTCTCATGTCTTTGTCAATTTGAATTATTCCAAGACTATAACATGAAGAATGATCAGGTTATTGTGTCCCAATGGATCCATACCTCTTCATTATCAACATTTGGAGTCTACCACCAATCTGAGGTTCATCCAAACATCCTTCTTAAATAGGATTAAGTTTTGTACCTCCCCAACTGTTTGACGAAATTACCTCCTTACCCAAAAATGTGGGTGTACATTCGTTATTTTATTAATATATGGTCCCTAGATAAGGGACGTATCAGATTTAAACTGATAAGAACAGATACCATGCTTAATCTTAGCCAAAAAGCCGAGAAACGATTTGCTGGCTGGAAATTCTTCCTTATCATACTCCTACCTCGGCTCAAATCAAATCCCTTTTCCATATGACCAGCCTACTGGCCAACTAAAGGGTTTCATAAGACCAACAGTTTCTTCCCCTTCATCCATACTCCGAATCAATAACCAGGAGTTTGAACATTGCTTGTCCTGTAAATCTTTGGATGTGAAAGAGGCCGAATGGCAATCTTTTATTATATAATTTAACTCAAATAAGTTTGCAGAATAAACCTAACATATTTTGTTTCATTCTGAACTTTAGTCATTCCACAACTTCCCAGCTTGTCTTAAAAGACAGTGATGCCAATTAGTTTGAGGATTCTTTTAATCGTAATTCCTGCGCCCGCAAAATTGCTGACATTGGCGCCCAAAACCCGGATTTACCAGGTACCTTCTTAAAGGTGTTTTAGAATGCTTCATGCATTAAATTCTGTATAATTCCAATTTTAGTATATGTGCTGCCGAAGCGAGCACATGTTTAAATGCAAATCTGCTGTTTCAACCATAACAGCTTCTTGAGGCAGGTGAGAGACCATATAATTAACATTGGCCGCCAGGTTCCTTCCATGGCCTCACCGCCTCCACCAGGTATAGTAACTTTGTGCCCTTCAGACACACCTGGATTTGCATTGTGGTGGGTACTTCTGACCACAAACACCACTTTCAGGGTCTGTCACATACAGCCCTGGTACTCCTGAAACTCGTTCAAGGAGACTTCCTCCAGTCCATACCCAGGCACTGGGGTTTCAAATTCCCAATTCGAATTGGCACCATATTCACGATATGGAACCCCCTCAGGGGCTGCCTGGGAATATTTTGGGTACTTAGACCCTTGGTTGATATAATTTGGAGAATTTCCTCCATTAGATCCATACTTAGCCAATTTTAGGCTTACCTTACAGGATCTTTTAGAAACCTCAGGCCTTTCAAGCCTCTTTTACTTTTAGGCACTGGGTTTTCAAGTGTTGTTTGTGGAGCAACTAAAGGCTCCCTAACGGGTATTTCAATCGGCCACCGGTATCGGAACCGGCTCCGCAATAGTCTGCTGTCCCGACTTTTTACACCCCGGGACGCACGTTTTACCCGCGATTTTCTTTTTAAAACATTTTATTTTTATTTAAACTCCTGCTGGTTTCCTACCAGCCTACGGAGTTTTAAGAAAAACGCCCTGGAAGTAAAATAATTTTACTTACCTGCGGGCCGTTTCCTTACCGCTGTGCTGGAGCTGCGCTCTGCAGCTCTTCCTTTGCCGATAGCGTCGACGTAATGCCGTTCCAGCGCCAGGCGGGGTCTTCTTCACGTAGTCACTCACGTGACTCCGAAGTAAAATTACATTGGCTCTGATCCTTCAACACTTCGTCATGGGTGCTTGATTTAT
Organism: Raja brachyura; assembly: GCA_963514005.1. Next base: position 32,123,749 of record OY740811.1, read on the forward strand.
GCTGCCATCTGGTGGAACTAAGTTGCAAGAAAGAATTGACAAGGAAAATATTTTGAATTGGTTGAACTGGCACTCATGACAGATATGGAAAAGGATCAAAAGTATAATGTAGCATAAAAATCACTGCAATCTCTTACTAGAGCTAGCTGCCTTTTACTTTTTTTTGTATTTTTTCATACCCCTTTTACCACCTCATACTTAGGAAGATTTAAGTTCTTAACTTCATAATATATTCATATGATCTGAATATACTCTGATGTAACACCAAGGAAGTACTACACAGTTTGTGGTGAAATATTTCAGTGAAGGTAATATTCAAAACCTCCTTTAACCCTTTCAAGTGTACGTGAAAGACGCAATTATACAATTCTAATGAAAAATCAAAGGAGTTCTTCCAGTGCGTAAGCCAACGTTTATCCCTGTGAAAGCATCCCCTGCCTTGGATGTTGCTCTGATCCCTATCTCTGGCTGACTGGCCAGGAGTCGCCAATTCCCATTGGCAAAAGCTAGGTTCAATGAACTGATATTGGTTTGGCCACCTGAACCACTTGTCAGTCTACTGCCTATAAAAGCCAGGCATTTTCGCCAGAGGTGAGAAGGTAGATAAAGGAAAAAAAGAGGAATGGAGGGGAAGTGGGGTACCACCCTGCTAGCTGTGTTCCCCTGTTGCAGGTTTTGAAAGACTGAGCCACTGGGACAAACCCAAGACCACTAGCTCCACCGTATGGTCAAGACTGGGCTGCCAGGAAGAAGGCATAGACAGCCAGTGCCTCCATGAAGCAAAGACTGAGTGGCCGGGGCAAGCCAGAGACTGCCAACGCCTCTTTTCGAGGTAAGTGTAAAGTGTAGGGAGAAGCCTGAGATTGCCACGCCTCCTCCTTCGACACCAGGAGTGAACTACTGGGACAAGCCCAAGATCACCAGCATCACCACACATGCACGCTGATGGCAAGGGACAGCGCCTCTATGTGGCCCTGGACTTTCTTACCACTGTAAATAAAATATATCATATGAGTTCACCCTACTCTACTGTGAGTGTCTGCGTGGTCACTGCCAATTCCCAGCATCGTCCCTGATGCCACACCCTCAAACAACTCGAAATAGTTTATTTATCTCATTGCTGTTACAAATGGGTCCCCAAGTATCCCAACATTATCCTCTTAAAGCATAATGTGATATCTTGAGAACATATATAGAAACATACATTTAACACAGGAACAGGTGCTTCAGCCCATTAGGTCTGTGCCCATCACAGCATTAATTTAAACTGCACGTCTGCCTGCTTACGGTGGATATCCCTCCATTCCTTGCCTATTCACGTGTCTGTCTAAATGGCTCTAAAACATTGCATTTGTATCTGCTTCCACCATTTCCCCTGGCAGCGCATTTCAGTACATACCATTCTCTGTGTAAAAAAACTTTCCCTGTGCAGCATTAAACATTCCTCCTCTCACCTTACAGCTGTGTCTTCTAGTATTTGACATTTCCATTCCAAGAATGGGACTCTGACTATCTATGCCCCTTATAATTTTATATACTTCTATCAGGTTGACCCTCAGCCTCTGACACTCTTGAGAAAACAATCCAAATGTGTCCAATCTCTCCTCGTAGTGAATACTCTCCAATTCAAACAACATCCTGGTGAGCCTCTTCTGCACCCTCTCCAATGTCTCTACATTCTTCCTGTAGTGCTGCACCCAGAACTACACACAGTACTCCAAATTTAGCCAAGCCAAAGTTTTATACAGCTGCAACACTCTGCCTGACTCTAATACTGAACTTCCCCAACTGATGAAGTCAAGCATAGAAGTCACAGATGCCTTCTTTAACACTCTGGTTTTGTTACTATCAAGGACCTATAGCTTTCCTCAAGATTCCTCTGTACATCAGTGTTCTGCAATCTTACTTGGCAAGGACAACTCATGGCCCATTTAATCCCCCCCCCCCCCCCCCCACCCCCAGATTCCGTGCTTAAATTCTCTTTTGCTTCCTTTAGATTTTTTTAAAGGCCCTGTCCAATATCAGCTCCCTAAACCTTCTGTATATGATTCTTTTCTATTTTTTGAGGAAATTTGCACCATCTCTCATCATCTATGGTACCCAAACTTTGCCATCGTTGTGTGTTATCCATACAGGAACATGTTGGTCCTGAATTCTGACCAACTGGCCATTAAACAACTCTGACAAGGATTTACCACAAAACAGCAGCTCCCAATTTACTATCCCTAGCTCCTGCCCAATTTTGTTGTAAAACTGCATCTGCAATTCCTTGTTTCTACATTTTCCTGTCCCATATTGTTGTAATTAGCCTTCCTCTAATTTAGCATTTCCACCTTTCTTATCCTTATCCATACCTATCTGAAAACCCATGGAGTTATGATTACTGTTCCCATAATGTTCTCCCACTATAACTCTGATCACCTGAACAGCCTCCTTTCTGAATACTTAGTTTAGTATGGCCTCTTCGAAAGACCCAAAATGCAGGAGTAACTCAAAGGGTCAGGCAGCATCTCTGGAGAAAAGGAATAGGTGACGTTTCAGATCGAGATGCTTCTTCAGACTGAGAGAGTCTATCTTAGTTTGGCCTCCGCCCTGGTTGGATTATTGACATAATGTCAAGAGATGCAACTAGGTGCTCCAAATACATTCGGAGATTATGAAATGCATTAAATTTTAATCCAATCTTTATCAACGGGGACAGTTTGGAGAGAGTGTCCAGCTTCAGATTTCTGGGCACACACATTTTGGAGGACCTCACATGGTCCACCAACGCCGCTGCGCTGGTCAAGAAGGCACAGCAACGACTGTTCTTCATGAGAACACTGAAAAAGACTGGTCTGCCCCAACAGCTGCTGACAACTTCCTACCGCTGCACCACAGAGAGCATCCTAACATATGGTATCTCTGTGTGGTATCTCAGCTGCACGGAGATGGAGAGGAGAGCTCTTCAGCGGGTCGTCCACAGAGCGCAGAAGATAATGGGGACACAGCTACCAGCCTTGGAGGGCATCTACAATACACGATGCCTCAGGAAGGCCATCAGCATTCATAAAGACTCCTCACACCCTTGCAATAGTCTGTTCGAACTTCTACCATCTGGCAGATGTTACAAGGCCTTCTACGCCCACACCTCCAGACTTAAGCCCCTGTCCCACTTAGGAAACCTGAACGGAAACCTCTGGAGGCCGTGTGCCCCACCCAAGGTTTCCGTGAGGTTCCCGTGAGGTTCCCGGGGGTTCGGGTCATTCTCCATGAGTCACCAGAGGTTCTGGTCAATTGCCTGAGGAGCCTCAACCGAAGCGTGAGTTGCATCTACTATGCTGCCGACCACGCACACACACACAAACACATTGCGAAGGTGGGGGCCAGGGACAGAGGAGGAGCACTTTCTGCGTATTGAAGAGGAAAGTAAACGGCTGCCACAGAGCATGGTAAGTCCTTTAGAGAGCGCGGGAGGGAGGGAGAGAGAAGGGGAAACCCACCGTCTCTCCCCTTCTCCCCCCTTCTTTTTGTCTTTCTCTCTTCCCTTCTCTCCCTCCAGAAGAGAAGAGAATGACCAGAACCCCCGGGAACCTCACGGGAACCTCTGGGAACCTCACGGAAACCTTGGGTGGGGCACACGGTCTCCAGAGGTTTCCGTTTAGGTTTCCTAAGTGGGACAGGGGCTTTAGGAACAGCTTCATCCCCAGAGCTATAGCTGCTCTGAACCGGTCCTGCTGAGGGCCCCCCCAAGGAACTGTCTCCCTCAGATGGTCACGTCGCACATCGACTCGGCACAGACCTATTTGCAGTACACTGCTTTAACAGTTTTTTTAATCTTGTTTCTCTGGGTGTCTACATTTTTAGCTAATTAAGTTATTACATCGGATGGAAGTTGCATTCCAAATCTCGTTGTACCTCTGTGCAATGACAATAAAGATATATTATTATTATTATTATTATGCAAACTGAATTTAAAACACTAAAAACAATCCCAAAGTGCTTTCCATGTGTTAATTGTGCTTTGTGTGAGAAAGAGCTTCCTGGCATCAGTGTTAAATTTTCCACTTTGTGATCTCTGCCTCCTTCTGTCATTATCTTTGAGTGCTCAGGTGCTGCCATTTTACAGCCGCTCATTATCTTATTAAGTGCTGAAGCTTTCTCAATTGTTGATATATAATTTAATCTTCTGATACATGGATCTGCTTCTGACTTGAATAATCCTTTGTAACTTAGTGACTAAAACTGGAAATATGATTTTAGCATGATACGCGCTAACACTGACGTGTTTTCCACATGATTACATTTTAATGTCTGGAGAGATTATTATTGCTGGGTTTTTTTTTGTCCCATTCAGTTTTAAAACCACGATTTAGTAATGCCATCTGGATATAAATAGACTGTGAGGAATGACAATAGACAAAAGACAATAGATGCAGGAGTAGGCCATTTGGCCCTTCAAGCCAGCACCGCCATTCAATGTGATCATGGCTGATCATCCCCAATCAGTTCCCCATTCCTGCCTTATCCACATATCCCCTGACTCTGCTATTTTTAAGAGCCCAATCTAGCTCTCTCTTGAAAGCATCCATGGAACCTGCCTCCACCGCCCCCTGAGGCAGAGAATTCCACAGACTCACCACTCTCTGTGAGAAAAAGTGTTTCCTCGTCTCCGTTCTAAATAGCTTACTCCTTATTCTTAAACTGTGGCCCCTGGTTCTAGACTTCCCCAACATCGGGGACATGTTTCCTACCTCTAGAGTGTCCAATCCCTTAATAATCTTAAATGTTTCAATAAGGTCCTCCCTCATCCCTCTAAATTCCAGAGTGTACAAGCCCAGCCACTCCATTCTATCAACATATGACAGTCCCGCCATCCCGGGAATTAACCTGGGATGGCGGGACTGTAGCATGAATCAATAGCATGAATACCTGGTTGTTCTCTTCCAATTATAGAGTCAGAGGTTGTGGGGAGAAGGCAGGAGAATGGGGTTAGGAGGGAGAGATAGATCAGCCATGATTGAATGGCAGAGTAGAGTTGATGGGCTGAATGGCCTAATTCTGCTCCTATCTTCTTGGTTCTTGGTTACTTGGTCCTCCAAAATATTCCAACTGGAATTTAAACCGGAGGTGGTGAAGGGAGAGGTTTAGCCAGAGAGGGTCTATCACTTATGAACATATAGTCACTACCGTGGCGATCTTTAACCACATGAATCCATCCTCATTTCTCATGACCAAGTCTAAAATAGCCTATTTCCAGGTAGTTTCTGTAACCTCAGGAGCAATTTCTGGCAAACTTCTCAAATTCTTCTTCTACAGTACACTTGACAGTTTGGTTTATCCAATCAATATGTAGATTAAAATCTCCTAAGAACATTGCAATGGCCTTCAAATATGCTCAGGATACTTCCCCATTTAAGCTCTGCCTTTGTGCAAAGTTACATTTTGTGTGGTCCCCCCCCCCAACCAACCAAGCTACATACCATTGTCCCTGAGTAATATATCGTTGTTCCTTCACCAACACTGGGTTAAAATCATGGAAGTGACATCCCAATGACTGCAGCTGTTCAAGAAGATAGCTTACCACCACATATAAAGAGCAAGAAGGAATTGGCAATTAAATACCTCATCCTGAGATGCTCCGACGCCTTGAATAAAATAAAAGTGATTATGGACTGATTCTTCCAAGCCTGCATTAATTAATTTCACAATGTTTTTTTCAATGGGTTAAATTTAAGATTCAAGATTCAAGAAAGTTTATTGTCATGTGTCCCTGACAGGACAATGACATTCTTGCTTTGCTTCAGCACAACAGAATATAGTAGGCATTGACTACAAAACAGATCATTGTGTCCATATACCATTATAAAAATATATACACACATGAATAAATAAACTGATGAAGTGCAAATAACAGATAATGGGCTATTCATGTTCAGAGTTTTGTCCGAGCCAAGTTTAATAGTCTGATGGCTGTGGGGAAGTAGCTATTCCTGAACCTGGTCATTGCAGTCTTCAGGCTCCTGTACCTTCTACCTGAAGGTAGCAGGGGAGATGAGTGTGTGGCCAGGATGGTGTGGGTCCTTGATGATATTGTTATCCTTTTTGAGGCAGCGACTGCGATTTAAATTGTAAGCAGGAAAGCTTACAGGTCAACTGTAGCATTTACACCTTGAAGTTTGTAGATTTAAATCCTAATCCATAGAAGACTAATCTATGTTCAACAAACATATATGGGTTAATTTATGATGGGCATTTGACGGCACTGGACCTGTACTCGCTGGAGTTTAGAAGAATTAGGGGGGACCTCATTGAAACGTACCGAATGGTGAAAGGCTTGGAAAGAGTGGATGTGGAGAGCATGTTTCAACTAATGGGAGACTCTAGGACTAGAGGACATAGCCTCAGAATTAAAGGACGTTCCTTTAGGAAGGAGATGAGAATGAATTTCTTCAGCCAGAGGGTGGTGATTCTGTGGAATTCATTGCCACAAAAGGTTGTGGTGGCCAGAAGTCAATGGATATTTTTAAGGCAGAGATAGATAGATTCTTGATTAATACGGGTGTCAGGGGTTATGGGGAGAAGGAGAATGGGGTTTGGAAAGTGAGATACAGTAGATTAGCCATGAGTGAATGGCGTAGCAGACTTGATGGGCCGAATGGCCTAATTCTGCCCCTATTACTTATGACCTTATGACCATATAGCAATTTGGGTTCAGATAAGGCATTTTACTCATGCCTGGTTTTCTTCTCAAATGCGTGGCATTATTTTGAAGAGGACAAGGAATTTTCCTTACATTCTGGGTCAATATTTATCCTTCAGTCTATATTAAAAAATACTTATTTTGGTTATTTTAAAAATGCTGCTTTTGAGACCTTGACATGTGCAAACTAGCTGGAACATATCTTGCGTTTTAGCTGCCTAAATTTGTTAACTGTGTTCTATAAATGTGAGTATATTTTAAAGATTAATCAAGTGGATTACTACCGCAGGTTCGTCTTGTGGAAAGCATTGCCAGATTTGACTGCATGTGACTTTGATATGTCAGACAGCTACTCTCACTACTTCTTTGTCATTCAGCTTTCGCATTAATCTCCAAATTAAGACTGTGATGACATGTGGCAATGATTCAGACCGAGAGTTGGTGAACAGGCTAATGGTGAGTCACTATTGCATGTTGGCACCACTGATGGCTCCATCCATCACTCAGCTAATGCTGGATAAGACAATAACTAGTCAGGCTTTGGATAACATAATACCCTGCATTGTTGAGAATCAGTGATTTAGTTGTCATAGGGTCATACATTCACTGGATGTCTTCAAGAGAGAGTTAGATATCGCTCTTGGGGCTAACGGAATCAAGGGATATGGGGAAAAAGCAGAAACACGGTACTGATTCTGGATGATTAGACATGATCATATTGAATGGCGGTGCTGGCTCAAAGGGCCAGCAGGCCCACTCCCGCACCTACATTCTATGTTTTGGTTTCTATAAGTGATAGGAGCAGAATTAGACCATTCAGCCCATCAAGTCTATTCCGCCATTCAATCATGGCTGATCTATCTCTCCCTCCTAACCCCATTCTCCTGCCCTCTCCTCATAACCCCATATCACATCCGTACCAATCAAGAATCTATCTATCTCTGCCTTAAAAATATCCATTGACTCGGCCTCCACAGTCGTCTGTGGCAAAGAATTCCACAGATTCACCACCCTCTGAGTAAATAAATTTCTCTTCATCTCCTTCTTAAAGAACGTCCTTTAATTCTGGGACTATGACCTCATCCTTCTAAACTCCTGCGGGTACTGGCCCAGTGCTGTCAAACGGTAGTTGTAACAGAATAGATTGGTTTGTGGATGACTAGTTCTTGTACAGAGGCTCTGAACAGGATTTTCCCTGCACCAATGCCTTTTCTTTGTTTAGTAAACTCTTTAAAAAAGCATTAATACGTGGTTCCTTAAGAGGCTTATTCATAATAACTGGTATTAACTAAACTGCTGGGCATCTCCATCCCAGCAGTTCCATGATGGAACTGGAAGTATTATGTATTATACTTATGGCATGGTAGAGGTGGGGATATTCATGAAATGTAATGTAAAAAAGAGGAACTGCAGATGCTGGTTATACCAAAGGTAGACACAAAACGCTGGTGGGTCAGGCAGCATCTCTGGAGAACATGGATAGGTGATGTTTAACCCTTCAGTCTAAAGAAGGGTCCCAACCCGAAATGTCACATATCAATTTTCGTCAGAGATGCTGCCTGAAGCGCTGCGATACTCCAGCATTTTGTGTCCATCTTTGGGGATCTTCATGAACCTTGCTCCTCCAGTTAGTTACCTGGTTGCTCATCACCATTCTTGATGGGAAGTTTCCTTAAAGAACATCGACATATGAAAATAAAATATAAATTTGTAAAAATAAGAATACAATGTACAAAGGTTAAAATAGCAATTTCACGATATCTACAAGCTCCTGTCCAAATTTTCCAATTCTCTAACTTCCCTTTTGGAACTTCCCTTTTGTTCCACATATGGAACACTTCTCTCGTTTGAGACAAACCTATAGTCAGAAAATATGACAACCAATGTTACAACTAATAATTTAATATGTAGGAAAGAACTGCAGATGCTGGTTCAAATCGAAGGTAGATACAAAATGCTGGAGTAACTCAGCGGGACAGGCAGCATCTCTGGAGAGAAGGAGTGGGTCTGCTCTGGAATTGCTCTGGAGGGAAGGAATGAGAAGACGGATCAGTCTGAAGAAGGGTTTCGACCCCAAACATCATCCATTCCTTCTCTCCAGAGATGCTGACTGTCCCGCTGAGTTACTCCAGCATTTTGTATCTAACTAATAATTTAAAACAGTTTATAAATGTCACCCAACTTGTGATTAGATAGCAACTAAAGTGGCTATGGATTATCTTTGCAGCATAATCACTTGAGCCAGGATGTTTAGGCGCTAAAAATCTCTGAAATAGGCAGGCAAAAAAGGCATGAAAAAGGCATTTATTTCCACCACCAAAATATGGTTAAAAATGATAATTATAAAGGTAGACTACATTAAATGACCAAAGTTGCCTGGTTGCACATAATTACTAGCATTTTCCCCCAAATTATCTGGTGTTAAACTATGTCGTCTGTCAGACAGAAAATGCTTCAGTTGTGAAAAACTTATTTATACCCCAGCTGAGGTCACTGGTGCATACCCGAAACAATCTACAAACTCTATATTCATGTTGGTATCTTGTGCATAACAACTACCTTTGAGAACTTTAGCTATATTTTCTATTTCTTCAAGATCTTTGTTAGCTAAACTCACTCTCTCACATTCTCCTTGTATGGATATACCTACATCGCCAGGAACTTTACGAATATCGTCAGTTACTTTGCTGAAAACCTGCAAGTTATTCACTAATGTTTCGCCACGTTTCTCAAAGGAAGTGATAGCTTGTGGGAAATTTGCAATAAACACAAGTTCACGGTGGAGGGACTTTTGCTGCATGATTTCCCTGACAATCCCGACTGCAGCAGATTCTTCTTCTTCAAAATAGTTGACAATTTCTTTTATCTTTTCAAATTTTGCAGCACAGTAGAGTACAGCAGAAAGCCATGTACCCCACCTAGTCAAAACGGGCTGAGGAGGTAGCGGAATCTTGGGTGCCATTTCCTTGAACAACTGCACACGTGACAGTGCTTTGAGGAAGATTTTCTTGACATTGGAAACTAGGCGATCGACATTTGGAAACAAGCTACCTATGTCCTTGGCCATTCTATGAAGTCCTTGAGCTAAGCATGTCAAATACAACATTTCGGGGAATAAAACTTTAAGAGCACGAGCAGCTTTTTTCGTGTACGGAGCTGCATCAGTCACAAACAGAAGAACATTCTCATGTTTTATACCTTCTGGCCAAAGTACAGCAAGTAAAGATGTAAACAACTGAGCAATAGTTGAGCTGTTTGACTTCTCCAATACTTCCGATGTCAACAAATACTCCTTTGATGGTTGACCTGCCTCCAGTGTACCAATGACCACATTGGCAACATATCTCTCCTCAGCATCTGTTGTCTCATCTATTGCGATCCATATTTTGTTGCATGCAACTTCATCTCTAATTTTCTGCACAACAATGTTGAGTTTGCTGTCAACATAATTTTTCCGTAACGATGACTCGCTTGGTATACGTTCCTCTGTAAAGCACTTATGGCAAAATCCTGGCTCCAATAATCACAATCCTCATATGCTCATAGCAAAAATGTATAACTAGAACACAAATTGTTGGAGTAACGCAGTGTGTCTGGCAACATCTCTGGAGGATCTCTGAAGGCAATGTTCCAGGTTGGGACCCTTCTTCAGACTGAAGGCTTAAGTTACAGGAATAACTGCATAAATTTGACTTGAATTCCCATGAAGGTATGGATGACTGAAGAATTATCAATTATGACAATTTTAAATTAAATCATAATTTGATAGACTTTAGTTTAGAGATACAGCGCAGAAACAGGCTCTTCGGCCCACCGAGTCCATGCCGACCAGCGATCACCCCATACACTAACACTATCCTATACTTTAGGGGCAATTTACAATTTATACCGAAACCAATTAAAGCCCGTCCCACTTTCCTGAGTTACTCACGAATTCTCCCGAGTTTTCCCCTGATTCAAACTCGGAGATGCCAGCCGTAGGTACTCGGGGCTATTTTTTTTACTCGTGGACATTTTTCAACATGCTGAAAAAACGTCCTGACTTACCTAATGCCCCGAGTTGCTACAGCTGGCAATACGAGCCACTATGAAATATCTACGGACTCACCACGGACTCCTATGGACTTGCTACGGACTCCTACGGACTCACGACGGACATTCTCCGAGTTTGAATCAAGGGGAAAACGCATGAGAATTCGTGAGTAACTCGGGAAAGTGGGACAGGGGCTTAACCTACAAACCTCAAGAGTGAAGTAAAGAGAGTTTATTGTCATGTGTCCCAGATAGGACAATGAAATTCTTGCTTTGCTGCAGCACAACAGAATATTGTAGGCATAAATACAGAACAGATTAGTATTCAGAATCAGAACAGATGCCATAGACCATATATATATATATATATATATATATATATATACACATATATTTATGTGTATATATATATACACATAAATAAACAGATAAAGTGCAATAGGCTGTTATAGTTCAGTGTTTGTTTGAAGTTGAGTTTAATAGTCTGATGGCTGTGGGGAAGAAGCTGTTCCTGAACCTGGATGTTGCAGATTTCAGGCTCCTGTACCTTCTACCTGATGGCAGTGGAGAGATGAGTGTGTGGCCAGGATGGTGTGGGTCCTTGATGAAATTGGCAGCCTTTTTGAGGCAGCAACTGCAATAGATCCCCTCGATGATAGGGAGGTCAGAGCCAGTGATGGCCTGGGCAGTGTTTACAACTTTTTGCAGCCTTTTCCGCTCCTGGACGCTCAAGTTGCTGAACCAAGCCACGATGCAACCTGTAGGTCTTTGGAGTGTGGGAGGTAACCGGAGCTCCCAGAGAAAACCCCTGTGGTCACCGAGAGAACGTACAAACTCCACACAGGGGGTACCCATAGTCAGAATCGAACCCTGGCGCTGTAAGGCAGCAACTCTACTGCTATGCCACTATGCCGCCCCTTTGTACAAGAAAATATACAATCTTGTATGGTGATCACAAGGCTGTTTTGTGTTACTGGGGGTTACACAAAAAGCTGAAGAAACTCAGCGGGTGCAGTAGCATCTAAGGAGCGAAGGAGATAGGCGATGTTTCAGGTCGAGACCCTTCTTCAGACTCAGGAGTCTGAAGAAGGGTCTCGACCCGAAACGTCGCCTATCTCCTTCGCTCCTTAGATGCTGCTGCACCCGCTGAGTTTCTCCAGCTTTTTGTGTAACCCTCGATTCTCCAGCATCTGCAGTTCCTTCTTTAACACAAATGTTTTGTGTTACTATTTGGTAAGGGAAGTAATAGGTAAAGTTACCAGACAAACATAATTTAGTGAAGACAGTTTACCCTCAACTAACAACAAAGGCTAGTATTACACTATATCAAAAGTGGTGCCATATATTTATTGAAGAGATATACAGGTGATTCTGCTATAAGGCAATAGTTGCTTTATTATCCCCAAGGACACTATTATAAAGAAAATTGTATCATTCGGGATAAAGAGTTTATGGGCAAGAGAGATTCAGACTTGCAACAATAAAGTTACTTTTCCTGCAGGATTAAAAAATAATAAAGGTGCTTTCAATGACATAAGTTTAGTTTTGTTACTGTAAGTAAAAATACTAAAGGTTGGTAAGAGCTTAATTATCAATAGAAGCGATTATTTGTTAATTTCAATGGTCACTAAGGTTAAAGTAGCAGCTGTGCTTTAAAAGACAAGTGCCTGATTATTGCAGGAAGGTTATATGGAAACAGGTTTTTATTTGTTCACTATCCTGTTTAAATCGAAGGCAGCCTTTTTCTGCTCGTGAATTTCCAAAGAGATGCTTAAGTGGTTCTCTTGTTCCCGATCAAAATTGCGTTCTAATCATTTCAGCCTGCTTTTTGTAAAGAACGTTCCCTAATTTATCACTCGCATTATATCCAGTTTGTGTTATGGAGACACAAATTACGGCAGAACTACCCTTACGCAGACAATATGTGGAGGATGGTGACCATGGTGGAGGAATATATATGGAGGATGAGACCATGGTGGGGGAAGCAAAATTGATCAGATATAATTTTAAATGTACAGATTAGTTATACAGAAACAGAACGAGGAACCAATTTGGACACACAAAAAGGATGTGGAAGATTGTGACTCTGTCCTTCCAAAAGGTTTTGGATGCTGGGAGTGCAGTAGTATCAATTTGCATTTATCAATGGCTTTTACTATTCTAAAGTAGTCCAACATTCTCCACAAAAACATTTTCACACCAAGGTTGAGCTAGGTAGATAGTTTTTTGTAAGATGACTATATCCACAGGATATAGTAGTGATGGGTATATGAAATGAGCTGACCCCCCCCCCCCCCCCCGACTCTCATTCTGAGGGAGGGTCTCGACCAGAAATGTCACCTATTCCTTTTCTCCAGAGATGCTCCATTGAGTTACTCCAGCCTTTTGTGTCTGTCTTCAGTTAAACCATCAGCTGCAGTTTCTCTCTAACCATATGGAATGAGCTGCCAGAGGAGGTAATTGAGGCAGAAACTATAACAACATTTAAAAGATATTTGGAGAGGTACATGGATAGGAAAGGTTTAGAGGGATAAGGGCCGAATGAGGGCAGATGGGACTAGTGTAGATGGGACACCTTGGTCGGTATGGGCAAGCTGGGCTGAAGGGCCTGTTTCCGTGTTGTAAGACTCTATGACACTATAACTCTATGTGGAGGAAAACCAAGGGAATGGTCATGAACAGCAGGTCTAGCTCAGTGACAGAAAGGCTCAAAGGCTGGCTGGTCTCCTCCTACCTTAAAGACCCTCGAACATTTATTTGAATTAAACGTTAAGCTCTCATACCAAGAACATTACCATGATAAATTTACTCTAATACGCAGATGCTCAAGTGATTCTGTATGTTAAAGTCCCAATCACAATGCTGAAAAACCAATGAGCATTGATTACCATGGCAACAGTCACATTGTTACAGAGAACCAATAAACCTTGACTTTAAAAACAGAAACAAGATGAATTCTTAAACCAACATAGGTTACCTTTATTGCTATTATTTTATATTTCAGCTACTGAGCACTGAACCAACATGATTATTAATTTGTTGTTGGAGCCAAAATATTTGTCATAAATAGTTCAAATATTAAAAAACACTAGTATCCACTGTTTTCAATGAGATACTGTATCCAATGCATTAGATTATCACATAGGTTGAATACTTGCATGGTAATATTTGTCAATGAGTGTGCCTGAAATTATCAGACAACAGATTTGATCACTTGACCACAACTGGTCAGCGAGATACAATATTTTTTTTCTCGCTGTAAGTTATAATGCAGGAAGTTTATTGAAAAAGATTTGCTCGGTATCTTTCTCAAACATACTGGAGGACAACTATATTGATGCAAACATTCAACTAACATCATTTAGCCTTTTCCCAAATTCTCCTTCTACAGCAATAATGGCCAAAATGGTGGAAATGTCCTGATTGCATGACAACATTTGAAAGAAAATGTAATATTTCAACTGTCCTTTATTCACAGGAATAAATATATTCTGGAATGCAGTCCACATCAAAATGTTAACCTCTAGCATTCCTACAGGTGTCAACTACACACTTCCTTTATTATTCTAGCATATTTTATACATTTTCATAATTTTCATACTCTCCATTCCTTTTCAGATTTTATCCCAGGGTAGGAGATGAATGGGAAATTGTCAGATTACTCAAGCTTTGTTTGTTGATAATAAAACAAACATTGAATTGTTTCACAGGAATGGTTACATCACCAAATTCTACAGCAGGATACAATTTAGTGTTGGAAAAATCATCTGGGGAATTTACAATGAGATTAGTAATCTGTGTCCAGAGCCTTCAATATCGTACAACCCCTAGTTGTGGGTCATCGTTCTAACTCCCATGTCATCAGCTCCTAAAGGTTACTTTCAAATCCTTGTGGCTATATCAAAAGATTGGAGAATTAATAACTGATGTGCATTGACCAAATGTTTCTCAATTAATAATCTAAAATCATCACCACAAAAATATTTTTTCCCTTAATTGTATTAAAAACAAATTCCAGCTGTCTTTTGGAGATTTCATTAGCCAATAATAATCAAATCAGTGCTAAATTCTAACCATCTATTTAACATTGAAATGCATGTCTGTTTGACAGAACCAATGCTGAAATGACAGGAAGCATAGATTTACTGGATATCAATTCATACAGCTAAGGTTCTTTGATGCCAGCTATTCCCATGATCAATTTGATAATAAGTACTCACATTGTTTGATTATTCATATTCATTGAATTGTGTGATTGGCCTGTTGGGATATGAATAGTGAATGGATACCAGCTGCTCCGAGGACTGACAGTTCACACTTCAGTTTCAATTCCTTCTTATGAGTTAGTAAATCAAAATCCCTTTAATATATTGCCCTAAAACTACAGCTCAATCGAGCCCTGTAGGATCAAATAATTGATATTTTGTTATTGTACATGAGTGGAGGTTTGGAAAAGTTTGTTTTTAGAATTGTTGACAGATAGCTAAATTATTGATCAAACACTATGTTTCCCAGGAACCAGGGGTCTACGAGTTGTAAATCCATGACACCTTGGATGTAAGCTTTGTGGTCCATGAAGCTCTTTGGTACATATTCATGCAGTGCACAGGGATAAAAGAATAGAGGTGATATAATATAGATGTTAAGTTTTTGTCCAGTCCATGTGTCTTCCAGCTGACCAGAATTCACAAATCACACAGATAGATTCTTGATTAGTATGGGTGTCAGGGATATGGGGAAAAAGTAGGATAATGGGGTTAGGAGGGAGAGATAGATCAGTCATGATTGAAGGGTGGAGCAGACTTGATGGGCCGAATGGCCTAATTCAGCTCCTATTACTTATGACCTAATAAACTTAAATCATCTAAAGCACCTAATTAGATTAACTATTATTTTTATATAGTTACGTATGAGTGCAAGAGAAGAAAACAAAATAAAACAGTCCAATTAACAAATAGGAGACAAAAGCATAAACTATGGCAAAATGGAAAATAAAGTAATAACATTTTTAGTAGATGGACACAAAATGCTGGAGTAACTCAGCAGTACAGGCAGCATCTCTGGAGAGAAGGAATGGGTGACGTTTCAGGTTGAGACCTTTCTTGGGGCTTCCAGAATCTGCAATTCCTTCCAACGAATAACACTTCTTACTAATAACATGGAAGAATTGTTAGCGGCAATCTTATTTTATCAATAAAAATGAAATTTTTGCTAGTTTTGAACCTATACTGGGTAAAAAAAACGACATTTTTTAAAAGGGTAATATCATTAATGTAAATCTGCACATAAATGATAAATTTGTATTCTATACTGATTGGTATGCAGTGGCAATATTTTTTTATTCTGTACAGGAATCTTTCTTTAGATATCACGGTGTATGCTGATTTAAAGGGGCCAGTTGGGTAGTAATCCTCTTATGTCTGAAAACACATGTATGATTCTTTGCAAGCATCCTGTGTATTACGATACAACGTTGTGGCAACATGAGGCTATACGGATCACACATTCTGGAACTGCAGAGAGACGCAAAATTCTCGGATTGACACAAGAGTGGGTCTTCATTTAACGTGCTTAGGAATGGATGATTGTAACCCTCATCTCGCTTCCAGCAATGGAAAATATTCTTAATAATGAGGGAACCAATAGAAAGGATTCTAACTAAAGGACTTCGTCAACCTGCAGCAGGTATGAACATCTTTGTTTATCGGTATATTAATTTTAGAAAATAAACTGTAATCCTCTCCTTGAGCACGTCTTTGGTAACTTCTTTCTGAATCCTTTCAATTGCACAAATATTTATTTTGTACACCTGTTAAACTGCTCTCCATCCCTGTCATTCCCAACATTGTAAGGGTGTGGACATCAAGATACTGAAGATCTACTATTTAATATATATTAAATTGCAGGGTATTTGTATATCTTAGATGTGTTTACTCCGTATTTTTCACACAAAGCCAGCCTCATGCATTTTACGGCAACGGAGTACCAGTGAACCAGAGTCACGGTTATACGGTAATGTGAACACGATGATCAATGCAAAAGGAAATATTTATGCGATTAAAATATAATGTTATGTAAGTAATTTTGTGCATGGGGACTACAACGTTATTTTAAAATAACATTAGCCACACAGTTGAAACAATAATAATCTGAGGGTTGTGTAGGAAGGAACTGCAGACGCTGGTTTAAACCGAAGACAGACACAAAATGCTGGAGTAACTCAGCGGGACAGGCAGCGTCTCTGGGGAGAAGGGGATGTGTGAAGATTCGGGTCCAACCCTAACCCTAACCTTCCCTTCAACTGCAGAAGCTGGTTTACACCTATGATAGACACAAAATGCTGGAATAAGTCAGCGGGTCACAAGATGATGCCTGCCCCACTGAGTTACACCAGCACTGTGTGTCTATCTTAAGTGTTGCCATGTATCGTCTTGCGAGGAAGACAGTCAGCACTGGTAAAACAAAATAAGGAAAGATCAATGGACAAACCAAAGACTGGGAAGACAAATCTTCATTTATTCATAGACTAAACTGCCAGTACAACAAATGTTGACCTCCCTAATCAGTTTTTGCAGTGAGTTGGACGTGAACCATGCACTGGGCGAATGGGAGTAACTCGCCTGGCTCTTCTTTGCGGGATTCGGAGGTGTCTGCGCGGTGTTGCGGCCGGGCGGAGCGTTACACTGGGCGGCGAGGCGAGGCCCGGCGCTGGAAGTAGTTCCGGGTGTAGGCCGAGCCTGGAGCGGAGACGGAGACGGAGCGGGAGCGGGACTGGGGGCGGCCGTGTGAGTGAGTGAGTGAGCGGGCGGGAGAGAGACTGAGAGACTGACTGCCAGCCAGCCAGCGAGCGAGCGGCCAACACCCCCCAGCTCTGGCAGCGGCGGGGCCTCTCTCAGGGCCAGCGAGTGGCACAGGGTGAGGAGTCCGGGGGCCCCACTCGAGCCTGTGAGGGGGGTGGGGGGCAGCCGCCAGGGGGGGTGGGTGTGAGGGTGAGGGAGGGAGGGAGGGAGGGAGTGGGTGGAGGGTGAGGGAGGGAGGACGGACGGACGGACACGAGAAGGGAATGGGGTGGTGAGCAGAGACCGACCAAGCTCATCTCAACCTCGGCCCCAACCAATTGTCGATACCGAAGCCGAAAATAGACACTGAGGCCCACGTAAGGGGAGCAGACTCCTCGCTGTGGCCTGGAATGGAAGCAGCATCCCGGGCCTGGTGGTGAAGCGGGTATCGCAGGCCTGGGATAGACTGGGCAGTGAGTGGCACTGGGGCAACAAGGCATGGGCAGTCACAATTATTCGAATTACTGCTCATCTCAATGTACTACACAGGAGTAGGGGAAGATATTCGAGACATTTTGTTTACTCTGCATGATTTTAAGACTTGAAATGGTGGATTTCAAAAAAAAAATCCAGTTTTTGCATATGCATGATTGTATGGTTTAAAAACGGATTCTTTTGATTGTGAATAAGTCAATGCATGCACTTGGAGATCGTTACTAAAATATCCACGCTGCCTTTTTGCACAGGTAAAAACACCAAGTAGTACAATCCTATATTTTGCTCTGTCATTTAGGATACCTGAAAATTGAGGTGTTGTGTTGAGAGGTGAAGTACAAGGCTAGTCATTTGTGATGGTGTGAAAGATCAGATTGAGATGATCTACAGTGTTGCATGGTGTGATATCATTTGTATTAAATGGAATTGTCTTTTGAGCATCATCTTTCTGCAGTACATGTCAAACATGATTTGCCCACTGTCAATTGAATTAATGGTATTTCTTTGCTACTTCAGATGAGAGAGAGTGCTATATGGACAATCTTTTCCCTTACTACTGTTGTTTTGGTAGTATGATATAGTATTAGATAAATCAGGTTGCGATTTTACATCAACAAGTAAGTGTGAATTCTGCAGAGATTTAATTGCAAACATTTTCGCTCCTGTTCTTAATTGTGATGTATCATGGCTTTGGGAGAATTGAATCCTATCACTGGGTTGAATAATTCTTAATTTGTAAATTATAACATAATCCCAGGGTGTGATTTTTCATTTTGATGGGGAATGGGTTACTCTCCGATATTATTTTCCTATGCTCAGAACTGTTGATTTTTGTTAAGACAGTAAACAGCTTGGCTCAGCCTGTTCAGTTTACAGGCTCATTGGCAGCTGTCTCAGTGTCATTGAGTCAGGCCTGAGAACCAGTTGCTGGCAAACTTTTACATTAGAGTTTGTAAAATTCCAGGGGAAATTTTGAGGTACAACTTAAGTACTCTTCTAAATGGACTTGATGCTTTATTTATTTTGCTTATTCTATCAATTAGCATATCTTTTATTAACATTTGTGAGATATGTTGGCTACTCAATTTAATGTACCGACTTTCGGAATTGTACCACCATGGCTTTTGCTTTCAACCAACCAGCTATTCAGAGAGCCTAAAGAGAACTTTAAACCAACTGCACTTATTTCATCAACATTTTATTTTAAACAATAGATTAGAGCTAGGGTGGCTTAAATATTCAGTAAAATTCCTTGGATTGATTTGTACAGAATATGGTTGATAATCAAAAAGTTAAAGGACTGAGGAACAGAGAAAGATAATTATATTTGTACTTACAATCATTCAGATTTTTCATTGGTAAAATAATTAACCTGATAATCCCTGATACATAAAACACAGATGGTCTTTTCTGGAAAATATAAAAGATCTTGTCTTAACCTATTGTACCTGCACGGTGGCTTTAGAACCAAGGTAATAACTGTTTTACTTTCCTGAAAAGACTGTTTGGTTATCTGTATGCTACCTACTTTGGTGCCTCTGCTGTTTGCCCTATGGTCAGAGGTGGTTTAAGTTTATCAGTGAAAGTATTCCATCAACATCACAATACCGCATCCTCTGCAGGCTGCATTTAAGAAATCCAAATTAAATCTAAATCAGAAAAGTGAAATAGTGTTTTTTATTTACCTCCTTCCTTGATCTTAATTTGAGTTTCCAAGTGAACAGAAAAGTTTTTTAACCAGTGTTGCTCTCATTTGTGATGAGTCTTGAGACATTATGTTGAAAATTTGAGTTGTTGATCAGTGTAATTTCAACAATTAGAATAATGTAAACAATATACCATCTAAAATCACTAAGTGTTTGTGGTTACCTCATTAGCTGTGGAAATGGAAAATGAAGCAGGATTTGATTATCTCTGCAACCCAGTGATAGTTGCCTGCTGGGTTTTTATATTTTAAAACATTTGTGGAATTTGTCTTTGAAATAATTTTTCAATTTATTAAAACAGGAAAATTACTGATTGGTATTTGTCCATGCACTGTTGTCACTTTCTACGCCCACTAATCGACATTGGTTTCCAACAATATGATCATTTAAAAAATTGTAATCTTGTTTTGAAAACCCCCATCAATTCAGTTATCCATGTCTCTGTTATTTCCACCTTAACCCTGCTTTTTTTTTTCAATGGACCATCATTGGTGTTTAATCCTTGGTGTTTAATTGGTGTTAAGTTTCCAACCTAAACTTGAAGCTATTGTTTTCTCCTCCTTTATGGTGTCCTTTAAAACTATCCTTGTTGACCAAATTTCTGCTCACCAAACCCTGTCGGTAGACGCAAAGTGCTGGAATGACTCAGTGGGTCAGGCAGCATCTCTGGCGAAAAACGGTGGGTGAAGTTTTGGATCGGGACCCTTCTTCAGACACCTAACCCTGTAATTTGGTATTGAATTTACCTTCTGTTGAAGTGCACTCATATATTTTATTTTGTTAAAAGCAATTATTTAACTGTCTGTTGTATATAGATGCCCAATCATAATTGAAAATTGTATTTACAATTTAAAAAATAATTTTGGTGTCAGTTTAGAATTCTACGACAGCAGAGATTTTTAATGTCAAAAATATACTTTATTCATAATATGCATTTAATTCATAATTAAATGCATTCAAGACAAACCTTTCTCGGCATTTATTGTGCTATCAGTTCAAAGCCATTCCTCTTTTCTCACCACACCTATGGAATG
This sequence comes from Raja brachyura, assembly GCA_963514005.1. The sequence goes on from OY740811.1 coordinate 32,144,477, forward strand.
TTTGAAAGGTTGTTTAATTCAGCCTAGCCCCTCAATTTCCAGTGATGACAGGATCCTAGACCATCCCCACAGCCTGTATAGTGGTTGTACCGAGAAGAAGAATTTGAAGAACCTTAATTTTATATATTTTTTAAAAATTCATAAAAATACAGGCAGGAATTACAATATAATTAGTATGTATCTTTCTTAACATTCATACTGTAACGAATCAATGTATTATGGCATCTAACCAGTAAGTTCTATTTACAAAGCACCAAAGGCACTTGTGTCGCCTATTATCAAATGTTTGAGAGGCTGTTACACAGGACCCGGCATCAGTATCTAGTGGCAGCAGCACCTCAATTTACAAAACTTCCCCACAAAGCCTTTGAGTTTGCTGTATCGAGCTTCACGTGTCGAGCTTAGTGTCCTGCAGCCTGGTATGTGCCAGTCAGCAACCTTCACCTGCGGACTCCTCATGACATTGAAAGATCAACAAGTTTTAAAGTAAAAACTTTGCAGGTCAAAGTACATCTTTCGCTTGCAGCAACAGTCGATGTTTGCACTGATGTGCGTCCAGGAAACAGCCTGTCGATCAGGGCATCCTTTATTATGCAGCTGCTCGTGATGAACCTTGACAAAGGTAGCTGGAATTATTGTTCAGACCACCTTGGCAAACATGCAGACTACAAAAAGGTGGACGATCATGTCATCCACATTACAGCCACCTCGAGGGCAGTGTACATGGGAAGTGAGACTGTGACCTAGAAGGGTAGATCTGATGAGGATGGTTATATTCACTGCCATCTAACAGAAGTCTCTGTGCTTGTTGATGGCGAGGCATTCTGTCGAAAGGATTTAATAATCTTCTTGAGGAAACTATTCTACAGGATTCCTTGTGACCTTCTCCCACAGCCACTCCTTCATAGAACTGAAGGGTGTGTTTGGAGGCTGGAGAAGAACCAGACCAGGATTCGTCCAAAGAATACTCACTGATGTTTTGTGTAGCAAGTGTGGCTGAAATGTAATCTCGAGAGCAGGAAGCTGATTATTTTCCCTCATTTTGCAATCTGGTCTGCCAAAATATGTTCGCTCAAAATGAGATTAGCTACCTCAATATGAGCAAATTGAATCTTAGATTGTGTGGTTTGTGTGTTTGTTACCTTACTATCTCAGCTATATTATGAGAGGTTCCAGGTGCTCATTTTGTTAATGATGTGCATGAAATGGTGTCTTTGTTAATTTGTTCTCAAGGATGTTGCTTCAAGGAGCCCAACCCTCTTCCACCAAAACTTCTGGTTATTCCTCAGTGTGACTTTAGGCATTAAAAAAAAACATTTTACTCTTTTTTTGTAACATACTGGGAATAGCTTCATTTTGAAAATTAAGAGATTTGTTATCAAAATTTGCTAACTACTAGCAGTTAAAATTTGGGCATTTAGCCAGCATCCAAATTGATGGGATTTGCTTGTACAAGCCAAGTCAAAAGGTTAAGGGGAGTTTTATTTACATTTAGTTGGATTATAATATGTTTTCTTATTTAAACATGCATTATGCCATCCATGAGCTGGGGGAAAAAGACTACCTTTCACTTGTCTAATTTAGAATCTTAAGGCAGTAATAGCAAATTATCATGGAGGCGTAGATTGCCCAAACGATTAATATTTTAAAAGTCAGTTGATCACTGCCAGACATGTACACAGGCCATTGATTATAGGACAGTGAGGTTGTACTCCATCAAAACCAAGCCCAATATCCTCGCAGGCCGACTGCAAATTAGTTTGGCAGGGGAATGGAACGATGAGCAAAAATTAAAAAAGAGATAAAACAGGCCTACCAATGGAAGGTAGAATGTTAGTGGCAGTTTTGAAAATCTTCACGTCAGCTTGTACGATAGTACATCGTTTCTTACTAAATGTAAGAAACGATGCACAAGGTAGGTGAGCTGAAGTCACTGATCAACGTGTAGAAGAAAAATGTTCAAATAAGGATCACAGGGCAATCTCACTGGGAGAGGACAGTGGGATACATCACTAAGTTTGCAGATGACACAAAGCTGGGTGGCAGTGTGAGCTGCGAGGAGGATGCTATGAGGCTGCAGAGTGACTTGGATAGGTTGGGTGAGTGGGCAGAAGCATGACGGATGCAGTATAACATGGATAAATGTGAGGTTATCCACTTTGCTGGCAAGAACAGGGTGGCAGATTATTATCTGAATTGTGTCAGATTAGGAGAAGGGGAGGTACAATGAGACCTGGGTGTGCTTGTAAATCAGTCACTGAAAGTAAGCATGCAGGTACAGCGGCAGTGAAGAAAGCCAATTGCATATTGGCCTTCATTACGAGAGGATTTGAGTATAGGAGCAAGGAGGTCCTACTGCAGTTGTACATGGCCCTTGTGAGACCACACCTGGCGTATTGTTTGCAGTTTTGGTCTCCTAATTTGAGGAAGGACATTCTTGCTATTGAAGGAGTGCTGCATAGGTTCACGAGGTTAATTTCCGGGATGGCGGGAATGACATGATGAAAGAATGGGTCGACTGGGCTTGTATTCGCTGGAAATTAGAAGGATGAGAGGGGATCTTATAGAAACATAAAACATTCTTAGAGGATTGGACAGGGTAGATGCAGGAAAAATGTTTCCGATGTTGGGGGAGTCCAGAATCAGGGGTCACAGTTTAAGAATAAGGGGTAGGCCATTTAGGACTTACATGAGCAAAGACTTTTTCACCCAGAGGGTTGTGAATCTGTGGAATTCTCCGCCAAAGAAGGCAGGTGAGGCCAATTCACTGGATGTTTTCAAGAGAGAGTTAGATTTAACTCTTGGGGCGAAGGGAATCAAGGGATATGGGGAAAAAGCTGGAACGGGTTACTGATTTTGTATGATCCGCCATTGAATGACGGTGCTGGCTCGAAAGGCCAAATGGCCTACTCCACCTATTTTCTATGTTTCTATGACAAGATGTTGATAGAGATCATAGAGATCAGTTAGCTTTAGCTTAGTTAAGAAAAAAAGACAGATAAAATATTAAAAATTTTGAAACCAAAACAATTTTTACTAGACTGAGAAGTGATTTTAACGAAACTGGAATGGAGCCAGCTACATGGTGGCAAATTCATTTCGGAGCAATGGGAGGCATTGAAGAAAAAGATCCAAGAGGTTCAGAATACATTTTGGCAGGGCTGCCTAATCATGAGCCCCCTGGATGACTGACTAGGTCCACAGAGAGTAGGATAAGGCAAAAATGAAAGGCTTATATAAGATGCCAAGAAAATAATACTTCACAATCCAAGAAGAATGCAGAAAGCATAGGAGTAAAATTAAAAGGAATATTAGGAGTGCAAAGAGTGCAAATAAATACTGTAAGAAAAATCAATAGATATTATAAATGAAGTGAGAGAGGTTAATGATAGAAAGTGAGACGTGTGGAGAGAATGTGAATACAGTTCTTCATGAATATGTTGCAGCTGTCCTTACAGAAAAATCTTGCAATTACGAGTAAGTGAAAAGAAAAATTATTGAGGGGATGAAAGGATCCACTTTTAAAAGTGGATAAACTGTCAAGCCAGGATGAAATCTATTCCAGACATGCGGAGCGCAAGGAAGGAAATTGCACAGTCTCTGACCATTATTTCTCGGACATCCCTGTTTAGAGGAATGTTGCCAGAGGATTAGTGGCCTGCAAATGTGGTTTGAAAAGGCAGGAAGCAATAAACATCAGACTGAAGTTCGGTCTCAACCCGAAACATTACCTATTCCTTTTCTCCAGAGATGCTGACTGACCCGCTGAGTTACTCCAGCTCTTTGTGTCTGTCTATGGTTTAAACCAGCATCTGCAGTTCCTTCCCACACATACTTGCAGATCAACCCATTTAACGTCATTGATGAGCAAGTTTTGATTGATTCTAAGGATCTGTATAAACCTTTTAGCCAAAATTAATCCAGGTTACTTTGCTTGAAATAGTTAAGGGAATATCTGATTGATTTGAATTTTATGAGGATGTAACAAGACTGATCAATGTGGGCAATACATTGAGGGTCATCTACATTAATTATGGCAAGGTATTTGACAAGGTCCCAAATGACGGGGTAGTCACTAAAGGAAAGATGCATGCTATCCAGTGGGGAGCAATCAATTGGTTCCCAAATTAGCTTGGTGGCAAGATGCAGAGGCTAATCTTCGCATGTTTGTTTTGTGAGTGGGTTTCTGTTACTGTCTAAGCTCCACAAGGCTCAGTACATCATTTCTTGCTGTTAATATATATTCTCTCTCTCTCTCTGTCTGTCTCTCTCTCTATATATATATATATATGTATGTCTAAAGAAGGGTCTCGACCGGAAACGTCACCCATTCCTTCTCTCCAGAGATGCTGCCTGTTCCGCTGAGTTACTCCAGCTTTTTGAGTCTATCTTTGGTTTATACCAGCATCTACAGTTCCTTCTTACACAATATATATTCATGATTTGGACATGGCAACTGAATCATCCTACCAGGATGATTCTGAATCGGGCAACTAAATCATCCCACCATAACCAGAGAGCAGTGCTGAACTACTATCTAGCTCTTTGGTGACCCTTGGACTATCCTTGATTGTACTTTGCTGGCTTTACCTGGCACTGAACGTTATTCCCTTATCATGTATCTATACACTGTAAATAGCTTGATTGTAATCATGTGTTGCCTTTCTGCTGACTGGGTAGTGCGCAACAAAAGCGTTTCACTGAACCTCGGTACACGTGACAATAAACTAAAACAGAACTGACTTGAATGTAGGAGGCATTTTTGTTGCATATGATCCAACAACATTCTAGATCGTGTATACCGTGGATTTGATGGAATGGCAAATAGAATTTCATGCAAAGATGTGAAAGAATATTTTTAATAAGATGTAACAAAGAGGATAACAGAAATAATGGGGGGATATTAAGGTAGAAAATGATAAGATTTGCAAGTTGAGAAGTGATTTAGTAATTTGGTATAAATTCATTTCAAAGTAGTGGGAGGCATAAAGGGACCTTGGATTATATGGGGACACGAGTGCAGATGCTAGAACCTTGAATGAAAAACTGGAATAACTTAGTGTGTCAGGGAGTTTCCTTGAAGGGAAATGGATAGAAGCCGTTTTGGTTTGCGACCCCGAAGGATACCGACCCAAAACGTGTGTCCATTTCCTACCACAGAAGCAGACTGACCCGCTGAGTTTCACCAGCCTTTTTTTTTAAACCTTGGATTATATGTCCAGATTGCAGGGCATTTCTATAAAATGGTCAGAAAGGTAAATAGAACACTATCTTAGTTGAGGCATGGAATGTAAGAATAGTTATCTGACTTCCTGAGTATTTCCAACATTTTCCGTTCCGCAAATTAATAGCACCGTTTCTTTTAGTTTATTATGATTGTAGAATGGAATACAGCACTTGCAGGTGGCAGCTTCAGTATAGTGTGCAATTTTAGTTATTGCACTACAGGAAAAAGGATCTGAAGAAGGGTCCTGACCTGAAATGTTATTGATCCATATTCTCCAGCGATGTGGCTGGGCCTTCAGTTACACCAGCACTTTGTGTTTTTTGCTAAAGATTCCAGCACTTGCAGTTCCTTGTAGCTACTGAGGGAAGATTTAATTGAGGTGTATATAATTATCAGAGACTTGGATAGAGTTAACAGAAAGAATCTGTTTTCCGTAGATGAATGTAAAAATCGGGGAGCATTAGGAGAAATATTTTCACCTGGAGACCAATTGATCCCGGAGCTCATTGCTTCATGAGTGCTGGATAAGAGCCTTCACTACATTTAATTGTATACTTAGCCAACACCCCTGGTGGACCAGGTCGCATCCTTTTGATTTAGATTTTCTTTTGGCCATTTTATTAGCTGGATCGCCCATGGTCCTGGATCTAGCATTGGCCTCATCGTTGAGGACCAGTTCATGGTCCATGTAGCCCTGTTTGCATTATGTTACTACCTGAGTACAAACATAAGTCTTAATAAGGTTTAGGTATTGAGGTGCAATGAAAAGCTTTATTTTGCATGCTAGTCAAACAGACCAGACAAAAAACATACATGATTACAATCAAGTCAAGCTCAAGTACAATAGAGAGAGCAAAGGGGATAATTTTGCTCAGGAGGATCTACATTCTCAGATTCTTGTAACTGGATTTCTGTATGGAGAGAGTCCCTTCCACATGATATCAAGAGGGCTTGTGTAGATTTCTCAGCAGTTTAAGTATGATGATGGATTATGGGATGTCAGCCAATAAGCTAAGACTTGTGAACAGTTGACTTGTGAATGTAAGTTTTTATGTCTATAATACTTTCAAAATAAAGGATCATGTCCACATTTGACAGTTTAGTAGTTTGGAGAACAGACATTCTACCCTGTATCATTTGACTGAAGTTTAACATATGCAATTGAGATTTGGGACCAATCTTAGTAGTATTTTAGTGTAGCTTTATATTGTAATATCCACTAAAATTATGTCCTAAAATTAATATTGATTATTTTTTTCTGTGCTGTGGTATGATTGAGTAATTTGCACGTATGATTTGTGTCACCAATAGTCAATGTTAATGGTTCCACTGATATCAATTGGAAAAGTTGAGTGCTAAAGGGCCTGTCCCACTTGGCCGTCATTTAAGCGACAGGCCGATAGTGACTGACGCGCAACGGTTACGTGCGTCATCATGCGTCCGCACAGCCATCTGGAACACGTGAAGTCATTTGAAGATAGACACAAAATGCAGGAGTAACTCAGCGAGACCGGCAGCATCTCTGGAGAGAAGGAATGGATGATGTTTCGGGTCGAGACTCTTCTTCAGTCTGAAAAAGGGTCTTGACCCGAAACGTCACCCATTGCTTCTCTCCAGAGATGCTGCCGGTCCCGCTGAGTTACTCCAGCATTTTGTGTCTATCTCCAATCGTCTTGGCCCCGCTCTGAGAGTAGAAGTGGGGGCAGATCCGGATCCGCAACGGCCGTGAGCCCCAGGCCGAGCTCAGCGATCGTTTGCGTGCTTCTGCTGCTGTTGGAGGTGAGAAGTTACGCCGCGCCAAGGTCTTGGGCCTGTCCCACTTTGGCCATCAGTTACACGACAGGCCGGTGGCGCGCAAAGATTTAGTGTAGGACAAAGTCCACACTCCACACCACTCCATGCGCCCGTCCCGCGCTACCTGGTTGCGTAAATGGCGCGCGAATGACGGCCAAGTGAGACAGGCCTTTAGCTGAGCAGGTATTGACAGTTTTAGATCCAACCAAGATGTAGCAAGAATGAAAGAGAACCTTAGAGAGATTATGTCAATATATTTCAACCGGGTTATCTGTTTTCCAGCTGCAAGATATTGGTTTTCATTGCTCTGGAGTTATTTTGCATTATTAATATGAATTCTGCCCAAGAGTTAATGGATCCAAAATACGAGTTAGTCCAGGAAACAATTCAAACAAAAATGCCTTCTCCCATATTCCTTGATTCCACTAGCCCCTAGAGCTCAAACTAACTCTATTTTAAATTAATCCAATTAATTGGCCTCCACTGCCTTCTGTGGCAGATAATTCCACAAATTCACAACTCTCTGGGTGAAAAAGATTTTTTTCATCTCAGTTTTAAATGGCCTACCCCTTTATTCATGACTGTGGCCCCTTGTTCTGGACACTCCCAACATTGGGAACATTCTTTCCTGCATCTAGCTTGTCAAGTCCTTTTATAATTTTATATGTTTCTATAAGATCCTCATCCTTCTAAATTTCAGTGAATACAAGCCCAGTCTTTCCAATCTTACCTCATATGACAGTCCCGCCATCCCAGGGATTAACCTCCTGACCTACGCTGCACTGTCTCAATAGCAAAGATGTCCTTCCTCAAATTAGGAGACCAAAACTGCACACAATACTCCAGATGTGGTCTCACAAGGGCCCTGTACAACTGCAGAAGGACCTCTTTACTGCTATACTCAAATCCTCTTGTTATGACGGCCAACATGCCATTAGCTTTCTTCACTGCTTGCCGTACCTGCATGTTTACTTTCAGGTACCTGCATGTTTACTTGCTCAGCAGAGTAAAACCCAATGATATGGATCCACTTAGTATTTAACAGTCTTAAGCATGCCTGTTATTTGAGCTTGGATTAAAAAAAATATTCCTGGTTTGTTTTCTGCATGGACAATTTTGCACAGTATTTAGTCTAATCAGAAGCACCTATGAATAACAGTTCAAGAATTTGTTTTGACTCCTCCCACCCCACACCCTGATAGGGGAGGGTCTGAGAGACAGAATTACTGGTCACTAAGGGTGGGACTTGGAATTATACACTTAACAGATCATTATAAAAAGGGAGATTAAGGATTAATTGCTTGAAGCCACAGTTTGTATATAGCCTTGAACAGGGACAGGTTCAATTTTAAAGTTGAATATCCAAGAAGGGTATCTGTTTAAGATGGTCACGTCACTTCCCTAGGAGCATGTATCTTTGTGTACTATTTGCCCATGGAATGACTTTAATTTCATTTGCCAACTGATCCTCATTAGAACTCTACTACAGTTACCACATTCAAATATTCCTTATATACCTGCAGATTGTTTCTGAAAACTATAATGGTTTTTAAGCAATGTTAGTTGCATGTTGTAGCAGTGCAAATGCTCCCTCATATAGTAAACAATGTTTTGTTTATTTTTGTCTTACTTCCTGCCTATTCTTAAGGATTATTTCTTAAAAAATGAAGTGGTGGTATATTCAACCTCAAATTGAGATTATATTTTATCCCATTTCCCCACAAAATATGCTTAGAAGCTATTATAATTAACTTCCTGAATGTATACTTGAGTGCCAATTTGTTTCTAAAAGTTTTACTGCAACTGGAAAGTAGGATATGTGTGTAATGTTATCTTCGTTATTGTTGCAATGGTTATTGTATCGTCTTTCTTAATGTAATTTGGCCACCTCTACCTTATTCCAGTCTTGTTCCATTACTAAAGGGAATTGTACAGGGTTAGCAGTACTTGACAGTTGTTTCGTATTGTAATGACACTGCACAGAAAGTTTATAATTTGCTTTGAGAATGTTGGCCTTTTGGTTTAATTATTTCGGAAAGTGAAATGATTTGACACGTACACCCATTCAAAATTTGAGCCTACTGAGTGCTTAAGCAGAGTTAAAGGAAGAAAGCTCTTAGTATAGTGGAAAATTAAGCATTTAAATATCAGGCCCTACGTCTAATTGCATAGCCATAGTGTTTCTGTGAGGAGAGCTTGGATGTATGCTTATGTTTTGCCTCCTTTGTTCATTTACCGCACTTCATTTCATGTTTAACACTTAGATTCCTTACTTGTTTGTAGAGAACTGGTATCGATGCTTAATGTCTATGTCAGTTTAGAATTAATATGTTGGTAATCATAAAAAACATCTGCCTAAATTAAAGGACGATGTACATGAACCATTAATTTACAGCAAGGTGATTAGTGGAATCTTTGCTGACCCAATCATTCTCAAGCAGTTGTGGTGTATCTTTGAAGATAATGCAGTGTACTAAAATATCTTATTCATGTTGAACCTCCTTATGGATTCTTCTCTGTGCCCCAATATCAAATTATTTTGATTACTTCTGCTTTTGATATTCATGGTAACTATTATTGAGATTCTTGTCCCCCTAACTCCCGAATGAGCTGATTCATGAGCCATCTTTGACTGTTTGCAGGTGTCTCGGATAAGCCTCGAGTTTTGCCGATCAGGCATCAAGCACATCTGTTCCAGAGGATCTTTTTTCAACTCTTTATTTTGAAAACTCCATTCTCTAGGCCTATGAAACCATTTGTAATCACTAGGAACTGCAGATGCTGGTTTAAAAAAAAACAATGCTGGTGTAACTGAGCAGGACAGGGCAGCATCTGTAGAGAACGTGAATAGGTGATGTTCTGGGTCGGGACTTTTCTTCAGACTGATGTCTTCTACCACTTCTCTGATTTGGGACAATTAATACAGATTCATAAAATCTGAGACCTGCCAGTGAGATGTTAATCAGGTATGCAATGAATAAATGGCTTGAACTTTTGTTAGCTCATTTTTATACATGTATAGAATACAACTTTACTGTTTATTTTTAATATGTCTACTATAGTAGTAGTATAGTAGATTACTAAAACTCTCATCTTGTTTGTTTGTATCTACATATATATATATATATATATATTTGTTCCAGAAATGGTACACGATAGGGCTGCAATATTTGGCCCACCTTACTCACCTTGGCATGTGCTGTGCAGTAGTAAGTCTCGTTCAGAATGATGTTATATTTTACAAGTTATTGACATTTTAAACTTTAATAAAAGTCACAGCCGAGCTCCCATTTGGGGGAGGGTTGCCATGCGCGTCACAACGGGGATCTCTGGCGTCACAACAGAAACCTGTCGGCTGCGCCTGCGCAGTTGGGGCCTTTGCCGATTTTCAGATAGCCATTTTTTTTCACTTGTACTTGCCTGGCCTCAACGGGGCCCCACTGGTAAGTTTTGTTCTATTTTACAAACACCTCACTTTATTAACTTTAACTTAATTTCTGCCGTCAACGGCACAACTATGAACGCGGCAGTCGCGCCTGCGCAGTGCGGGTCCGTCAACCGCGCATGTGCAGTTTGGTGGAATATTGCGTTGGGGGAACGGGACCCCATGGGTCCGCGCTTGGTCTAGTATATATTAAATATACACATTATATTTGATACTAGGAGTAATGCAGAATAATGGCCAACTGTTCTGAAGAAGATTCTCGTCCTGAAAAGTCATCCATTCCGTGTCTCTAGAGATGCTGCTGTCCCGCTGAGTTATTCCAGCTTTTTGTGTGTCATCGGTTTAAACCAACATCTGCAGTTCCTTCTTGCACATACTGGCCAACTTATTTTAATTTAAATTGTGCACTGCTAAATATGGTGAGGACAACTGCATAATGTGTCTGGTAGCTGACTCGATAATGAGCAGTTATATGGTTGTAACTTAGTTATGAATACATGTAGACTTTAAGGATTGTTACGAAAGTCTGGTATATGTTTATATTAACTTTTGGTTGTTGGGCTCCCTGATAGGTATGCAGCTGCTTAAACTCGTGATATAGTAGATCCTAGCCATTGATTTTCATATTCTATGTTCAAATCAATACAAACTAATAGTTTTTCTTCAGACACTATTTGGGAAACTCTTTTCAAAGTTGTTATTGCTATATTATTGCAAATTGTTTCTTGGAAGGGCTTCAGACTCTTCACGTTTTGCAGCATTTCAGGGCAAGCGATTTGCAGTTAATTCTCCAAAGTAGGGAGTTAGTACACCAACTAATTTGTACAGAGGACAGTGTGAGAAGGAAAAAAAATAACCGGATAATTGTTTTTTTTGTAATGGCATTATTGATTGTCTAAGGAATAGTTGGAACTCCATTATTCTTGTTGACTGGTTTATGAGATTTTCATCTCAATCTGAGTGAGTCAATGGGTATTTGGATTCATTGTAAAACATAATGTTGACTCTCTAGACTGAAAAAGGGTCCAAATATGGATGTGACTTCTGTGTACCCCCCCCCCCCCCAATCAGTCTGTAGAAGAGTCCAGACTGAAGCATCACCTATCCATGTCCTCCAAAGATGCTGCCTGACCTGTTGAGTTACTCCAGCTTATGCAGTTCCTTGTGTCTCCATGTACAGAGAATATTGTTTATTTGCCTGGTGGAGTGCATTTGCAATGCAATGCAATGAAGACGACTTGATATACTGTGGAATGATGATGAGTGCCACAGACATATAGCACCCTCCATAATGTTTTGGATAAAGACCCATTATTTATTTATTTGTATCTGTACTCCACAATTTGAGATTTGTAATAGAAAAATCACATGTGGTTAAAGTGCACATTGTCAGATTTTAATAAAGGCCATTTTTATACATTTTGGCTTCACCATGTAAAAATTACAGCAGTGTTTATACATAGTCCTCCCATTTCAGGGCACCATAATGTTTGGGACACAGCAATGTCATGTAAGTGAAAGTAGTCATGTTTAGTATTTTGTTGCACATCCTTTACACGCAATGACTGCTGAAAGACTGTTTCAGTTGCTGGGTGTCTTCTCTGGCGATGCTCTTCCTGGCCTGTATTGCAGCCATCATTAGCTTATGCTTGTTTTGGGGGTTAGTCCCCTTCATTTTTCACCAGCAAATGAAAGGCATGCTCAATTGGGTTCAGATCGGGTGATTGACTTGGCCACTCAAGAATTTGCCATTTTTTAGCTTTGACAAAACTCCTTTGTTGCTTTAGAAGTATGTTTGGGATCATTGTCTTGCTGTAGAATGAACTACCGGCCAATGGATTTAGAGGCATTTGTTTAAACTTGAGCAGATAGGATGTGTCTATACACTCCAGAATTTATTATGCTACTACCGTCAGCAGTTGTCATCAATGAAGATAACCTTCAACAGCCATACATGCCCAGGCCATACACCCCCACCACCGTGTTTCACAGATGAGGTGGTATGCTTTGGATCTTGGGCATTTCCTTCTCTCCTCCATACTTTGCTCTTGCCATCATTGTGATATGTTAATCTTCGTCCCATCTGTCCACAAGACCTTTTTCCAGAACTGTGGTTGCTCTTTTAAGTACTTCTTGGCAAACTGTAACCCGGCTATTCTATAATTGCGGTTAACCAGTGGTTTGCATTCTACAGTGTAGCCTCTGTATTTCTGTTCTTGAAGTCTTCTGTAGACAGTGGTCATTGACAAATCCACATCTGAAGAGTGTTTCTGATCTGTCGGACAGGTGTTTGGCTTTTTCTTTATTATAGAGACAATTCTTCTGTCATCGGCTCTGGAGGTCTTCCTTGGCCTGCCAGTCCCTTTGCGATTAGTAAGCTGACCAGTGATCTTTATCTTCTTAATGATGTTCCAAACAGTTGATTTTGGTAAGCCTAAGGTTTTGCTAATGTCTCTAATGGTTTTATTCTTGTTTCTCCATCTCATAATGGCCTCTTTGACATTCATTGGTACAACTTTGGTCCTCATGTTGATAAACAGCAATAAAAGTTTCCAACGGTGATGGAAAGACTAGGTGCTGAGAGCTCTCTTATACCTACATTAAGGAGGCAATTAAACACACCTGAGAAATTACAAACACCTGTGAAGCCATGTGTCCCAAACATTATGGTGCCCTGAAATGGGCGGGGGGGATATGTATAAACGCAGCTGTAATTTCTACATGGTGAACCCAAAATGTATAAAAATGGCCTTTAATAAAATCTGACAATGTGCATTTTAACCACTTGTGATTTTTTGTTTTCTACCTCAAATCTCAAATTGTGGAGTATAGAGGCAAATAAATAAATGATTTGTCCCAAACATTATGGAGGGCACTGTAGGCCATTTGGCACAACCATTCAAGCCAGCATTTACACTTCATCTATGTCACCTGTTCTCTTAATCTGTTAGCACGGTCATTGGCTCCCATCTCGATCAGTGCACTCTCTCGCCCATGCACATCCTGAAAATAATTTTTAGTTAAAACAATAATTTAGTACAATTCTAGACATTTGTAGAGAGTGTCCTTGAGATTATGGAGCAGGTTTATACGCATTGGTTTATATCTCAGATGTAAAATGTCACCATGTTGCTAAAGTTAACAGTTGTCTTTAAAATACATCTGACATGCTTTGCTTGTTAGGGTTGCAAACCATAAAACTGGTGTTAAGTTACTTGTGTTGCTAAAGGATGTTATTAAGAACAGAAGTAGCTGCCACATGGTTTAGAAAAGCCGCAACGTTTCTTGTCCCTACTTGTGTATGGTAATAACAGCCTCATCATTCCGGATTGTATTATATCTGTGCAGAGAATTTGTATGTTATGTGTGGAATTGGTCATCCTTCCTGGTTTGCCCTTCGTCGAATGTCGAACTGGCTTCCACTAGCAAAGGTTATACATAAAAATCACCTGGGCATTGAGCTATTAGAGAGTGGCTGCTGCAGGTCTATACAAAATTATTTGGTGGAAAGAAAATGTGATCGTAATTTCATTAAACGTACAGTTAATATCATTTAAGGCTGTTGCACTCCTGTAATCTTAAGAAATAATATATCTGCAGAACGTTGTGGTTAACAATGCTGCTCATTATTCCAGAGGACCAGAGCAATTTATTTTGGAGGAAAGCGGAATATGAATGAGAGAGCTGTTTGACACCATTTTATTTTATAGAGAATGTTTGAGAATCTCACATTTAATGCTGGTTTGTCTTTTTTAATTTGCTTTCCATTTGACTCTTTAGTCATATCTCATAATGCTGCTTCAATTTGTTATTTTGGCTTTAATTGCTAAGAGGATGCTATCCAAAATGTCACCTTTTCCTTTTCTCCGGAGATGCTGTCTGACATGCTGAGTTACTCTAGCTTTTTGTGTCTATTTAAAAGGATGAAGTGTGCTTCAGCTAATACAGGTCATAGTTATTATTCTAGAGCATTTATTTACTTTCGAACACTTGTATCTGAGACTTTATTAATTTTGAAAAGAAGGGGAAGAAGAATGTGAGTTTGGTGCTGGAATGATGCTGCAATGTAAAAAATTTAATTCTAAAAAGGTTGCAAACATAATCTAAGCTTAATCCCTTAAAGTTATATTTTAAAGGCTGATCAAAAGAGGTGTTTAAAATGGGCAAACATATTTACTCTGGTTCTTTGCTGGGGAGGAAAGGTGCTAAATCTTCAAATTAAACCTGCTTCATCCTGGTGTGGAATCAACGAGTACCTTTTTTTGCAGAAAGAAAAAAGTACATTTGAATTTAGTGACAAATATATGAATTGTTAAGTAAACATATGATATCAGAGTACAATTTTGTCGTGTTGGCACTTTTACATTTATGGTAATGATTCCCAGAAATTGCAGTAGCCAAGTTATATCGGCCTCCGAGATGTAGCTTCCCTAATTCAAATTAGTTCGTCTTTGTCACAAGTGATTTGCAATTAATGCCTCCAGACATGGCCTGCAAAAAAAATAATCCTTTTGACCTTTTCAATTTGATCTATAGGCACACTGCTGATACAAAATATGTAGTGGTAGAGTAACTCAGCAGATTAGGCAGCATCTCTGGAGAATGGATTGGCGCCATTTGGGTTGGGATACTTCTTCAGGCTGGTTGTAAAAGTGAGAAGAGAAGCTGCCTGATCCGCTGAGTTACTCGCACTGTGTGTCTTGTTTGGTAAACTAGCATCTGTAGTATCTCATCTACATTTTACAACACCACTGCTTACAATGTCACTGGGATAAAGCATAACGATGGTTGTATGAAAGTTTAAATACCATATAATTTTGGATGCCATGTATTTTTTACTGGTTCCACTCTCTTCCATGCTCATGATTTAAGATCAATTAAGGCCTCCTTAATCATTATGTATAATTTATCTACTGATGTGTAAAACTGCTGACCCTTTGCAGGAGTAGTTTCCAGTTTCTTGTTTCTGTGACTTATTAATGTCCAGTAAGCCTAAGGGATAATGATATTGCCTCCTTTTAAGATCTATTTAATTATATCCCCTTTGGTCCTAAAATCTCCAATCATATTCTGCTTGGCCTTATGTAATATGGGTGATTTTTGTGTGGCTGACATGTATAATTCTGATGCTACATTTATGACTATCACTCCTATTTCTGTTTTGCAGTTTCCTGAAGTATCAGATATGTCTTATGCTCTAGTACTGCATTGTCACCAAAATTAGTTTTACATTTGTATTATTGTCAAGCTGCATATTTTTTTTAAATTTCATCTGAATTCATCTTGATGTCAAGTCGATTTGAGTCTTTTATATGCCCAGGGTGGTGAGGTGCAGGTCCAATCACTTACAGCAGCATCAGTCGGCACAGTGGTGCAGCGGTCGAGTTGCTGCTTTACAGTGCTTGCAGCGCCAGAAACCCGGGTTCGATTCCGACTATGGGTGCTGTCTGTCCTTTGCTGTAAAGTTTGTGGTTTGTAAGAAATTGTCTGTTGGAGACTATATGGAGGATTATTTGCCTTCCATGAGCTCTCCATTGATGGTTGGCAAAGCAATGGTATGTTCAGCTGATGTTACAGCATTTCTCTCTAGATTTATTTATCCAGGTGCATTTTTATGAAACTGCACAGGATAGTGATTTTCACCTGAGGCCAGTAATAATTGTCAAGTGCAGCTGACTTAATCAGATAGACACAAAATGCTGGAGTAACTCAGCGGGACAGGCAGCATCTCTGGAGAGAGGGAATGGGTGACGTTTCAGGTCAAGACCCTTAATCAGATAATGGACCTGAATTTATTTAATGCCTTTCATGACTTCTGAATGTTCAATATATTATCACAGGCAGTAACATCTGATCACTGCTGCAATATAGAAAATTTAGGTCTCATCACTACTTCAGCTTCAACATTGTGGCTAACCACAGTCAAAGCACGGTTCCAATCTCCTTTACATGAAAAGCTGGACAATATCAGCAGCTGTGGGTTTAACACCAAAACTGCAGTGCGTTACCGCAATTTATTTAATTTTGAAACGCACTGTATGAATGTATTTTGTAGAGTTCAAGGACGTCGGGAAGTTGCACTGTAATGGAGTGAACGCAACTGAATCAAAACTAACTTGTTGTGTTAGAAGGAACTGCAGATGCTGGTTTAAACTGAAGATAGACACAAAAAGCTATAGTAACTCAGTGGGCCAGGCAGTGTCTTTGGAGAGAAGGATGGGTGACGTTTTTTGGGTCGAGACCCTTCTTCCGACTGAAGAATGGTCTGGACCTGAAACATCACCCATTCCTTCTCTCCAGAGATGCTGCATGTCCCGCTGAGTTACTCCACCTTTATGTGTCTACCTAAATTTAGTTGTTTCCTGATTCAAGTTGGTCTTAGCTGTACTATGGCATAGTTCAGCATGGTGGATGAGGAAAATTGTGTCTGGACGTTGATCGCATTCTTTGGGAGCAAACAGGGCATTAATTAGTTGAATGTTTCGCGACTGGCCTCTAACATAATGAACATAAGAAGAAAAAAATCACCCCAAAATACATCCATAAAAATAGTTTAAAAATTAATTTAATTGGCCCTCTTGTTAATAATGTGAGATCTACATACCTTATTACACTAATTAAGGAAAGTTTCAAATATTTTGTCAGTCAGTTCTTTAGCATGAACTGCACAAAATGTATGTACGTGGCGTGAACCATGAGAGATTAATTTTTGATCTGTATTAAATGTCTGTGAACCTGCACTTTTATTCCATATCCCTGCAATTAAGGGAGATGTAGATGATTACTACCAATGAGCTCCCTTATAATGGGAACTGCTAAATCAGATATGATCTAAACGTAATTCCAGTCCTTAGCCCATTAGATATGCTATTTATTGGCATGTTTAAATTTTGTGTTATATTTTGTTCGTTCAGAAAAGGAGAGAAGCAAAATATTCTGGAATTTGCTAGAACTATTGTGTTTATGCAGGCATGTGTAACTATTATCGATTAGATCATAAGGTCATAAGTGATAGGGGCAGAATTAGACTATTCGGCCCATCAAATTTGCTCAGCCATTCAATTATGGCTGATCTATCTTTCTCCCCTAATCCCATTCTCTTGCCTTCTCCCAATAACCCCTGATACCCGTACTAATCAAGAATCTGTATTAAAAAATATTAATTGATTTGGCCTCCACAGCCTTCTGTGGCAAAGAATTCCATGGATTCACCACCCTCTAGCTAAAGAAATTCCCCATCTCCCTAAAGGAACATCCTTTAATTCTGAGGCTATGACCTCTAGTCCTAGAATCTGCCACTAGTGGAAGCATGCTCTCCACATGCACTCTATCCAAGCCTTTCACAAATTGTGACTTATTTCTCAGAGAACTAATTTAACATTATTCTTACTATATCGTACGATCTGCAGCTATATCTCCATTCACTAAATTTTATTTTAAAAAATAAACCAGGCTTTGCCTGTAATGCTATTGTGCTCAGGCAGAATAGCATAGTTCACCATCAAAACTAGATTTCAAATCAAAATGTTTTGTGTTCATTTTTTTGGTAGTATGGAGGACAGCCAATTTCATTGGGACATTATTAAGCACTGTTGCTGACTGCCATTAGAAAGCATAATCCACAGACTACTTGAGGTGTACTAAGATTTTGTTTTGTGCTTTTGAGAGCATGATTAGACAAATTATTTTGCAGGTTTTCTCTTGTGACTCATTGATTTGAATTTCATGTGAAGGAGAGTGAGATAACCCCCACACGATAACCTCCGTGCAATCATTTCCATAAAGCCTAGTTGAAATGCAAAACAAATAAAAACCTGGTTTTAAATATTTGAAAACATTTGTGGCTATAGTTTTTGTGTTGCTTCACAAATTAGTCACAATATTATGCCAAGCATAGTTTAGCATTCCACATGCACAGACATGTATCAGTGATGGCCATTAGCCTGTTTTCCCATAAGAATATAAACACTGACAGTCTTGTGAATAATTTTTGGCACCGATTGGATGATGTGTCCCAATATCTAAGGAATTTTCTTCAGGCATCCCTCTTTTATTTCTAACATTGCTAAATCCAAAAGTTTTCGGCTCCTTAAGAAGCGTGGCATCTCCATCATGATACCACTGCTATACACAGCTTACCGTCCCCTCCTCATGTAGCATTCCAATTAGGTCATTCTCCCAGCACTGGTCTGGTACACTCCTCTGTCTTTCCCAATGCCCACATTCTCGTGCAACAGGATGTACCGCATGCCCCTTTCTCACCTCCCTTCTTGAAGTTCAAGGTTCGAAATAGTCCTTCCAGGTGATCACAAGCAGAGAAAGAAAAACTGCAGTTTCTGGACCTTGATAGGAAAGGAATGTGAAGAGTGGAACTGGAAACAACAGGGAGGGGAGAGGTCAGCAGAGAAGAAGGAAGGGGATCCTGTGGGATCTCAGTTCTAATATAGGGTCTTGACCTGAAAGAAGGAATGAGTGACGTTTCGGGTCGAGACCTTTCTTTAGACCCAGTCTGAAGAAGGGTTTTGACTTGCAAAGGTCACCCATTCCTTCTCTCCAGAGATGCTGTCTGTCCCGCTGAGTTACTCCAGTATTTTGTGTCTATTTTCAGTTTAAACCAGCATCTGCAGTTCCTTCCTACACATCTTGACCTAAAATGTTGAGTGTCCATTTCCATCTTCGGACATTGTCTAACCTCTTCAATACCGCCTGCACCTCTCCCTTTTTGTTACAATTTACAACATCTGCAATCTCTTGTACCACTACGTATTCGTGTTATCACACAACATTCCAAATGTACTAGTGGGATGAAGATTTAAGGAGGTGGGAGTGGGAGGAATAGGATAAACATACTAGGGATTTGGGAGAAAGGAGGACCAGGCTAGATAGGAGGAGAGAGAAATGGGGACAGAAGGGATGAAGCGAAAGTCTACCAAAATTGGACAATTCAAAGTTCACAGCATTGGGTTGCAGACTACCTAGGCAGAATATGAGGTGCAGTTCCTCTAGTGTGTGTTTGTGATTATATGGTATCTGCTTAACCGAATGCAAGAGATTTATTCAATAAAAATGTAAGCTGGAAAATACCATCAAAAAGAAAATCAGATAAGCATTCAACTCAATTTCTATTTGTGGAACTCTGATTTTGCATATTGGCTATGGTTTTTGCTAAACTTGAGCCTCTGCACTTCAAAGGTTTTGAAATGATTCGGGATACACAAAAATTATATATAAGGCAGAGCTTGAAAAACATAATCTACAGATGCTGGAAGATGTCTATTTAAGGCAGATTTGTACAAAGGGGATTAATCCTTTTTTTCTTTTTATGTCAATGTTTCCCACTACTTTGGTTTGTAATTGTTTCTGATTTGTGGCAGTTTTGTGCTGTGAGCAAATGTCTGCTTTGAGCCAGGGTGAACCAAATGATAAAGTGCTGGAATGGTAAACAGGAAGCAGCAGTGAAATGAGAAATGGGCAATGGCGGTACAGTGGTTATCACACTAGTAATACAGCTGCCTGGACTAACAGTCCAGGTATTGGAGTTCAAATCACACCACTGATACTTTAGACCGTGAACTCAGTTAATAATCTGGAATTTTGAAACAGCAATAAATTACCCGTAATGACCCCAAAAATAGAGGATAGTTATGCAAAACAATGATCCCAAACATACTGCTGAAGCAACAAAGGAGTTTTTCAAAGCTAAAAATGGCCAATTCTTGAGTGGCCAAGTCAATCACCGGGTCTGAACCTAACGGAGCATGCCTTTTATATGCTGAACAGAAAACCCCCAAAGCACATATAAGCTAAAGATGGCTGCAATACAGACCTGGCATAGCATCACCAGAGAAGACGCCCAGCAACTGGTGATGTCCATGATTACAAATCTCAAATTGTGGAGTACAGAGGCAAATAAATAAATGATGGGTCTTTGTCGCAAACATTATGGCAGGCACAGTATTTCATTTCATTACCTAGTCTGGCCTACAGGGAAATTCCTTCTTGTTCCATTTAGTGCCCAACTCTAATTGTCTCCTACCTCGTGAAGCCTCTATCTTACTCCATTCTGATTGAGGGTCCCAGACCTAACATAGATGCTGCCTGAGATTTTGCAATGTTTTCTGTTTTTAGTTCATATTTCCAGCAACAGCAGTTTGTTTTATTTTCCATTTACTCTCAAAGGCACAGGTTAGCAGTGTGATGGAATCCTGTCCACTTGCCTGGATGAATTCAATCACAATCAAGAAGCACAACCCCAATCAGGGCAGATGTACTTGATTTATGTCCCGTCCATCACCCTAAATATCCATTCTCCTGCTAATGGTGAACGGTTGTGGTAATGTTCCGTTTGTTGCCCAGAATAATCTAAACCCACAACCTCTACTACTGAGAAGGATAAGGGATTTAGGTGTTAAAGAAGGAACTGCAGATGCTGGAGAATCGAGGGTTACACAAAAAGCTGGAGAAACTCAGCGGGTGCAGCAGCATCTAAGGAGTGAAGGAGATAGGCGACGTTTCGGGTCGAGACCCTTCTTCAGAGATTTAGGTGATTGGTCACGCCATGGTCACCTCCAAGTCGCATATACGTCCTAACCTTCCTAATGTTCCGTCATTTGTGCGGGTCTAAATCCTAGAATGACATCTTTATCAGCACCTTGGGAGTACTTTCACAAAAGAGACTGCAACAGGTTAAGTATGTGGCTGAATATCACTTGCATTCATTAAAATAGTATGCAGCAGCTTTTATTTAATACCGTATTTTTAAAGACTTGAAGTTGTAAATCTTTAGAATCCAAATATCTTTAATATTAAATAATTATTTGGAATCTTGATGATGGAATGCTAACCATCTGGCTTTTTTGTGAAGAAATATAGTTCACTCATTGTTGCGTTTTCTCTTGGATACTGGAATCACATGCTGCCTATGATGTCTGAAATTATTCATGCCAAAACCAAGAAGATAAAGAGATTAATGTAGTTTAGAAACTACTTGATTATATAGAACAGTACGGCACAGGCCCTTCAGCCCAAAACATCGGTGCCAAACAGGATGCCAAGTTAAACCTGCCTCCTCTGCTTGCACGTGACCATGCCCGTCATTTCACTGCGTATCTGTGCAATTGAATTCTGTTTTTTGTTTTTGCTTTTTCAAATTATTCTGTGAGGTCACCACTCCATCAAGCTGTCCAGGATACAATTGCTTCTGTAGCATGAGAAACTTCTTGGTGACTAACATATGTATCTATAGTAAATCTAATGTCTATACCAAGATCTAAAAGGAAAATATATTGTCATGCTGATATTATTAGCTAGGACTGACAATCACAGGTTTCCAACTTGGGATAATCAGAAGGCAAGTGGCACAATGACCTTTGTTGCAATAGTGTTGGAAATTAGCAACACTTGTGAAAACAGTGGATTTGTTCCTCTTAAGATAGGATGTGTTGGCAGTGCAAAATAAATCACTCGGATAATGCCTGATATGAGTGGGTTGTTCTGCCACAAGCAATATAAATCAGATCTATATTTTTTGGTGTTTAGAGGAATGAGGAAACACAAATGATCCTTAGGGGACATAACACAATAGGTAATTCCGCAAGTGGGTGATTTTTGAATGACAGGACATAATTACAAGATTAGGGGTGGGCATTTAAAACGAATGTGTGGCAACTAATCCTTTCAGTGGGTGGGATTCCCTAACCCAGAGGATTGTAGTGGCTAGATCATTGTATTTAAAGAGGAAGTAGATATATTTTTGAGAGATCAGGGGATAGAAGGCTATGGAAAACTAGCATAGAATAGATGAGGCTTGTGCAATCAGTCAGAATCATGTTGAATGGCAAGGCTAGCTTTATGGGATGTGCCAAGTCCTGTCCTTAAATTACTGAAGCACTCCATTTTCTGTTTCTGAGTATATTGGTTAAGTGTTGTATTTTCACAATTGAACTTTAATGGCCATATTTTTATCTAAATAAAATTGTACATGTAATTTAGTACTTGTCAACTGTTGATCAGCAAGCTGTATTGAAAATTGTTCCTTTTACGTTGGCGAAAAAATGGTAGTCTCATCTCTTGAATGTTGGCCATCTGTTTCTATGATCAGATTCAACTACAGCATGAATTAATTAAAAAACATCTCCCTGTTTTATAATCCTTGAAACAATTGGCCAATTATCTGGCAAATTGGATTTGTAGACCATATGGTTCTACACTGCAAATTGACTCTTGATCTGGAAATTGTGAAATATATGAGATGCCAAATTTCCTGTTCCCAAGACCGCCATGCCCTGTGTTGACAAAAACAAAATCTGCCTGCTCCTCTTCTCCCACGCCAAATCTCAATCATAGAAACATAGAAAATAGGTGCAGAAGTAGGCCGTTCGGCCCTTCGAGCCAGCACCGCCATTCAGTGTGTTCATGGCTGATCATCCAAAATCAGTACCCCGTTCCTGCCTTCTCCCCATATCCCTTGATTGCATTAGCCCTAAGAGTTATATCTAACTCTCTCTTGAAAACATCCAGTGGATTGGCCACTGCCTTCTGTAGCAGAGAATTCCACAGATTCACAACTCTCTGGGTGAAAAGGTTTTTCCTTGTCGCAATCCTAAATGGCCGACCCCTTATTCTAACACTGTGACCCCTGATTGATTGAGATAAATTTGGTGTTGACTAACAATGCTGCACCAACTATTGAGCTGGAAGTAAGACAGGACGAATGGCTCTAAGCAAACGGTCCCTAATATACTGTAAAGATAGTTTGCTCAAAAAAAATGCAAGCTATTCAAGGAATGGAGGTAACACAAACTATAGCAATTTCTGCCAATAAAAATAAGGTTATAGTAAAACACTGATCTGCCATACATGGGATTTTGGTGCTGGACTAGTAGATTTTCCAGGTTATTGGATGTTATTCCAATTGAGGCTCAACGTGCATATATTTCACGGTTTAAAAAAAAATTAATTAGTTTATTGTCTAGTA
The DNA here is from genome assembly GCA_963514005.1 of Raja brachyura. The sequence continues at coordinate 32,167,919 of OY740811.1, forward strand.
CAGAGAAAATGGTGACTAATACAAGTGGGAAACATACAAGCACTCCAGCCTCAGCTCTGGCAACAATACCCCCTCCCTCCCCTCATATTCCTAAAGCCCCTGTCCCACTTAGGAAACCTGAACGGAAACCTCTGGAAAACGTGTGCCCCACCCAAGGTTTCCACGAGGTTCCCGGAGGTTCCGGTCATTCTCCATGAGTCACCAGAGGTTCTGGTCAATTGTCTGGAAAGCTTCAACCGAAGCGTGAGCTGCATCTACTGACCAAGGATCTTTGCTGCCGTTCTCCGTGTAAAGAGAAAGGTCAACGGCTGCCATAGAGCATGGTAAGTCCTTTAGAGAGCGCGGGAGGGAGAGAGAGAAGGGGGAGAGAGAAGTGGAGAAGGGAGAGAAGGAGTGGAGACAGTTTTAAGAAATTTCGATAAAACGGCAACTTATTTTTAGTTGTGGCGGATTTAGGTTTTTTTGAAATAATCGCAGGAACATAGCAGAAGCCGCGATTACGCGGAAACCACTGAGTGGAGAGTGACCAGAACCTCCAGGTACCTCATGGAATCCTTGGGTGGGGCGCAAGGTCTCCAGAAGTTTCCGTTCATGTTTCCTAAGTGGGAAGATCCGCCGGGAAGGTAAAATGTCCGCTAACTTTATTAAACTTATTAAAACTGTCTCCACTCCTTCTCTCGCGTTCTCTCCCCTTCTCCCTCATTCTGCGCCCTTCTCTCTCCCCTTCTCTCCCCTTCTATGTCCTTCTCTCCTCCCGCGCTCTAGAGACTCGCCATGCTCCGTGACAGCCGTTTACTTTCCTCTTCAATACGCAGAAAGCGCTCCTCCGCTGTCGCTGGCCCCCCACCTTCGCGATGTGTTTGTGTGTGTGTGTGTTTGTGTGTGTGCACGGTCGGCAGCATAGTAGATGCAGCTCGCGCTTCGGTTGAGGCTCTCCAGGCAATTGACCAGAACTTCTGGTGACTCATGGAGAATGACCGGAACCTCACGGCAACCTCTGGGAACCTCGCGGAAACCTTGGGTGGGGCACACGGTCTCCAGAGGTTTCCGTTCAGGTTTCCTAAGTGGGACAGGGGCGTAACTCCTGGTGCTCCAGATGCTGACCCATTGTCCAGCTGTGTTCTGGGTGCACTCTGGATATCTATTTGTAGCCATTCGCACTCTTCAACCTTGACGTCACACCAGACTAATGAGTGAGCCAGAGGTCAAACCATGAGGATTTTTGGAGAAAAAAATGGATGGCTGATTATTGGAATTTTATTTAATTTCCCCCTCCTCCCCCCCCCCCCCCCCAAAAAAAAAGAACATTGTAGTGAATGGTTGATGCCTGAGATCAATTACATGCAAAAAAACCTTTCACTTCAATATAGTTATGACGTTTTATCAGTGGAGTAACCCAATCAATTCCCCGCTACAGAGCCTTGCCTCTACTTGAAGACTCATTTTAAAAGTGACGCTTTAAAAGTAAGAGGTTCTTGGGCAAACTAAACCATGACGTTTTTGGGTGTGGAATTACAAATCTTTGGAACCATATGCACATTTTTTTTAAAAGATTCACTTCAGGTTTGGGTGTGTAGAAGGTGCAGTATGATGAGCATATTGATATTTTGATGTGCACTGTTCCATTTCAGTGACACTTTCCACGTGAAGACATAAAAGAAAGTGTCAGCAATGACACTGGTGGGATGGTGTTGTGTTTTGTCTGGTTAAACCTAGCTTTCTGTCCTCAGAAACTGTTGGCTTATTGGGCGTGTAAAGGCATTAATTTGAAGGGAAATAGCAATTGTGGCCAATCCTTACTCCACTGGTTATAATTAATTGGGTGGGAAGATGAAACTAACTTATTTCAAATGTTGTATGGTTTGTGCAATCTTTGAGCTCAGTTGTGAGTCAATGAAGCGCAATGTTGTGCCCATGGGTAAAAAAGAACATTAATTTTATTCCTCGTCTATTAACTGCCACGAGAATACCTTTATCACCTTGAGAGTTCATTTCTTCTACTCCTTTCTGCCCTCTAGTTCCTGTACAGTAAACATAAAGCTCGTCTAAAACTATGTCGGCGTATTCTATCCATTCTTAAATCTAGTTACTTTTGTCTTCCACGTTCTTACTGATTTCTGTTGGTTTCTTAGATGATTGTATTCAGAATTATTATCTTAATTTGAAAATTAATTTGTGACACTCAAATTTCTCAATGTCCGTGTACCACTGTGTGACCACTCTATCTTCTCACCTAATTCCCCAGGTAGAACATTCACATGTTTCCACCCTAGTTTCTGGAGCCCAATACTTTGCCCCATATGCTGAACTATTTAATCCCTCACAAGGTAGGTACCCCTTACCTTGCCTTGGTCACCTTTCAGAAAGCATTGCTTGAATAACTTTTAAATTGCTTTTTTTGTTTATACAACATTATAATATTACAGGTGTGTCCAAACTGCATTGTTACTTGTCTCCCAATCACCATGTCTTTTGTATTTCATCTTTGTTGTTTTGAACAGGGAGGGACGAAGCACAAAAAATGGGGATAGTTGCCTATCTCCATTCTTTTGTGCTTGCTCCCTGCTTTTCCTGTTCATCCTTGACCGAATGAATATATCCATGTGTAAAATTCATGCAGTCCTTGGTCTGAAAAAAATCAGTGTGGTCATGAGCAGAACAGGGGTTGATTTTTTTTGTAAGGGGGAAACTGGCTGAATTATTGAAATTGTGTAAAGCAAGACCAGGCAACTTGAGGTTTAATTGTTGGTTGGGGAGAGTTGATGGTGTTTGACCAAGAGGGCAAAGAATTGCACACTTCTACGTGACCAGTTACTCTGGAAACCATAATTCCAAGATTCTCTATTCAGTTGTCCCCACATATTGCCACACTTGCAAAAAGGCCTTCAAATACATATTTACAGCTGAATTCCAAAACCAAATTGCTGAAAAGTGATAATTATTCTCTAAGTATTGTGCTAATTAAGGCACTGTCAATTCTGGGCATATTCCTCCTTAAATTACATAAACACATTTTGTAACCTGTGCAGAAGTGTTACTATTCTGCAGTTGCGAACTAGTTTCCACCTTTCCTCTGTAGTAAATCATCATTTATCAGCAAGGGCCAGGAATGGAGCATAGAAACAATGACCCACTAGGTGTTAAAGAAGGAACTGCAGACATCACACCCTGCCTGAGCCATGGAAGGTGTGACCTCAATTCAGCTCTGGGAGTACCAAACCTCTTTATCAAAAGGCAGCCTGAATCTTCTGCGGGCCCACTATTTATTTATTTCTGTTGGTTGCTGACCCAACACCATGCACTCAATCCTTGGTTGTTGGCTCTTCTGCACCAGCCATCCCAAACAATGTCGGAGTGAGAGAATATGCGTGAGGGGGTGACACTTAGCATTGTTGGCAAGAACCAGATATTGCAAAAATCTGAATTGCAATTTGTGCAAAATTACAATTTAGATCATTGTCTATTGTTCATTTAATCAAGTGCAGCAGGAACTATCAACTTTCGGTCAGATTTACAAAGAACTAAGACAATGAAAGGGCAGAAAATACTAGTGGTCGCAGTATACTGACCTCCCAGATGTTGGGATTGATGTTCAACAGGCTTGTAGAGCCACTGCAGTAAGGGTACAACTGCAATCATGGGCAAATTTAATGTACACACAGATTGAGTTAACCAAATGAGTGGGGGGGGGGGGGTGTTCTTGGTCAAAATGTGTAGGAAAGAACTGCAGATGCTGGTTTAAATTGAAGGTAGACACAAAATCCTGGAATAATGCAGGCAGCATCTCTGGAGAGAAGGAATGGGTGACGTATCGGGTCGAGACTCTAGGTCAATATGTTGAGAACCTTGGTTCTGTCTTCACAAAAGGAAGATACAAATGAACTTCCAGAAAAGTTAGGGGAAAATAGGGTCTAGCAAGGGAGGAAATGAAACCGTCAGGATACCTTCAACAGTACATCTTTAACATTTGTTAAAGTATTCAAAGACAAACCAAATCTCTTTTAAACTTCTACGAAAGTAGAAATGCTGACGAGCCTTATTCGAGATTGCACCTATGTACTGGGCCCAAAGCAGGCCATCTGAGATATTAATGCTCAGGAATTTGAAGCCGCTAACATTCTCTACCATCAACCCACCAATAGAAACTGGTGGGTTTATTTTTTTTTTGCTAGTGTTTGGTCTCCCAACTTCCCCTTTCTGAAGTCAATTTACTGTCACAGAATTGGTTACCAGTGAACAGCTTAGTAAATTTAAGATTAAGATCAGATCACATGCGGATTAAGTTTGACAACAGATCAAATTGTTTGTCTCTCCATTTTTGTATATGGTGAGAAAGACAAATGACATGGTTCCCAGTTACAATGAATTTTAATGCAAAGCCAAAGTTGATTTTATTGAAATTAATTGCTTTCTAATACATTTCTTGAACTGAATTATAACCTTCTCTTTTATTCTTCTAGAATAAGACAACTTCCCTTCAGTCTGCAGAGGATTAAGAGTCTGGGGATTATCTGCAGTGTGGCTTCTGTGTTGGACGTGGAAGATCTATTGTGTGGGTCTCAAACTCATTTTGGGAGCTGGTGGAGAAGTGATACAACACAATGACGTCAGAGCTGGAGAGCAGCCTGACGTCCATGGATTGGCTGCCACAGCTGACAATGAGGGCAGCCATTCAGAAAGCTGATGCTGCTCAGAATGTGGCGGGTGGTGGCGTTACAAAGAAAAGTTCCCTTCTGGACCCAAACACTACCCTGGACCAGGATGCACAAAACAAAGACGGCAAACCGCCATACAGTTATGCCAGTCTCATTACCTTTGCTATCAACAGCTCCCCAAAAAAGAAGATGACACTCAGTGAGATCTATCAGTGGATCTGTGACAACTTTCCCTATTACAGAGAAGCTGGCAGTGGTTGGAAGGTAAGTTTCTGAAAGATTGTTCCATTTCCTGGATGCTCTCTAAGGGGAAAACAAACACCTCTGACTTGGACCGTCAGCTTGGCTGAGTTATGGGATGCCACAATGGCTGTTATGATGGGTGAAGGCATCATCCATTATAATTCTAAATGTTGTACTGAGCTGGAGGGGAAAAAGGAATGTTCATAGAACTTGGCATGGTGTATGGTTGGAAAACAAATTAATGCAAGTTATGGGAAGGCTTTTGGCATTTTTGCTCTCCCTTATCACTCGGCTGGCCTGTCACTTGCTTCCTTGTTCCCAGCGCTAATCTGTGAAATGTACAAAACACTGGAGATTTCCAGGGATGAAAATCCCGTCCCCTGCCAAAAAAGAAAGTATTAAATTGTGAGAATTATATTAAGAAAGAAAGAGCTGCAGACCTATCATCTATCTCAGTGGAGAACCTTAGACTATCTTTAATTGGATTATTTTTAACCGGACTTTATCTTGCACTAAACGTTATTCCCTTCATGCTGTATCTGTACGTTGTAGACAGCTTGATTGTAATCACATATAGTCTTTCCACCGACTGGATAGCAGGCAACAAAAAAGCGTTTCACCAAACCTCGATACTCGTGACAATAAACTAAACTGATACTGGTTTACACAGAAGGGCGCAAATTGTTGGAGTAACTCGGGCAGCATCTCTGGGAAACACTGATAGGTGACTTATCAGGCCGAGACCCTTCTTTGACAATATTAAGTTCACATTGCAGGTTTACACAAACAATTTTCCAACTATGGCAATGTTTTTCATTAAACCTTAGTCCCAGGTATCATTGAATTAACACCAGTTTGAATTGATATGGACTCCACTATGAAGTCTGTGTTCATCTTTTTCAGACAACAAGGGTTTGTGTGTGTGTGTTTTTCGCCAATTTCATCTATAGATCAGAAGGCCCATGCAGAAAAAAAAAGATTTTGATAATTTCTTGGATTTGGACGTGCTGTAGGAGGAGAGATAAAAGCCCTTGTTTCAAATAGCTTGTCTTGGCATTATTCCTGGTTATTGACAAATGCCAACCATTGGCAAGAGATCTGCATCCAGCAGGGCTCTTGTAACAAAATAGTAAATGTTAATGGCCAATTAGTTATTGGCGTCCGTCCTCTGTTTAACGAGTATCCAAATTAGGTTCTTCAGTTGTGCTCCATTTGATCTTTGATAATTTGCAAGAAGCAAATAGAATGTTTAAACGTATTCACTTGTGAGAGGCCATGATACGTAACTGCTTTTGTTTCTTAGTGAATCCAATTAATATCATATAAATTGTGCCATTTTCTGGGGTTTTCCCCAAAATAACTTCCCCAAACAAAAGATTTAAGCAACGTGAATTCTAGGCTCTGGGATGTGCACCAATTGCAGACCTTGAGTGGATGTCAGGATGCCAGACGCAAACATGCCCTCGGAGAGAAATTCAGGATGGAGGAATCGGAAGGTCTACTGTAAGTGGCCATCTTGGTTAGTCCCAGGGGTGCACTGCATTGGATGCTCAGAGTTAATAAAAGTGAGACTAAGGTGTAAGCAAAACTTGAACATCCACTTCAACTACTGAAAGAAGTATGCAATTCCTCAAAGCCATGTAATTATAGAACACGGGCAACCCCAGACTGCCGAGACTACATGCCGAGGAGTCTGTGAACTTTTTACACTGGATTACTCGACACAACACACTTCACCCCAAGTGCTTATGTAAAAAGTTGTGCGCTCCCTCATAAGGTGTCCTCCAATGTTCACTTGCACCCCTTCCACCATCTTGTCACCAGATACAGGCATTTAGGTATTTAGGCATATGCAAGGCCTAAAAGGCATTCAGGCATATGCAAAGACTCTGCCTTGTGACGTAAACCATTAATTCATTTATACTCTTGCCTAGGTTAATTGCAACAGTATTAACTTTAGTTTGGTACTGACAACAGGTATTATGCATTCCCAACGGGGTTCTTCCATGATCTTTTATATTTATTTAGGCAGATTTGAAGATGTTTGGGAAATTTGGAATGAAGCAAATTCATCTACTTCAAAGTATATCATTTTAAAAGTAGTATGTATTCAACATCTTGGGTGTCGATTGCTTGAGATCTTAACCTAAAAATTAGGTCTAACCTTTCAGGTGAGAAGGTACTAAATATTTCTGCAACAAAGACACAAATCGCTGGGGTAACTCAGTGGATCAAGCAGCATCTCTGAAGAACATGGGTAGGTGATGCTTTGCGTCGGGTGAAACATTACCTATCCATGTTCTCCAAAGATGCTGCATGACCTGCCAAGTTACTAAGTTTAGTTTATTGTCACGGGTACCCAGGTACAGTGAAAAACTTTGTTGTGTGTTAACCAGTCAGCAGAAAGACAATACATGATTACATTCAATCTATTTACAGTGTATAGATACATGATAAGTGAATAACGTTTAGTGCGAGGTGAAGTCGGCAAAGTCCGATCAAGGATAGTCCAGGGGTCATCAAAGGGGTAGATAGTGGTTCAGAACTGCCCTCTGGTTGTCTACTCCAGCACATTGAGTTTTTTTTGTAAACCAATAACTGTAGTTCCTTGTGTTTATAAATATTTCTGCACACAGAATGATGTAAATTTGGAATTCTGTTCCACAAACGACAGTTGATGCAAGTTCATTGTAAATTGGAGTTACCACAGGCATACTGGTGTGGAGGAATGGAGGGTACATGGAGCTGAATAGCAGAACAAAACTAAGATGCTTGAACGATCCTAAATTTCCAATACCTTTTCCCTTGGGATCATTAGTATTTTTTATTTTGAGTTCATAAAATGTTGTAGTTGTAACATTGTGGTATAAAAACAGGGATCAGAGTTGAAAAGTGGCCAAGTGTAGTCCAGTGACAATTTAATAATGTAGTTTTAATAAAAGTAATGATTGTACTGGTACATGGAAAATGTCTTTTGTTTGAAGAATGCAAAAGTATATTTTGGTGTGATGATATGAAGAGTAGTGAAAAAGATCAGACGGAGTTTGCTGGCTTTCCAGGTCCAATTACAGTTTGGTCTCTGAGCTGCAGGAAGGTATCTTTTGGAATTGCATATAAGAGAAGCGGAAAGTGAAATGCTTAGAGAAAAAAATTAAAGCGTGACTGCCCCATAAGAACACAAAGCAACAATTACTTTATGGTATGATGAGTGTCACTAATATTGTTCATATCACAAAGGATATTAGTTTTCCTTTTTTGGCAATTCTTTGAAGCATGATTGTGGTCAATTGCTATTTTGGAACGTGAGCGTACATTTTTAAATATCACGTCAACTATTTTTGGAGGTAATGCTTTGAGTATGAATTAAAATCGTCACCATTTGCCTGTTCAACTCAATGTAAGATGAACAGGCTTGTGTCTGAAACTAACGAGGAGCTTTGTTGGCCAATATTGCTCCCTCAATCAGGACAACCAAAGCCATACAGTTGATCATTCATCTCATTTCCTCTGAATTTGATTATTTAGTTTATTACCATACTTATAATGACTACGGGTCTGTGGTAATTTATTGATCGTGAAATGCTATGTGATCTGCTGGGTACGTAAATAAATGTAAATTATTTTATTGGGATAACCAATTATTTTAATATAAATGAAGAAAATTGACATGGTTGAGGGAGAATGTATGCTATGTTTATCTGGTGAGTTGCAAAGGATGCACACAGTAACTTTTGTGGTTTGGAGATCCAAGACTGCAGCTGGTTGAATCTAATGTAATATGTATACTGCATGAAGTACTTAGTGGGTCAAGCAGCATCTGGGAAGACAAAGGGATGGTAATATTTTGGTTGAGTTCCTGCATCAGGACTGAATGTAGAGGGAAGATGGCAAGTATATAGAGGTCTGTATTTATTTAGGATGTGAGAGGAGACCCATGCAATTAGTGAATTTGCAAACTCTGTATTGACAACATTGAAGGTCAGGACTGAATCTGGGTTCAAGGACATTTGAGCCAGCAGCATTAAATGTTATACCACCATTCTGCCATTTAACTCATTTGTCTCATTCCTGCATTCAACTCATTTGAATGGCGCCTGGTCCTTTGCATGATCAAAGTGACATGATTACCATAGTAGTGCAGGGAACAGATGGACAGGTAGGTTGGAACGTTGATCTGAAACATCAGTCATTTCTTTACATCCACAGATGCTGCTTGACTCGCTGGGTTCTTCCAGTGGTTTTATTTTAACTCTTGTAGTATTATTTGTATTGAGTGAGTGATTGAAAGATGCAGCAAGGAGACAGACCCTTTGGCGCACAAAACCCACGCAGACCATGCAATTTACAGGCTATTTCCTACAAAACTCATGTGTCTTTGGGATGGAGGAGGAGACCCATGAGGTCACACAGTGAATGTGCAAACTCCACACAGACAGTACCTGTGATCAGGATCTAACCAGGATTTCTGGTGCTGCGAGGCAGCAGCGGTACCACTGTGCTGCCCTAAGTGCTTCTGATATGTGGGTTGTTTTCAAAGCAGTAGTTCTTGTTGTTTTCAAAGCAAAGGTCTTGTTGTTTCCCTCATTATGTTGTCCTGATATAAGTTTTTTTAATTCACACGAGTGAAATGTATAGCAAATATATCTATAACATGGGATGTAGCTCATGATGGTCAAAAGTAACCATGCAAAAATTGTTTGATGCCAATTGCTACAATCCTGAATCGAATTGTGCAAAGGACACACAAAATCCGGATGATTTATCATTTCCCCAAGGTGAATCCCCTTTAATAACGTAATCTCTCCATGGTTTATTTACGTGCCTCTAATGATATTGACTGCTGCAGTCGAGCGATTTGTGTGGTTGCCAGTTAAGCCAGATGGCCATTCCTTGTACATGCCCACCCAAAAGCCATGAGACTGCTTGTGACATATCATAATTCTGACCATTTCCATGTGACTTTAGTCCAGCCTAATTTAGTAGCACTGAAATTGAATTCTTGCCCTGGTTATAGTCAGCATAATCCTAGAATGTTTCTGATCTGTGGCATTATCAATCTGTGCATAAACTCACCAGGTAATTGAGGGAATACCTTACAACATATCTTGATTTCTTCTATAAATATGATGCAATAGTGTAAAGCTTCTATTTGGCCCTTGGGCATGTCAACTGAATCCCTGTCCTTTCTATACAAGTAATAGGATTACCTGTCTTGGGTCATATTCCTTTCCACGTACCAAATAGTTCTCTTATGACTCAACTGAAAGAGACTGACCTTTGCACTGAAATTTAGCAGATCTGTTTGCCTCGTGCGTCAGTATAACTTGCGTAGCAACTTTATTACCATACCCTGTGTAATTGCCTTCATAATACTTATGCTTGTACGTCTGTCTGTTCCATACATCACTATGGTGATCACATCACTTTGATCTTGTAAAGGAAAACACTAGCTATCGTACAAGCAGGAATTAGGCATTTGAATGAAAGGGCGACATTGTGATGCAGCCTGTGCAGGCTCACAGTTCCGTGAACCCAGATTTAGAAATGATTTTGGGTGCTGTCTGGGCAGAGTTTGCATGTTCACTAACTGCAGGGGTTTCCTCCAGCAGCTCTGGTTTCCTCCCACATCCTTAAGAAATGCTGGTAGGCTAATGGGCTGCTGTATATGTCTCCATAGAGTAGGTTAAAAGTGAGTTGATAGGAATGTTTGAACGGGAATAAACCTCAGAGTTATTCAGAAATAAAGGGGGGAATGGGCCTTATGGGATTACTCCCTGGGAACAGATATGGATTCAGTGGGTTGAATTACTGTCTTCAGTTTCATTATAAGTATGAGAAAAGGTTAAACCTTGACACTCTTTCTTTCAAATTCTGTCTCGAATGTAGCCATTTTTGGTTCACAGTATAAAACTGTTTACGCCATTGAAAGAATTTCCTGAATATTGACATGCATTTTTCAATATTCTTCAAGTATTGTTGCAATATTTAATCCAGAAGTCCAATCGCCATATTCACTCAGACATTGAAACCACATTAGTTGGTCATCTAAATTGCTCTACGTTAGTAGCACACCTACCTTCAGTCAGCCTCTGGCTATCCTGCACAACCTTGGACCTTCATTGGTATTTCAAAATTAGAAAATTAAAATTGCTGCATCTTGCAAGTTGTTTGGTAAAGATAGGGATATAGCAAAAGGATGTAACCTGCGTAGCCCACTTTCTCCTCCGTTAGATTTGCGGCAAGTTTCTGAAGCCGGAGAGGTGGCTGAATGAAGGGAAGAGGGGGAGAGAGAGAAAACATCACGTGACTTCTGTTGTTCTGGCAAAACGGAAAATCCAGCAAGGCTGTGGAACCAAGGGTGCCTCAAAATCTGTGGTGTACCTGTACTTGCTTTTAAGGCTACATCCATAACTTTGCCATTTCCTGCTTCTTAGGCAGTGCTGTTACCAGACCAAACTGTGATGCATCCCAATAGGAAGCTTTTTGCTGAGCATCTGTAGAAATTGGTAAGAGTTGTTGGGGACTTGACGACCTTCCTTGGTCTTCAGTGGAAATAAAGGCATTGATGTCCTTTCTTGGCCATAGCATCAGTGTGGTTTGACCAGAACATCTGTTGGTAATATTTGTGAAATTTGGTCAGAAAATAGAAAGCGAAAAAGGTGATCATGATGCTCCAGCTCTCTTGTTACAAACATAGGAAAAGCTATCTTTTAAAAAATGAGCTGCCTGCAATCAGCATTTATATAGGGCTGTTACATCTACTCTAAGGCATTGTGTAAGGTTGCGTCTTTCCAAAAGTTACCTTTCTGTAAACATGACATTGCTATTGGTGACTTTGCTGATTAATGGAAGTCACGTTTGATCACCATATAGAAATGTAAAGCACAGGAGAAAGCTATTGGTTACACATCCAGGCCTGCCAATAAAGGCTCCAGCCTAATTCTAGTTTCGGGTTGTACAGTGGCGCAGTGGAGTTTGCACGTTCTCGGTGGACCACATGGGTGTCCTCCAGGTGCCCAGTGTTCTCCCACATCCCAAAGATGTGCAGGGTTGTAGGTTGTAAAATTGCCCTTGGGGTGTAGGGAGTGGATGTGAAAGTGAGATACCATAGAACTAGCTTGAATGGGTGTTTGATGGTCAGTGTGGACTCGGTGGGCCAAAGGGCCTGTTCCCATGCTGTGTCTCTACACTAGACTGAAAGCCTCTCCAGTTGGAGCAAAACAATCAGCAGATTCTGGAAAACTGAAAACAACCAGAAAATGAATAGAAATACTCAGTAGTTGAGCAACATCCATATGGAGAGCAGAAAATAGACACAAAATGCTGGACAGGTGGCATCTCTGGAGAGAAGGAATGGGTGACGTTTCGGGTCGAGACCCATCTTCAGACTGATGTCAGGGGAGAGGGAGATGGATAAATAAGGAAATGTAAGGTGTGAAAACCAATGGGATGGAGATCAAGGAAAATGTGGAATAGATCATTGTTAGCCGGGAGAAGGTAACAACAAAGCAAACACAGGTAAAATATAGTTGGGGACAGTCTTACTGGTCAAAGAACTGGGAAGGGGGAGGGATAGAGAGAGAGGGTTACTCCAGCATTTTGTGTCTTTCTTCGGTTTAAACCAGCATCTGCAGTTCCTTCCTACACATTCCGCACGGAGATCAACAGAGTTATTGTTTCCAGTCATCGGAACTGGAATGGTTCCACATCGCCATGATGGAGAGTTGATAAAGCAATATCTATGATGTCACAGTTTTCAAGCTAACAATTAGTTTGGGGTTAGGAGGGAGAGATAGCTCAGCCATAATTGAATGAACTTGATCAAGTAGACTTGATGAGCTGAACAGCCTAAAGGAGCTGTCCCACTTGGGCGACCTAATCCTCGAGTTTGCCCTCGACTCATACTCGCAGCATGGTCGACACGAGGTCGTAGGAGGTCTTTGTAACTCTCCTTCATGCTCGAGAGTTGTCACCGTGTACTCGAGGCCTCAGCTAGGTTATGGCGTATTTTTCAACATGTTGAAAAATGCCCACGTGTTAAAAAAGGTTGCCATGGAAAAAATCAATACATTTTTTACTCGTAGGTTTTGTCGTAGTAGGTTGGCATGTTAGTCGTAGGTGATCGAGGGTAGTCGAAGGTAGTCATAGATAGTCTTCATCATATTCGGAGGGAGGTCAAAGGGAGATCGAAAGAGGTCGTCTTCACTCTCCACTATTCGGTGTCCAATTTTCCCGAAGTTAGTCGAAGGAGGCCTTCAACATGACATTTTTTCAAACTCTCCTAAGCTCTTCTAAACTCGCCAATTAGGTCGCCCAAGTGGGACAGCCCCTTAATTCGGCTCCTGTCACTTGTGTTCTTATAGAGATAAAAGATGCAAAAGGAAACAAATTGATGCAGAACAATACAACCCATATCTGTGAAGAGAAAACAAATGGTTGCCCGAAATCGTTAAATTCAAATACTGAATTTGTATCCATCCTTTGTTTTCCCTACTGCTTCAGTTTTTCCTGCAACTGATTATATTGATGCTTTGAAAGATGCTATTTCTTCTAACTAGGTCTATTGACTGTTACATTTCATTCTGTCTACAATGTCTGTATTGGCCTCTTCTTTGAAGACAGATTCAAAGCATTCATTAAGTATTATTTATCTACAGGCTCCACGCAAGTTACCTTTGGTGACTATAGACCCTTAACTTAAAATTGATTCTGATCGCTCACTTCTCACGCTGGCTCTCTCGCTCATGCTTGCTCCTTTTTTTTCTATGAGTGCTTTCCACTGTGAACTCATTTGCCTTAAAGTGCCTCTTTTCCAGTCCATTTTTGCTAAAGCACACTTCAATTTAGTAATAAGATTATTTGCCCAACTAAACATTTTTATCCTGAGCTTTTGTTTTCTGTGTCTGTGCTCAAGCTGAATTGTGATCTATGTCACAATTAATTTTGAACCTATTGACTCAGAGTTCTGACTAAATCCATTTCAAAAAAATTCTGTTATCTAGATTACATTTGCACTAAATCTGTTCTGATTAATGTTAGGATAGTTTAAATACCCTGGGGTACATAAATGGGATAATAAGAGAGGGACTGGCGTAATGCCTCCAGCGCCTTCAAGATCAGCTGCAGGAGGTTCCACTCGGGACACAGAGACGGTCGGGTGAGGCGAGGGATGTCGGGGCGCGGACCAGCAGTAGGCGCTCCAGTACTTCCAGCACGTGGACTGAACTTTGGACTTTTTCTTTATAAATGGCGCCAAATTATGGTGACTGGTTTGTGCGTAAGAATTTCACTGCTGTACTTTTGTGACAATCTATTCTGTCCTGTTTGCACAATTTGTACATTTTCCTTTGTATTTGGTCTTCTGTCTCCCAGTGGTGTTATTGATCAATTCTTTTTTGATCAATTCAACCCATCTGGTCACAGCTTAGAATCCATCTCAGGGATGTAGTTATTTGAACGATATTGTGGCACTTTTTAAAAAACTTGGCCAAAAATCCTCTGATCAGGAATGTTCCACTTTTTAAGTCTTATTTCAGTAATATCTTTGATGTTGTCTGCCTTGGTTGATCTAGCCTGCAACCAGACCAGTACTAATTTAATTATTGCCAGAGATGCTATGCATCTGGGGAAAGTTTAGATAATGGCAAAGCATAGCCAGAAGGGACAGAAGCATTGCTGGAAATGAAAGACTGATTTAGTGATTTTAGAAGGTGGAGAGAACAAAGGTTCAGAATTGATAGTTCAGAAATTTGACGAACAATAGACAATAGGTGCAGGAGCAGGCCATTCGGCCCTTCGAGCCAGCACCGCCATTCGCTGTGATCATGGCAGATCTTAATGGTATATATTTGAAATTGAAATAATCCCAAAGTGTGTGTACAGTGCAAAGGGAGTAGATGAGGGAAAGTTGGAGAAGATTAGGAAAGATTAAAAAGAAATTCCACCGTGCAGTTTGTTCACTGTGCGCAGGTCTCACTCCACCTTAAACTGTGAGTAGATCCCTGAATTTAAAACTATCACCCCACATTTTCTCCAGGCTTGCTGTCCTTGTATTTCTATAGCCAGTAGCACATGGCAGATTAATAAGACTTTGATGTATGCTTATTAATTAATTTTCTTGGCTTCCCATCATCCACCTGGAGCCTCTTTGTCAATGACACTAATATGGATCCAATCTTCTAAATGCTCACTGTTGTCCATTGCGTGAGGAATCCATCGATACTTTCTGTAATTATGACGGGCTGTAAAAATGCCAATTCCTTGAGCTATTGACTTCCTATGGTTTTAACTTTCCTGATTTCCATCCGCATCCTCCTCTTCCATTCTCTCCCCGTGGCACACCCTTGCACTGTGCATGTTTTAAAAGCTAAACTGAGATTTAGTACAACCCTTTGGGGTTGGATGGAATATGAATGATTGTCTTGTGGTTTTGTGGATTAGCAAATTATGAGATATTTTAATATATTGAATGGGGTGGAAGCAAATCAATATGATACTGCCAATAAATTGTGTATCTTTCTTTTGTGTTTTGCTGGTCAAAGTATTGAATGTATTGTATTATTTGTGTTTTTGATTATCTCAATTTACTTTAATCCTTTTAATAATCTCTTTTTAATACTTTCTTGCAGAATTCCATTAGACACAATTTATCGTTAAATAAATGTTTCCTGAAAGTGCCTCGGTCCAAGGATGACCCAGGCAAGGTAAGCTTGTGGCTTTTTCCTCTAACCGGTGACATTGTCCTCACAAACCAGTGTTTAATGAGTGTTAAAAAAGTATCGTTTAAAATTTTAAAAAATTGTGTTGCAAATATTCCTCCTTCAGACTATTTTCGATTTCCCGCTATGTTATTTGTGATAAAGTGAACAGAGCATATCTGGAATGTTCCTTATTTGAGTGGTGTGACTCTACATCAGGTGTTTGGATTGCTGGATACTTGTGATTCTTTTGCACTCCCTTAACAAGCACGTTTAACAGAATATTTTCTTCAGCTGAAGATACGTCAAGTTTGATAGTATTGAATAAATTAGTTATTTTCTAGTTCAATTCAAGATTGCCCCAAAAAGGACAGTGGTTTTGGAGATGTTTAAGAAAGAACTGCAGATGCTGGAAAAATCGAAGGTAGACAAAAATGCTGGAGAAACTCAGCGGGTGAGGCAGCATCTATGGAGAGAGGGAATAGGTGATGTTTCGGGTCGACACGAAACGTCGCCTATTCCCTCTCTCCATAGATGCTGCCTCACCTGCTGAGTTTCTCCAGCATTTTTGTCTACCTTCGTGGTTTTGGAGATGCTCAGTATATGAAAATATGTTTTTATTTTTGTCATTATGCAGTTATGCAAACTGCCATATGGGGACTGAATGAAATTGGAGAAGGATAAGAGGTCAGATATGGAGAGGCAATTCTGAGAAGTTTAAATCAGTTGGGACTTGTAGAGAAAGGATACAGGGGGAGGGGCATTGCAAAGAATAGGTGGCAGAGGATGTGGAGGAACTTGCATGAGCTCCTATCAAGTGATTGGATCCAATGTAGTTGGAGGGGCAGAGATTTGTATGTGAACCGCTTTGCATATTTGGCTTAAAAATTATTAACCAAACAGCATTTTGCATTCATTTTCAAATTCATGTTAAAGCAGAACACGAGTAGGCAAATAAATTCCAGAAATATGAGCTGGGGCCTGTCCCAATTAGGCGACCACAGGGGACTGCCAAAAAATGTAACATGTTTTCGACATGGGCTGTCATAGGTTGTAGCCGGTGCTGACATAGGTGAATTCCATTGTCCTCGTCACTGGCAGTCGCCTAGAAAATGGCCTAAATGGGACAGGCCCTAAAGTCACATTTTCTTCAAGGTAAACATAGAAACATGGAAATTAGGTGCAGGAATAGGCCATTCGGCCCTTCGAGCCTGCACCGCCATTCAATATGATCATGGCTGATCATCCAACTCAGTATCCCGTACCTGCCTTCTCTCCATACCCTCTGATCCCCTTAGCCACAAGGGCCACATCTAACTCCCTCTTAAATATAGCCAATGAACTGGCCTCAACTACCCTTTGTGGCAGAGAGTTCCAGAGACCCACCACTCTCTGTGTGAAAAAAGTCCTTCTCATCTCGGTCCTACAGGATTTCCCCCTTATCCTTAAGCTGTGACCCCTTGTCCTGGACCTCCCCAACATCGGGAACAATCTTCCTGCATCTAGCCTGTCCAACCCCTTAAGAATTTTGTACGTTTCTATAAGGCCCCCTCTCAATCTCCTAAATTCTAGAGAGTATAAACCGAGTCTATCCAGTCTTTCTTCATAAGACAATCCTGACATCCCAGGAATCAGTCTGGTGAACCTTCTCTGCACTCCCTCTATGGCAATAATGTCCTTCCTCAGATTTGGAGACCAGAACTGTACGCAATACTCCAGGTGTGGTCTCGCCAAGACCCTGTACAACTGAAGTAGAACCTCCCTGCTCCTATACTCTAGTTCCAGGAAATAGAGTTTCCATTTGAAGTACACTGAGTGCTGACTCTTGGAAACAAGTAACCTTTCGAAATGTGTCACTCAGCCCCTAACTTTAAGCAAGCATTCTCTTTTGCTGATGCTCATTAATAAAATTTGAATGCTATTTGTTGTTGAATTTTGAGCATCTTTTGTTGCTGTGCTCATATACCCACATTAAACTGTTTTCCTTCAAGATTGATCTTAAATCCAAGTGTCGGGGTAATTGGCTACAACAATATTTAGTTCATTGGAAGCATGTTGAACTCAAAGTAGTTTTGTGCTTTGTGTTAACAGAAATAATGCAAAGTGATTGTATGATGTGGAATCTGCAGGTACTCTGCAAACAGTTAGCTTATTACATGTTGAATCTCACAACAACGAGGCAATATGCAGTTCTCTTGTATGACTTAGTTGTAACACAGAAGACCTTTGATTAAACTTTGATTCATGTTCGCAAAGTTTAGGCTGACACTTATTGACTGCAGTATTGAGAGAACTCTACACTTTGAAGAATGCCGTCTTTCAGTTGTGAATTTCGACCAAGAGTTCTTATCTTCATTCTCAGGTAGATGGAGAAAGTAAGAACTGCAGATGTTGGTTTACAAAAAGGACACAACGGTGCAGGAGTTACTCAGTGGAGAACATGGATGGGAGACATTTCGGATCGAGACCATTCTTCAGAATGAATAGACTGAAAAAGAGTTCCAATCCGAAATGTCATCTATGCATATTCTCCAGATATGCTGCCTGACCTGCTGAGTTATTCCAGCACTTTTTGTCTTTTTATCATTCTCAGGTAGCTGTATCAACATTTTACTGGTGTCCTAGTCAATAGTATCTCTCTACCAGTAGCACTGAAAACAATCTGATCATTTATTTCAACATTTAAATAGTTGTATATAGTTGTGAAATAAACATAGAGCCGGAAACAGGCCGCATCTGTGGAAAGTGAAAATGCTGGAAGCATTCTGCATCTGTGGAAAGAGGAATGAGTTAATGTTTACAGATAATTATTTCTCTTGAGTGATGTTGCCTGTCCTGTTGAGTGTTTCCAATGTTTTCCATCTTTACTTTATGTCATTTATCTCTTGGGTGCTTTTGCAATCTTTTTCTGTTCATTGTGCAGCAATATTACGTCAGAGATGAAATCGGGTTAATTATCAAATAAAATGTTACTGGCTAGATATTCACGGCTGTAAATACATTTCTTAAAACAAATGTTCTTTTATTGAAAGGTTCGTAATTGAATTGGGTCCTGCTCGATGCAGAATTTGGCAATTTACTTGCTTACAACTTGAGTAATCACTCAAATCAGACGAGACTAAATTAAATATGCATCTAACCATCAGTCTGTCTCGGTGTTGGGACATTGAGGCCAAATGTCACTGCTAATCATTTCCGTGGGTGCCAGCACCAAGAGATTGCTGTCCCCATTGATTAAATGGTGTTTTTTAGTAAAAGGATTTAATACTTAATGTTCAGTTGTATATAAAATTCAAATATGATGGAAATTATCTTTCCAAAATTAATGCAAAACATGACTAAAACTATCAACACCTGCTAATTCCCTCCACAGCCTCCACATTGTCTCAAGTTTGGTTCTTTGGTGCTATCAGTTATTTTAGATAGGCCATGCGCGCTGAAGATAGTAAATAGTGGAGTCGAACATGTGTATCTTCAATTGGCTTACTATTCATGGGAATTGTGATTTATTTTGATGTTGTGCTTGTCCTTTTTTAGGGTTCATACTGGGCTATAGACACTAATCCAAAGGAGGACACACTGCCTACACGGCCAAAGAAGAGGCCAAGATCGGGGGAAAGGGTAGGTTGAGATACTAGATTTAACTTGTGAGGTTCTTCTTTATTATATTGTCTTCAGAATTAACTAATCTCAGCCCTCTTCTCCAAAGTGCTGAAGTACACTGTGTATTTGAGAGATTTTAGCTAAGCTTTGAAAGATTCAGTCATAATTAATATTTATCATCTTGTAGAGGTCCACGCATTGTGTGAACACTCTGTTTGATAATTGACCGATACAGCCCTGTCAAGTTAATATTTTACTGCTACTACTTCTACTGCGCCGTCGCTCGTGAGCGCACTCGAGTTCCACTCCAACTGCCAATCCTTCCAATTCCAACCGCCTAACAGCCCGCCCCCTTGACCACATGATTGGTCAGCCAGATCACGCCCGGTCAATGTGAGAGCTCGAGCCCGACCATTGAAGGTCCGGGAGACAAATTGCTTGACCGCAAGATGGCGCCACATGACCCCCCCCCCCCCCCCCCCCCAGAACTGGAATAATGGAGGTGAGGCGGCCTGATCTCGTGTTCACTTCTCCTGTACTCGGAGTCACAACCGGCGGATTTGAGGGCGCTGAGTTACTGCAGAGTGACGTGACTGCAGCATTTTGTGTCTTATCATCTTTGTAGTTTAACATGATGGGCAGCAAATTTGATTCTGTGTACCTTGCCAGCTAACCTCTAACCCATTCCTTTGCTGCCTTCATTACAGGCATCAACACCCTACAGTCTGGACTCGGAGCCTTTAGGAATGGACTGCATCATCTCTGGAAGTGCCTCTCCAACCCTGGCAATCAACACTGTGACTAACAAAGTACTGGTTGTTTGATTCTACTGCCTTCTTATTGTTAGATGCTATTAGTTAAATATTTTAGTGACAATAGAAATTTCTACTGAACTTGTGAAATGGGTGATAAACGTGCAACTCTTTACCATTGAACCATAGTGGAGCCCACGTCACTGAATATATTTGGAAGGAGATATCTTTTGTGTCCGGAAACTATCAGAGGGTATGGCAGAGAGCAGGAAAAGATTTTGTGATAAGTATCAGCCATAGTAGACGGGCAAAGTAGCCTACTCCTATTTGTTTGTAATGGAGATGACATTTAAATCCATTCAGAAAAATATTGTCACTTAATTTGCCATCATCCTAATTGGAAAAAACTGCAAATTTAACACAAATGTAGCAAACTGATTACATTTGTGTGAAAGTTAATTTATCTATACTCATTTTTCTGTAAAATGATATGGCAGTAATTTAGAAATTGAGATTTCTGACCAACGACAAAGCAGATTGGTTAGTAAAAGTTCTTAGTATGCAGAAGGGAGAATCAAGCTGGATATAATTTGACTTTATTGAGTACGTGTGTCAGAAGCACACAAAAAAAAGCAAGTGAAGAGCCTCGTCTCATAAAATACCCACCCACAAAATCAAGCACACGTCCCATTTGTGGCAGAATGATTGGATCCCGTATTGGTCTTATTAGCTACCTTGGAACCCACAGCAATGAAGTGGATAGAAATCATCCTTAACTCTATGCTCTACCAAAGAAGTGATTATTTAAACATGTTTACTGGAATGCTAGAGTTATCTTGAGCATGGCAAATGTTAAAATGTGAAATTACAGCAACATAAAAATCACAGAACCTCAAAAGGCGCAGAAAGGCATGCAAGAGCATGGCTATAAAACAAGGATTTTAAGCCAGATGGAAAGCAAGGAGGAGGCAGGAACGGAGTAATCGAAGGCAGATGACAGGTAAACTAAATCAGATGGCCGCTGGACTGGTGTCAAGCATTGAGATTTGGAGCAAGCAAACAAAGTACAAGAAATTAAAAATTAAAGAGAGTGTACAGAGTGATGCGGAGGTACAGAGGCAACCTCAAGATTTGAAGAATTTGAAGAACCAGTCTGAAGAAGGGTCTCGACCCGAAACGTCGCCTATCTCCTTCGCCCCTTAGATGCTGCTGCACCCGCTGAGTTTCTCCAGCTTTTTGTGTAACCCTCAAGATTTGAAGATGTGGCCAGTATTTGTTTGGCTTTATTTTCTTTAGGCTAGAAGCCTGAGAAGAAGCTTGATTGGCTGTATGTAAAATTTTGATTTTATGGAGCTGGTGGACTGAATTGGGGGAGTCCAGAACCAGGGGCCACAGTCTAAGAATAAAAGGGAGGCCATTTAAAACTGCGATGAGAAAAAAACGTTTTCACCCAGAGTTGTGAATTTGTGGAATTCTTTGCCACAGAGGGCAGTGGAGGCCAATTCACTGGATGAATTTAAAAGAGTTAGATAGAGCTCTATGGGCTAGCAGAATCAAGGGGTATGGGGAGAAGGCAAGCATAGGTTACTGATTGTGGATGATCAGCCATGATCACAATGAATGGCGGTGCTGGCTTGAACGGCCAAACACCTCCTCCTGCACGTATTTTCTATGTAGACACAAAAAGCTGGAGTAACTCAGCGGGACATGCAGCATCTTTGGAGAGATGTATCTGGAGAGAGTAGTATACCACTACTGGTCACATCTCCACCCCTTTCTGCTTTCTGCAGGGATCATTCCCTCCGCAACTCCCTGGGCAACTTGTCCCCTCCACGGATACTTTCCCCTGTAACCGCAGGAGATGCAACACCTGTCCCTTTACCTCCCCACTCTACTCCATCCAAGGACCCCAACAGTCTTTTTAGGTGAGGCAGAGGTTCTCTTGCACCTCATCCAACCTCGTCTACTGTATCCGCTGTTCCAGCTGTCAACTTCTCTACATCGGCAAGACCAAGCGCAGGCTCGGTGATCGTTTCACTGAACACCTCTGCTCTGTCCGCCTCAACCTACCTGATCTCCCGGTTGCTCAGCACTTTAACTCCCCCTCCCATTCCCAATCTGACCTTTCTGTCTTGGGCCTCCTCCATTGTCAGCGTGAGGCCCAGCGCAAATTGGAGGAACAGGACCTCATATTTAGCTTGGGCAGCTTACACCCCGGCAGTATGAACATTGACTTCTCTAACTTCAAATAACTTAACTTTCCCTCTCTCTCCAACCCCTCCCCCTTCCCAATTCTCCAGTCTTACTGTCTCTGACTACATTCTATCTCTGCCCCGCCCTCTCCCCTAACATCAGTCTGAAGAAGGGTCTCGACCCGAAACATCACCCATTCCTTCTCTCCAGAAATGTTGCCTGTCCCGCTGAGTTACTCCAGCATTTTGTGTCTACCTAGCATTATGTGAAGATGGGATCGGTAATGGTGCATTTCATTGTTGAATAAGTGTGCACTCTTCTTACCTAAATTTGTTTAGAGATCGGCTTCCTGAATGGATGAACTGTACACGAGTAGCTGTTGATACTTTCAGGAGCAGGTTAAAACTAACATAACTGGAGTATTGTCCCAAAATATTCACACACTGACTTGATTAATGAATCCGCAAATTGCACATTGTGGACCATATTCTATGTTGCTATGCAGATTAACTCTAACTCTTAATTTGACTGGCAAAACTGCTCTTATCCTTCAAAACATTATGTTGTGATGCCAAAAATTCCAATTAAATTTACATCGCAGTGACTCAGCATCTCAAATTTTAAATTTAAGAAACATAAACAAAATGCCCAATGATAATCTAATTTTGGTGATTGAAACCCTTGAGTACCTGAACCTAATCGCCATTCTTAATGTGTGAGTTCAGGCAGTGAATCTCTGCAGCCCGCTTCAAAATAGAAAGGGCACCTGTCTGAAGGGTATCGACAAGTATGGAGTTGCAGTTAAAAAGTTGGTGGAT
Source organism: Raja brachyura (assembly GCA_963514005.1). Next base: position 32,190,880 of record OY740811.1, read on the forward strand.
TTGTTGGTTTTACTTATGCAGTGAGTAGGGGAAAACTGAGTCCAAAGTTAATAACCTGTGACGATCAGCTAAAGTACCAGCTTCTTAACTAAAAATGTGTGGTTTGGCACTACTGAGTCTTTTGCAAATTAGCTTGTTGGAAATAAGAAGAATTTGTCTAGTATTAGTACCAAACGCAAGGCTTGTTATTGTGTGAAAGACTGAGAGAAGACTGACATGACCTATTCATCGCAAAGACGTTAAATGTAAACAACCCTTACTGAGTTTTTAAACAATCCTGCCACTCCTTTCACAGGGAACGTGCCAATACGAGTGCGTTCAATTAATTGAAGTCAGAAATTCCTAATCTAGGAAACCCTCCAATAAAATAATTTATGGACCGTGAGATTACTGGTATATTCCTACAATGGCACCTCGGCTCTTGGGATAAATGTGTGTAAGAGAGAGAGCACTTTGAATAGCTTGAGTGGGTGACAATTGCTGATTAGAGACACAGGTTTATTCTTGAATGTGCACATTTATCAAGAGAATTAACACTTAGACAGTAATGTGCAATGTTGTGACCTTGCTCTTGGGTATTACTCTAGTGCAGAAACTAGATGTTATTGATATTCATTCACATGTATAGATTTCCTAGTAAGCAACTGGTGGTTTGTTTTGATGACACCACCAAAGCTGTTTAGGTTTAGAATCTTGACACTTAATATTTTTTCAATCTTGTGGGTTTAAACCCACCACTTCCAGATTTGCATAAGAGTCTCTTGTTATTTTGATTAGTTCCTGCCATGTATATTTAAGCTTGGTTTATTAGTCATCTTTAGAGATCTTGTAGAGAAATGTGTTTGCATTAAGGTAGAACTTTATATTCAGTTTCTGAAGGATGCAGTTGTGTCTCAAATATTTGCATTATGTGGCCATTTAAAAAATACATTTGATAAGGTGCCCGGGCTGTTTGATTGGGAACAACTGCACGGATAGATAAATGGTTTATGAATTTACATCAACAGGAATTTTTAGATCTTCTCTTATTGATGGGGGTGCAATAACAATTCACGCAGGGCCTTGAGCTTTGGCAGCTGGTTCATGATTTGGCATAAAAAGATAGTGTAATGCATACAAAACTTGGTGGGAACACCAGATAAGAAGGGCACATGTCTGCCTAAGACATAGCGACAGATTAAGTTTACTCTTCTATCTGTTTGTCTGGAAAAAGGAAATTATGTATTAGTATTATTGCAGAAGAAACGTCTATTGACAGATTTAAAAAATGTTTATATATCAATGGCCGCACTGTTCAACTAAAATATCTCTCGTATTAGTACTGCAATTGGTTGCTAGCTAAATTGGACCAACACTTTCTGCTACATATATTAGTCATTTTCCTGGATCTGGAGAAGGTTTTCAGAATTTTAGAATACACCCAGGCTGTTAGTATTGTGTTTGTTTGTTTAATTTAGTAGATTGACTATTACTGGGGAGATATTTGGCCCATGAGACATTATTTCATTCCAAGCTACTTCCAACAGAACATGTTGCTTGTGCAATTTGATGATCAAAATTTGCCCGAACATGCAAGTTGATGCTTATTCTTTTACTGTTTGCATGTCCTTTTCATATAGTGTCCTGAAATGGGGGGACTATGTATAAACACTGCTGTAATTTCTACATGGTGAAACCAAAATGTTTAAAAATAGCCTTTATTAAAATCTGACTGTATTTTAACCGCGTGATTTTTTTTCTATTACAAATCTCAAATTGTGGATTACAGAGGCAAGTAAATAAATGATGGGTCTTTGTCCCAAACATTCTGGAGGACACTGTATCTGCAAAGATGCATTGTGATAATTTATTTTTTTAGTTTTTCAAAACCCTGGATAAAGAAAAGCTGCTTTCATGTGAAACGGCTGATTATATGAGTGTTATGGCGGCTTTCTAGTGTTGTATTTTCTCATGCTCTTCTCCAAGTGGAGGGCAGAATTACAACCAACAAATCTTGCTTCAGTTTGAGACTTGTAGAGGTTGGCTGGCAGGTTTTAATTGTAACTGTGTGATTTTGCTACAGCTGACAGAAAGTAGCAGAAGCTCTGGTTAGTATCTCAAAATGATGAGCTGTTTGGTTTATGCAGGTAACACTATATAATACGGATCAAGAAGGAAGTGATAGCCCTCGCAGCAGCCTTAACAACAGCCTGTCTGACACAAGTTTAGCGTCCGTCAACCTGAATAATGTCGGCTCTGTCCACAATTATGCACAGGTAGATTTTGTTTCCTTGAATAAACTTATGTTTAAAATATAGCTGTTACAATTTATTTTGTATTATAGTTATGAACTAGAGTACTCCGAACCTGTCGGGCCCATACTGTGGAAAATAAATTAGAATAATATAACTTTGTTTTTATTCCAATCATGAAATAAATAAATGCAATCTGACACCTCGAACACTAATGTATGTCTGAAACTTGCTACCACATGCAGTGCTTGAAGCAAATAGATTTGATGTATTTTAGGAAAAGTTGGCTCAGTAAAATGAAGGAAAGAAATAGTGTGATGATACAATAAGGCGAAGTATGGTATGATTGGATGGGACATTAATACCAACACGGGTTAGTTGGACAGAATGTCATTTTCAGAATGTCCTAAAAATGTCAGAGAATTTAAAGTTTTTTCAGCCCCTTGAAATTCCATTTCAAATGAAAGTACTATTTTCATTTATAAAAGGAACTATATAAATAAACCGTTTATTTAAAATCGTATTTTTTTTAAATGTGGTGTAAATGAACTCATCATGAATAGGATGCTAGAAATTCTGAAGTATAGCAGACCAGGCTACTGACCTGGATGAGAACAATAAATTAACATAATTTATGAGACCCGTATCAAGTTAATTAAAAAAACTTCACAAACACTAACGCCAATACTGACATAACCAGTTGCGTGGTTTTATTTGACATGATTTGCAGCATGGTTAAATACTCCTGGAGTATATCCTGCTGTTTAAAGTCTTGTGATTGCAAGATACATTTTTTTTTACCGACCAACCACTTCACTCCTATTTGTAGTTGTGCATAATGAGAGTTTTTGATTGGTATATTACTTTGTGGTTTCGGCATTCAAGAACTGCTTTTATCCATTTGTACAGGTGACAAATCGAGCAGATTCAGTCTCACAGAATCTAACGTCACAACAGCAGCAGCAGCAGCAGCAGCAGCAGCAACAGCAGCAGCAGCAACAATACAGCATGCCCGAGAGGGACTCTAAACCACCCTTCTCAGAATACAACTTTGAAGATCTGAGTGCCTCCTTCCGTAGCCTTTACAAATCCGTCTTTGAGCAGTCTCTCAGCCAGCAGGGTGAGTATGGATTCTGTCACACACGGTTCACGCCTTCCCTATTAAACCTTAAAATATTCTTGTTACTTTAAAGGTTTTGTCTGTTAAGTTGTGGTAACGTTAACAGTTGAAAATCTTTTACAACTAGTATTAAAATGTTATCTTTTGTACATTTGCTATTATTTGGAAGAGAGAGGTGAATGATATGCAATGTGGTCAGGCTTTGGAAGGGCACATTTTGGGTTTGTTTAAATCTATATCATGGTTTAGAGCCAATTATTCTTGCCAGGGCAGTATTATCTACCCGTGTATATTTTTGGGTCTTCCTTCAGCTGTGAAAACCTGATTCAATTCTTCCTTTTACTCTCCCACAAAGGGAGAAGAAGAATGGCATGGAGGAACAGTCAGCTGTTAATGTGACATATACAAGACGGGATACTATTAAATTAAGTATACAGCAAATAAGGTGAAAACTGGGTCTTTAGTACTTTTTTTCCTTCTGGGGAAGAGTACTTGCTCTTGGCAACCACCATGGTGATGTGATTGCAATCAGGAGTTTGTTGTGTTGCAAATTGCAGCTGTTTACAATTCATTCGAACTAGTATGAAGTTTCCTATAAAGAACTTGGACTTCATGTAAATTACAATTCTGTGACATTGCTATTCGTTGACACTATATTTCCATTTGAGGTCAAAGTTTTACTTTAAACAAAATGTACTATCACTTTAGCTTAATTATACAACTATCTGTTTTTTCCTATTGAAATCAGTTGGTTGCAAGAATACCACATTCATGCAAATTGTCCTTTCTTGTTTGATCTAAACTTCACGTACATCATTGTATATGTTTCCCAAATCTAACTCATTGACTCCCAGAACCTTAGTCCTGTGAACATTGTAAATACATTGCCTTCCATCTGACGGAGGCACATTTAAAATACAAACCTAGAATTTAGCTAATCATTTTACATCTTGAAATATCATATGTGATGGACAGTGGTAGATTGTTTGAATTTTTCAGATTTGTGATTAATTGTTATTGCCTATGAATGTTACGAAACAGGGAAGATTCTTTTATTGTTAATACGTAAAGATTATTATTTCACTAATATAATATCGAACCTCTTTTAGGGATGATCAACCTGCCTTCTGAGACTTCACAGCCAACCCACACATCTTGTTCCTACCAGCATTCTCCCAACAGTACTGTCAGCACCCATCCGCACAGTGGACAGAACAGCCTGTCCAACAGCCATGCAAGTAGCCTTGGAGGCGGTGGGGGAGGGCCACAGGTGCAACTGCCGCAACATCAGATCCACCCGCAGCACGCACATCACCAACACCATCAACATCCACAGCATCAGCCGACTCAGCAACACCATCAGCACCACCACCACCACCAACAGCAACAACACATGGCCTGTAATATCGGTGAGTCCATTTTTCTTAACTTTGCACTGAAATTTCAGGATAATCTTAATTATAGGGCAGCACGAAGGCGCAGCGGTAGATTTGCTGCCTTGACGCACAAGGGAACAGGGTTTGAGCCTGACGACGGGTGTTTGTACGGAGTTTGTACGTTCTCCCTATGACCTGCGTGGGTTTTCTCCTGTTTCCTCCCACATTCCAGAGGCATACAGGTTTGTATATTGGCTTGATATAATTGTAAATTGTCCCTGCTGTGTGTGTGTGTGTGGGATAGTGTAAGTGTGCAGGGATCGTTGGTTGGTGCGGACAAGATGGTCCAATAGGCCTGTTTCCGCCCTGTATCTCTAAACTAAACAAAACCATTGTCTTTTGGAAGAGTAAAGAATGGGAACATGTTTGGAGTCTTCCCAGCCCTTTGCCTCCTCCTAGGGGGAAGAAAATGCATTAAAATGCAGTTTCTCAGGAAGACTATCTAGAGAAGAATGAATTATGCCTGAATATCCTCGTGCCAAACAATCACATGCAACCTCTGTGAGATCCAAAGTAATTTTGTTCCTCTCCATTTTTCCCTTAATCGTTTGTCCCTTCCTTTACCCAGCAACCCAAAATCTAGCTAGAATGTATCTGATTTGACAGCTGTCCTGCCATCATCAAACTGTTTAGACCCACTTTCTAGAGACTTTGGGAAAATAGGCTGGTGCTCCAGTTCCGTACAGTTGGTCATGCCATCCTTCAGAAAATGTACTCTGGCTCTATCGGCCCCCTCAAATGGATGTTAACAAAATATCGTAGTGCCTCATTATGAAAACGTATGTTAGTATCCCTGTTGTTCTGATTAATTAATATTTTTCTAGCGTTGCTTTAAATAAAGCTTACCTGATTATTGGTGTTGAAGAAAGTTTTCTGCATGTTAATTGGCTGCTGTGTTTCCAACAACAGTGATGAGACTTCCAAATTACTACTTTGATTGTAAACTGTTTTGGGACATCCTGAAAGGGCATGAAAGATTATTTGTAAAATTTGTCATCGTACTTGCTCACACCTTTGACCACAAGGTCAGTCAATATTTTATTGAATTTGTGCAAAAACTGGGATTTAGTCCCATTGTTAATCAAACCATTACATTTAATGATGTACAATTGACTGGATTGTGATTAGTAAGAAGACAATTGACATTCGTAACAGTTGCACTTTTGTACCCTTAACTGCTGATAAATTGGCTGTTCAAGCAACTTGAAAAAATTAACTCTCTAAGTTATATTATAAGACACATCATTTCAGTTTCTGTGACCCTGGGCCTATTGATTTAATTCTGCTCACTGAACTCTGTCAGTCACTGATAGTGGTGGGGACAAGTTAGTGAATATTGTTTTACATCTTGCTGCAATTGGATACACCACGCTGAAAATGGTGGTTAAAGACCCCCCCCCCTTTAAAATATCAAGGATTTTAATTAATTTGTACATTTGTTTTGTTGGAAGCATTAAGCAAACAAGTCATTGTGTTTGATAATATTCAAAATGAGAACAGAAGTAGGTCAATAAGCATATTGTATTCATTAAAATCATTACTGGTGCTCTGCCTTGAGATCGCTTTCCATTCCAAGTGTAACATTCCTGATTCCCTTGTTAAAAATCTATAGCCTTGAATAAATGCAGCTGTTGAATATTTACATCACTCTAAGAAGTGAATTCCTGACATTTACAATCCTTGTAAAACAATCAAATTATGTTTGTGCTCAAATCTACACGAACAGTGAACTAATTAAGTTGATAAAATGTTGATAGAGAGAATGGCTTTGATTTTTCAATGTTACTAATCATATTTAGCATGAACCCTTGTTGTTCTAATGCTCTGATGGATTTATGACTGTTGTAGGCATCCCTTCTGATTGGTGCATGAATCTGGATACTCTGAAGGAGAGTTTCCGTATTGCTAGCAGTTTCAATTGGTCTGACGTGGATCTCTCCCAGTTCCAAGGTAAGTCATTGGTAATGGGGACCATGGGCCAAATGGAGCTGTCCAAGGTGCAGCTGCTTCCTGTAAGCGGATAGATCGAAATGAAGACCTGCCAATTAAAAAATATAACAAAACCCAGAAGTTCTGTAGAACTCCTTAGACCAACACAGTGTTATAGTTGGGCACATTGTACATTAGGGCACATTCTTTTAGCTGTGGGCGGTTAAGGCATAGTTGTTTTGGCTATAATGTTATACAATTTGAGTATTGCAATAAGTTGTAGGGAAGAAATATTTGATGGTAAAGTCTCACTCATGAATGTAATATCTTGCAAGTAAACATTTAGTTCTGGTCTCTAGGGTAAGCTGGAGTAACTCAGTGGGACAGGCAGCATCTCTGGAGCGAAGGAATGGGTGACATTTTGGGTCGAGACCCATCTTCAATCTGATGGATTTATGACTGTTGTAGTCTTTCCTTCTGATTAGTGCATGATTGTGGACACAATGAAGGAGAGTTTCCGTATTGCTAGCAGTTCAACCGGTCTGATGTGTTTCTCCCCCAGTTCCAAGGTAAGTCATTCAGTCTGAAGAAGGGTCTGGACCTGAAAAGTCCTTCTCTCCAGAGATGCCTCCTGTCCCGCTGAGTTACTCCAGCATTTTGTGTCTACCTTCGATTTAAACCAGCATCTGCAGTTCTTTCCTACACACTAGTTCTGGTCTCTCTCAGGCTCTGAAATTATTGGGTTAATCTGTTTGTCAAAATGACCACACATTCAAAAACCAACCTGATCCTGTGCACACAAATTTGGCTGATAGCCTTCTTCCTCAATGTGTGTAACTGAATTAGGGATGAGCAATTTAATTTTAATTTTGTTTTGTTAAACCTTTTGTTTATGTTGCTATAATTTTCTTTGGATACCTGCTTTGCCTCTCAGGCTGTGGACCCATTGGTTCTTTAGCCTCGTGTTTCCCTGGTTTTCTCCTTAACGCTCTGTCGTGCCTTTTATCCGCAGGTCTGATGGAGAGTATGAAACAGGCGGATCTCAATAACTGGTCACTCGATCCCGTTCAGTTTGCGGACTTGTGTTCTTCCCTAAACCAGTTCTTCACACAAACTGGGCTGATCCAGTCACAAGGGAACATGCAGCCCACTGTTTGTCACAACACAATGCATACGCAGAAACCAAACCAGCACATCAGTACAGGTATAGACTCCAAACAAGTAGAGCTAGTTACAACTTTTTAATTTAGCGATAAGGTATTCACACGGTGAAGCTTTAAAGATGGTTAACCTTTTGTTTGTTAGGCCATGGCAATTCAGTAAATTGTTGTACAGAGTTCGCCCACAGCAGAAAAATTGCGAAGCAGGCCACCTTTGCTTTAAATTTCTGTTCACTTTTTATACGTTTTGATTATTTTGGAAGGACAGGGAAAGCAGCCATCGTTGTTGTGCAAAGGATACGAGTTTGGTTTTATCAGCCTCTGAATATCACTCATTGCAAACCTGATTGCAAAATATATTGCATCCTTGAAAACAAATTAGCAGGACTATCAATATGCCCTAGGTGAACTTTAACACGGTGCTTCTGTTTGGTTCTCGAAATGAATGAAAAGAGGGTGTGGTGAAAATGAACTCAACTTGCAAAAAAAAACAACCAGATTTTCAACCTGGTTTCTAATGATTTGGGTCAACAGTTTTAGTGAAGCAACAAAATAGAAATCTGAAATGTGCCACACATTACATTACTTGTTAACAACATGCTTGCAATTCAGCTGAACCTGCTGACGCTCTCCCCTATTCTCTAACTTCTAACCTACAATTTATGTTTACAGCTTTCTGCTATCCAAGTTTAGCACCTACTGATTGTAACAGTCTTTTGAAATTAACTGCTTTTATTTTAATTGTTAACAGCTTCTCTGCTCTGTTTCCATTGACCAACATTCTTTTAATTCTTGCAGGTTCCTCCAAGCTTAACGTCCCGCAGTTTTGCTTCCTATTTTTGGCCATTTTGTTGTCCCTTTCACAGCTCATCTGCCCTTCAGTAGCTCACACTATCTATTTGCAGCTGTTTTGTGGCTTTTTCATTCCACTGTCCATTGCTTTCTAATTACTTCTGACAGCTTTTCTGCTTTCAGTTTGTGGGTTTTGCTTTGTGGGCAACTGCTTTCTCCTTTCTCAATTAACTATTTGCCAACAGGTTTCGTGGGTATTATTTCCTATGCTGTTCTAAACTCTCAAAATTAATGATGTAGTGCAACACGGCATGGATAATCTGTCCACTAAGAGGCCAAAAAGAGAATCTACAAAAAATGCAGTTCAATCTCAGTATTTAAAGCTGGTACATTTTGATGCCTCACTTTAAGTACCCGTGTCATGTACACCCCCTTCAATTCCCTGTATGGTCTTAGCCGAAGAGAGAAGGCAATAATTGGCTTCAATATACTACAGTTCTAGAAATAAAATTAATTTAGGAATTCTAAAAGAAACTCCACTTCTCTACTGACCACAGGATTGCTGAGTTATTGAGGGGAGAGGGAGAGAGAGAGGGGGAGAGGGAGGGGGAGAAAAGGATGTGGTACAGTTGAATTGCTGACTGCTCCTCACACATGAGCAATGAATGAGCACACTGGTACATTTCTATTGGGCTAATTGCTTTGTCTGCACGCAAGTGGTATTTGGCTTGACTTGTGATTCAATCATCCACAAGATGTGAGTATAGATCTGTGTCCTGAATTGTTATCCCTCCCTGTAGGTAATCGTCTCACAACTTCCCTACACCTACCTGCAGCACCGCTGCACACTTGCCCTCACTCATCCCCTTGTCTACATTTCTGAAACAAAACGTGTATGTTATTTCAGAATCCAAAAGTGCACCCGCTCTGCGGTTGACGGTTTCGTAATTGGGTTCCGTGAAACAAGATTGCCATGAGCTTAACACCTAGTGAAAGTGACTGTCGAGTATTTTTTTTAAATATATAGAAATACAGTAGTTTAAGTAGAAATGTTGAAGGACATTTATTCCTTTGATCTTTTCTAAAGAAACCTTTTGCTTTAAATTGAGCAAGTTTGGTGTTGGGATATGGAATGCTTGTCTTGTTTTGGTTTTACTCTTGGGTATACCAACAAACCAAGAGCAGAGTAGAGCAATATCCGGAGGAGCTTGCATTCATCATCTCTGTTGCATTCTCCCATGGGTCATGTGTGTAATCTTTGCAATTTGAGAGGCACACTTCAAAGTGTTTGAGTATAATTTTGACATTTGGAGCAGAATTGAATCGGACTAAACTCATTTCACAAGGACCTCTTAAATCTCAGAGGAGACTCTGACCTGCTGGTAAGATCGCATTGAGGCGCAGGCTCAAAGATGAAAGTGCAGCACATTTCTTGTGTATTTTTGGTTTGCATCTTATTCCAAATTTAAAACCAACTCGTATGTGATAGAAATAAGCAAAAGGTATTAGCATTAATCTGGTTCTTCAGCGGGACATTAAACTAATATTTTCCATCATCAAATTTTGTGTAACATTGGAAAAAACGAATGAATGACTATTTTAGAGTTACATTAATTAGTCTTCACAAACAAAGTGACCAGAAAGAAAACCTTTAGTTGCTCTCCAGCTTGTCTTCCAGAAAGAAATGTAATTGTTATAGGTGATTAGAAATAACACGCAAGTCTTCAGTTCTTTGTTTCCTTAAACTGCTCTTCTTTTAAGGATCAGGTCTTGTATATATTCATTTGGATCTGACCATGATGCTGGCTCTGGTTGTTTCAGACTGTTGGTGTGTTTACTTGCACTGAAGTGGTGATTTCTCACTGCTGCACCACTTTCTCACACAGGAAGCTTGTACATTGACTCCAGACAAAACCTTCCTGCTTCAATGATGGGGCCCCCTGGGTACCCCCATCTCCCACCTCTCAGTACCCCAGGACCAGCCATGACAGGTAATTGCCCCGTATTAACCGCTTATCCCTGGGACAACTACCCTATTCTTTTCCTCCCTTCTTACCCTATTGACCTGCATGTTGTATGCATGTCTGGGATCCTGGGTGCATTTTACTTGCATGTGTCTATTGAAGACAAATGGTTAGAAACGGGAATGGATTTGCAGTTGAATTAATTTTACACCCTTAAACATGGGAGGCACTTCTGACAATATAAGTTAATTTTGCTCATTGATTAATTTGTTAATGCCATGTTGATGCGACTCTTTTGTAGCCTCTGCTTCAAGGATGGAAGATTGTTATTCACATCCCACTGTACCTCCCAATTTATTGTTTTCTAGACCATCATGAAGAACCACCTAAAAGACAAATCTACCATTTCCCCCCTCCACAGTAAAATCACTTATGAATCTTAATAACAGATCCCAAGCTTTCCCACTTTGACATCTCTCATCTCCTCAAGTATACAGTATACAGTTGGATCATAGACTCTCAGAAAATATACAATGCAGGATGAGGCATGTTACTTTAGGTCGAAAGAAAGCTAATGCTGCTTTGCAGCTCCAGGTCTGTAATCCAAGCAGGTTGCAGTTCTCAAGTGCACATCCAAGGACTTATTAAATATTAAGGATTGAATCTCCTGTAACTTTTCAGAACCTGAGGCTGGATGGAAATATTTTTGTTTCCACGAACAAATTATGTTGAGTTTTGATCACTCATTAAGGGAAATGTCCTCCCTGTTTATTTCATCTAGGCGCCTTTTATTTTACACATCTCGTTTAAATCATAGAATCTCCCCTCGGCCTCTTCAGTTCCATGTAAAACATCCTTAACTCATCCAATCTTTTATCTCCAACTTAATGTTCCAGTCCTGGCAACATTCTCTTAAATCTCTTCTGCCCACTCACATCTATCCTGTAAAATGGTGAATGACTAGAAGTGCACACTTACATGAGCTGTGGCCTAACTAAACACAAGTACACATTTAGCATAACTTCCTTGTCCCTGTCATCTGCTAGGAAAGGAAAATGTCCCATATGTTCTTAAAACAACTTTTGATTTGTCTTGTTTGAGGATCCATAAAATACACTCCCATTGCTGCACATCTGTCAATATCTTCTCATCTATTTCAGATTCCCTGTCATTTGAACCATCCAAAACTAAGTACCGGTACTTTACATGCTCTGGAAGAAATTATCTTTGTCACTTTTCATCCCTACTGACCAGACCATCTATCATCCTGCAGTCTAAAGCTTTCTCTTTCTCGTCAACTACTTGTGAAATGATTCAGTTTTTCTATAATTTACAAATTCTTTACAATGCTCCCATTTACATCCAAATCATTAATATCTACATAAATATAATGGACCCAGAACTGAGCTCTGGACTACCCCGATTAAAACAGCCCTGCGGATGCAAAACCTCTTGACCATTAATGACCCCTTTCCTTTCAACCTCTGACGTAACTTTGAATCCAATTTGCACCCTCTTATTAATTCCATAAATTTTTACTGATGAGCCAGTTGTGTGGAACTTGTCCACACTCTGCAAAACGCATTGTAGACCATATCAAATGAAAATTAAAATAAAAACTGCAGGTGGAAATCTGGAACAAAAAGAGAAAATGCTGGAAACACTCAGCAGATTAGGCAGCATCTGTAGAAAGAGACACCGTTAACCTTTCAGAGGGTCGGTCTGAAATGTTAACTCTGTTTCTCTTTCCACAGATGCTGCTTGACCTGCTAGATCACATGAAATAGGCCTTTTTACCTCCACAAAAAAATGTTGTTCAGGTTAGTCCCTTGACAAATTCATGCCGATTATCCATAATTAATCTGTGTCTTCCTAAAAGAAGTTTTAAAAATATCCCTTCAAATTGATTTAATTAATCTTTTCACCAAATGAATTCACATTTGATATCACCCTCAACAATAATATTTTCCCAGAGGTGTAATTGAACAATTCATTTACATATTAACCAGTTTCTTTCTCAACTTTTCCTTTGTCTCATTTGAGCAAAACGTTCTCAACTGAGCTAAGAATCGGCTCGGAGCTTGGCTTTGTACATGGAAATCCATTTTACCATAAGAATCTTTTTTAACTGAGGATTTTCATCCAAGAACTTAAAGCATTTGCTGCCAATGTGTTCATAAACAAAAGATATATTCCTTCTATGATTGGATAGTTGGAGTAAAATGCTTTACCTCGTGCAGTTTACATGTTTTGCAGCCTGAGGAAATGTAGAGCAACAGTTCTGTTGTTTGCAATGCTTTGGATGTACCATCCTGTCTGGGATCGATATTTCAGGAGCAAAGAGTGTAAATCAGTTTTGTTGTGAATAAATGCATTCCCTTATATTTCTTGGTCTAAACATTAGCAAATCAAATGAGCAAGATCAAAAAGCCATCCATGGAACCCAAGCTGCTTCAACTACATGGGGTTAGTTTCTTCGGAACAGTATTTTGTAGGAAACTCACAGAGCCAGGCAGTATCTGGAGAGGCAACGTTTTGGGTCATAAGTCTTCTTCAGGTGGATTGGGTTGTGTGTTCAGTGGGTGGTTATCTTGCAATTCAAGTGAATGCAGGTAGAAGGAAAATAGATCACTGGAAGATAAGCATTAAAAGCAGACAAGTTGTACAGACGATCACCAGGAGAAAGTTCAAGAGAGCATCTTAGAGGTTCTGGAATTGTTTTGTGGTTGCAGACATTGTCTTCCTCATGCCAGTTTCAAGGACATCACTGAGAGACTGCAGAAAATTCGGGAGAGGAACAAAGGTTGTCGGTGCCAAAAGTAAAATATTTAATGAGATCTTGCCAGCAGGATTTAAGGAGTTGGGAAAGAGATTAAGAAGCAGAACGAGTTGTAATTTAGACACAAAATGCTGGAGTAACTCAGCGGGACAGGCAGCATCTTTGCAAAGAAGGAATTGGTGATGTCATCCATTTCTTCTCTCCAGCGATGCTGCCTGTCCCGCTGAGTTACTCCAGCATTTTGTGTCTATTTTCAATTTAAACCATCATCTGCAGTTCTTTCCTAAAAGAAGAGTTGTAATTTTGTCTTTTGGTCCTTCTCAACACTGGAGGGTAGTGCCGATGACAGGATGGCCAGGGTGAATGAGCAAGAGGAAAGATTTTTGATGTTTAGGACTTTGTGGCAAATTCTGGGAATGTGGAAACCAGGTAGATCAAAGTGGTTGCACCTCAGCACGACATGTCTGCGAGTGCTGTTCAGGCAGATTTTATGCATTTGACATGGTTCAGTAGGTAGAAGAATGGATCTGAAAATATAACTAAGGAATTAGATGAGTGAGTTTGGAAGGCAGAGCAAATAAAGCATGTAAAATCAAAAAGGGAGAGTCTGGCTACACTTTGCAGTATCTGTAAAAGTGAGGAGTTTGGTGCGAGCAGAATAGTTGAGTGCTCTTGATTCAAATGTGGAAATATAACATTGCAAGTGTGGATTAAACTTGATTTAAAGAAGGGCGGAAATAACAAGCTACTCTGGTTAGGGAGTTTTCAAATGCAAAGGAAGGGAAAGGCAGTCTATCTAAGGGAAAGGCAATATGTGTTCAAGAAACTATCACAGAGAAGGTATAGTATGTTAGAAAGATCATCAAATGAGACTTTATGAATCAAACTAAATTAAAAATAAAACAGCAAACGGGCAGTTGCACTGTTTGGATTGTATTTTAGACCTCCAAATGATCGAGGGAAATTGGTCGGCAATATTGCAGGCAAATGTATAAAGTCTGAAGAAGTGTCCCGACCCATACGTCACCTGTGCACATCTTCCAGAGATGCTGCCTGACCTGCTGTGTTGCTCCAGCACTCTGTCAGTTTTTGCATATGTGTAGAAGTGTGCAATTAGCATACTATGCTAATAATTGAGACAGAGGAGTGAGGTGTAGAATTTAATTCCACAAGTAGTAATTACGATACAGTCATTATAGAAAGCGCATCAGGCAAAGTATTTAAATCAATACATTCTTTCATTGCCTATATCTATAAAGCCCAGAAGATGAAGTGGTAAAATTCTGCTTTAGGATTTATGGAATGAGGTTGGACAGATGGGAGAGCATTTCAGTGTTACTGATAATAATTCAGTTAGATTTAGCATAGTTATTTGAAAGGACAAAGATAAAATAGGTGCACAGAATTTAAATTGGAGCATTGCCAATTTTGCTAGGCTGATTTAATAAAAGTGGAGTAAAGTCAGTTACTTGCTTCTAAAGAAGCCTGGAGCAAAATGTTTGTGTAAAGGAGAAGGCCAGTACCACTGAATCAAAGGTTCCTTGGAATACAAGATCAATGGGGTAGTGGGGTTGGATAAGGAACAAAGGGGAAGGTCGTGACACCAGCTTAGAGAACTTGCTGCTACAGAAAACTTGTACAGAGGGATCTTGGGGTACATCCAGCGATACACCGTTGTAGTGGACTTGATAAAATATTTCTACATCGCATCTATAGATGTTGGTGAGGTTTGTTGGGGACATACGGGACTCTTGGCCATTGCTTTGATATGGCTAGCCCGGAACAAGTTGCAGGTGATATTTACTCCTAGGAACTTGAAGCTTTCAACCATCTTCACTTCAGTGCCAAAGTATATCAGGATATGTGTAACACTTTGCTTCCTGAAGTCCACTGTGGTGCTGATCTGGGACTCCATTGACCTTGGAAGGGGGTAACAGTGCAGGATATGACATCAATGAAAATGATCCACGCTAACTTTTAATGACATTCTAAATTTGTTGCCTTTGAAGTCAAAAATCTGCCATTCTGCTCACCCACGCTGTGAAACTTTAAGATCAAGGTCTTATTTTTCCCTGCTTCTGCCAGTGCTGTTCAGTTAGCAGAATAGGGAGTAGACTTACCTCGAACTGTTTAACATCTGTTTGATGTTTCTTCCAGTTGGCAGCTTACTTAAGAAATCGTGTAACTCCATCTAACTCATACGGACTAAAGGGTCACATTGTGAATTGATGATTGCCCAAATCCTTTCATGATCTTTCATCAAGGCAAAAGAAAAGAATTTGATGGAATAATTTCTATCTGCCTGGATATGTGTAGCTCCATCACTTAAAGCTCGACTCAATCCAAGATCTCCCGTTCCACCATCTAAAGTTCCTAAGTCCACCGCCAACCTGACTTTAAAATGTATTGCTGTTCCTACATTGCTTCTGGGTCCAAATCTGAACCTCCCAACCTGACGACTGAGGGGATTTATTACAAATTCAAAGGAGTGACTCACCGCCAGTTTCTCAAATGCAGATGGGGGACAAGAAGTAATCTGTCGTATCTAGGGATTCCTACATTCGATGAACAAATACAATAAATACCCTGGATTTCTGCAGGATTATTATGATTTGATCTTTGCAGCTGCGATGCAGGATGAAACTTTAAAAAATTCCATTGCATGCTTTAACATTTTCTCTTTCTAGCCTTACAGGAGCCTCTTGTGTAATGTGATATGTTCCTTTGACTTGCAGTGGAGAATGCGTTCCATGCAAGTTCAAGGTGATTATTTAAGAGACTGTCTTGATATCTGTAGTAATGAAACTTTAGCTTTTAGCAGGGTATTTTTGAGAAGTTTCAAAGGTGCGTGGAAATTAGGAATGTAGCTGCTCTGATTGCAGGAGCTTTCAAATTAATTGTGAAAGCAGAATCTGTAGTCGCTTTATAAATGGATGCATTTTGGGGGTGGTGGAGCGAGATCTTGGCATGGGAACAAAGTGGATAGCTCAGAGCTATCATGGTCACAATGGTCACATGGCGTTCTCCACTATAAAATTCTGCGTAAAGAATTGTCCAATTTTTCCCTGTTATACACTTTGGTGAAATATTGAAAGAGCAAGGGGTATACATTTTAAATTTTATTGAGTTAAGATTAAGATAACTTGTGCATGATTTTCATGCACAAAGAAACATTTAGTAGCTGTGGACGGAATTTTCCAGAAATACATTACAGTGGATAGTAGAAAAGGATTCAAAAGACAATTTGCATTTAATTCAAGAGATCGGGAGATATGAGGAGACAAATAGAATTGATTCTTTAGGTACAATTATATTTTCCAGCACCTCGATTTACTTCCATAATCACACTTTGTGATCACTACACCAGTTGCTCCTCAGGTTATCAGGTGGAGCATATCCAGCGACAATGAATTTTCCAAGTCGCATAGTCATTCTGTATGCAATCTCAAAAACAGATGCAGTACTATTTCCATATAGTTTCTGGCCTAGAATACAAAGTCAGAATCCCACTGTGTTGCTGGTTCCAATGAGTTGTGCTGGAGCCCGGTGTGTCATTTGATAGTTAGTTTGAATGTAAGCCAGTGCACGAGTTACTGAATAGCGATCAAGGCCGAGATTCCTGGAGGAGAAGGATTCCATATGAAGTTACCATTCTGTAGAGTCATAAAGTGTGTAAATGGGTCCTTCGGCCCAACTTTCCCACACCGACTAACAAGTCTCATCTGCACTAGTCCCACTGGCCTGCTTTTGGTCCAAATCCCTCTAAAGGTGTCTTTTCTATGTACCTGTGTAACTGCTCCTTAAACGTTGCGATAATCCCCGTTTCAACTACCTCCTCCGGCAGCTTGTTCCATACACTCACCACCCATTGTGTGCAAAAGTTGCCCCTTGGGTTCCATTTAAAATTTTCCCTTCACCTTAAACCTATATTCTCTGGTTCTCGATTCCCCTAGTCTGAGCAATAGACTTTGTGCATCTACCAGATCTATTCCTCTCATAATTTTATGCACCGCTATAAGATCACCCCTCATCCTCCTGCACTCCGAGGAATAAGAGTCCCAGCCTGCTCAACCTCTCACTAGAGCTCAGACCCTCGGGTCCTGGTAACATCCTTGTAAATCTTCCCTGCACCCGTTCCAACTTGACAACATCCTTCCTATAAATTGAGATGAATATTCTAAGGTGGGATAAATGGGACCCTGGGCAGGGAAGATTAAAAGAAACGAGAGCTGATGTTCCAACTTGGTCAGCTGCTGTAATGCAGCTAGAAACTCCTCGTAGTAAGTCATTGCAGTAAGATAGCTTGTCACTACATTGATCAATAGACAATAGGTGCAGGAGTAGGCCATTCGGCCCTTCAAGCCAGCACCACCATTCAGTGTGATCATGGCTGATCATCCCCAATCAGTACCCCGTTCCTGCCTTCTCCCCATCTCCCCTGACTCCGCTATTTTTGAGAGCCCTATCCAGCTCTCTTGAAAGCATCCAGAGAACCCGCCTCCACCGCCCTCTGAGGCAGAGAATTCCACAGATCATGTCAGCATTGATTTGGACAGCCTTATCTTACAGAATGCATCTCAGGGGGGAGAAGAAATTAATAAGAGAGATAAATAAAAACAAAATGCTGGAACTACTTTGCAGGTCATACAGCATCTCTAAAAAGTGAAACTGAATTTAACTTTCAGATCTATGCAAGGCCATTAACCTGAAGCATTAACTGTTTATCTCTACAAATACTACCTAGTCTGCTGATTATTTCCAGCATTTTGTTTTTATTTCCGACTTCCTGCATCTGCACTTCTTTTGCTGCAATTAGAATATAGACCAAAGAAAAGCACAGGACCAGGTCTGGTCCACCATGCCTGCACTGACCATGATGTCAGTATAACTGATCTCAACCATCTGCACATGGTCCGTGACCCTCTAATTCCCTGCCTGTTCATGTGCCAATCTAAATGTCTCTTACCCACAGCTATTGTATCTGTCTACCACCTGCACTAGCAGTTCCAGGCACATACCACTGAGTATTAAATACAACCTGTCTAGCACATTTCCTTTAAACTTTCCCCCTCTCACTTTAAACCTATTTCCTTTAGTATTTGCCATTTCCACTCTGAGGAGAAAGATTCCGACTATCTACGCTGTCTATGTGTGTCATTTTATATACTTCTGACAGCCCTCAGCCACTGACGCTTCAGAGAAAATACTCCAAGCTTGTACTAACTCTCCATATAGCTAATACACTCCAATCCAGGCAACATCTTGGTGAATATCTTTTCCACCCTTTCCAAAGAATCCACATCCTCCCTCTAGTGTGAAGTGCACAAAATACTCAGTGGCCCGACCAAAAGTTTTATACAGCTGCCTGTCACCTTTCATACTCAATGTCTTGTCCGATGAAGGCAAGCATGCCATATGCCTTCTTTACCAGCCTGTGTACCTGCGTTCCACTTTCCGGGAACTATTGACCGCATCAATGCATGCGAGGATCCTGCCATTTACTGTGTACTTTCCTCCTGCATTTGACTCCTGTTTTTGCACTTATATTACCTGCTCATTACCTGGTATTACTGATTATTATTAATTTACTGTATTATTGATTATTGTATGTATTTGTGTGTTTTGCATTAATGGGCCTGGAAAGCTGCAGCAAAGAAGAATGTAATTTTACTGCTGCTGATACATATGACAATAAAGGCTCTTGACTTGAGCTAAAATGCATAACCTCACACCTGCCATTTATCTGCCGATATTTCCAACTTATCTGTCCTGTTGTATCCTTTGACACCCTTCCCTATGATCCACCAATCTTCCAATTTTTGTGTGGTCTGTGAATTTACTAAATGGACTACCTATGTTTTGACCGAAGATAGACACAAAATACTGGAGTAACTGCGGGACAGGCAACATCTCTGGAGATGAGGAATTGGTGACGTTTTGGGTTGAGACCCTTCTTCAGACAGGTCACCTATTCCTTCTCACGAGAGATGCGGGCTGTCCCACTGAGTTACTCCCAGCATTTTGTCTCTATCTTCGGAGTAAACCAGCATCTGCAGTTCATTCCCACACACAGTTATGTTTTGATCCAATTTATTTATTATAAACAGTAGAAGTCCCAATTCTGATCTTTGCAAACACCACTAGTCAGAGACTTCCAGTCAGAAAAACACCCTTCCATCACTACCTTCTATCGTTTATGCCTAAGCTAATTTTATTTGTCTTGTCATCCATGTCCTTATGAAAGCCGATGTGAAACACTCATTAAGAGCCTTGCCCACTGCCTTGGCTCCACGCAAACATTCCCTCCTTTGCCCTTGAGTGGACCTGTCCTTTTCCTGCCTGCCCTCTTGCAGGAAACATGCAGGTCTTGTCCAGGTTACAACAGAGTTCTAGCCCTGAGATCCATTTGTAACTAGAACAGTCCACGAGTCTGAATTGCAGCCTGTGGCAGCGTATTTGAGTCAACACATAGGCCAATCATCGACAACCAACCATTCAAATATTGCCGCTAACTGAGGTCCCACACGACAGGAGATGCCTGCAGCCCCACAGCAACCAGCAAATCCATCCCACCAGTCTCCCAAATAATGATTCATTTGTACAATCTGTGCACGTCAGGCGCTCATTACCTGGGGAGGACAGGTACGTGTAAAGTGGCTTGGGATTCTCATTAATCCTACTCGACAAGGTCATTTTATAGCCCATTATAACCTTCCGCCTTCCTTGTTTA
This sequence comes from Raja brachyura, assembly GCA_963514005.1. The sequence continues at coordinate 32,211,021 of OY740811.1, forward strand.
AGCTCTTTCCTGCTTCATTTATATTCTGAGGGGGCCTTGTTCAATTTCCGCTTCTTAAACCTTGCATTTGGAAAAAGGATTCTGTTTTTCTATATAAAAAAGGAAACAAATCTTGGAGTAAGTCACCTGCTCTGACAGTTTCTTTTAATGGGCTGAGTATAATCACAGTGTAGCATCCTCGAGTGCCGTGAACTGCTAATAATAGTCTGCTATGAACAAGCATGTAAGAACTTGCCTGACACATCCTTCCCATAAACTGGAGCTGCAAGGTCAAATACAACGTGATGAAAACACAATGTAGTTAAAGCTGACTTGGATGTCATGCCTGATGCCATGGCTGGTATAGCCACGATTCTCAGGAACTGAGTCTTGTTATTCATTTTCAACCGGAGACACGAGAATCTGGAGCAAATGGCAAACTGCTGGAGAAACGCGGTGGGTTGAGCAGCAAATGTGGAGGCAACAGTATGGTTGACGTTTCAGGTTGAGCCCCTACATCAGGACTGAGAGTATAGATGGGAGATAACCAACTTAAGAGGTCTAAGAGATCCAGATGCAGGGCCTCCATCCAAAATGTCTATAGTTGCTGCTTGATGTACTGAATACCAACAGCTGTTCATCATTTTTGGCTAGGTTGACCTTGCTGTGGTCAACCATAGATGTCCAAGATGGTTTGTGTAAAATATCTCACGGAAATATGGTTTCACGACTTATGTTGGTTAATTGATTAAATTAGCGTTTGCTGTGAGCAGTCTGCTTGAAGTGTTTCTTAACCTGCTGCACGCAGTTGTTTGTCATCACTCCAACTGTGTAAAAAAACATTTAACTTTACTGTTTCCTCAGTAAAATTAAATATGATAAATAGCTTGGTTACACAAACACAACATTTGGTCAGACACAGAGTGCTGGAGCAACTCAGTGGGTCAGGCAGCATCCCTGAAGAACATGGAGAGGTGATATCTCACCTTTCTTTTCGTTGTAAACTAATAATACTATGGATACAATAAACTAAACTAAACAGAGGCAGCACGGTGGTGCAGCGGTGGATTTGCAGCGCCAGAGACCCGGGTTCCATCCTGACTTTGGGTGCTGTCTGTAAGGAGTTTCTACGTTTTCCCTGTGACCCGTGTGGGTTTTCTTCTGGTGCTCCTGTTTCCTCCCACTCTCCAAAGACGTACAGGTTTGTAGGTTAATTGGATTGAGCAAAATTGTTAATTGACCTTGGTGAATAGGAAAGTGCTAGTGTACGGGGTGATCGCTGGTCGGCACGGACTCGGTAGATCGAAGGGCCTGTTTCCTGGTTATACTCAAGTCTAAAATTCTTGACCCGAATCGTCACCTATCCATCTTCTCCAGAAATACTGCCTGACATTCTGAGTTGCTCCAGCACTGTGTGTCCCTTTGTGTAAACCAGCATCTGCAGTTCCTAGTTTCTCCAAAGCTCAACCATTCCTGTGTTTTTGCCCAGCAGGCCACCATGCAGCAATGAACCAGCAACATATGATGTCGCCTTCCAGCTTTCCAATGCACAGATCGATGTCCCAACACCCCAATCTTACAGACGATATCCAGGATGACTTCGACTGGGATTCCATTGTCTAATTTGTCTTCATAAGGACAAGCCTGTCAATGTGACTCGGATGTTCTTTTAGCTTCTTGCTTATTTGTGTCGGCCATTGCTGGCCACAATCGCTGGACTGCTGCCCGGACACGCCCCCACCACCACTCTGCAAGAGAGCTGAACTTTTTTTTGAGAGGGGGTGGGGGGTGGGGGATGGGTGGGAAACATGCCCTCTGCTTGCAGTCACTATCGAAACGTGGAGATAGCTGCTGGCCCCCCGCAGTGGCGGAGCAGCAGCATCAAGCAATGAAGCTTTTTCTAACTCTGAACAGTTTTTTTTTAATCAAAGGGATGTGTTAAAGGTTAATGTCTGAGCATTGTTCACCTGAATGATGTGGCTCAGATGTGATCTAAGGTTGTGTAAGGATGGTACATTCAGTGCAGTTTCTCTCCTGTGTGGGGATTTTATTGGGGGGGAAACACTCCTATAGGAGGAAACACACATGGATAGGGGATCAGAAAGCTGGCTTCTAGATGGTCTCTTCGAGGGGAAGTCAGGGTTATTGTCAGTAGCTGGGAGGGGAATATTTTACAAAATGAGTTTCTTTTCAGAGAATTTTGTCTAAATACGGTGCTGCAGAGAAACCTCTCGATTTCTGTTGAAAATCCAGTTGCTGTAAACCAGGATTAGTATTGAAGACAATACTAGGGTAACTGGGGAAAGTGTTCTAACACTTCAAAGATTGCATTGCTGTGGCTTGCATTGTCTTTGAGTCCCCAGCTTTTGTGCACACAACACCAGCTTCCAAGTCTGAACTATTGGGATTCTCCCCACAGATCCCACCCGGCCGCTCGTCACCACATCTCAAAAGGGTAGCACTAAATTCGGGTTTGCAGGTACCACGTACCGAGTGTCGATGTGCTTTAAATCAGTATCCCAGTGATTAAATGTAGTAGTGTGATGGCAAAGGAGTCTGTCTCTCTCGTTGGTGGTGACTTTATCCAGCAGAATATCCTGAGATGAATGTTTAGCCTCTTCTGGTGAGTTCGTAATCTTCAAGTCGCAGTCATACAAACATGCAACAGAGTGCAGCACAGACTACAGGGTGCATGCATGGCGACAACTTCTGAACTGCTAACCATCCCTTTTCCTTTACCAAAAGTTCCATGATCATAGTAGGAGCGAAACTGGTTACTGCCTTCCTCCTTCCTCTGCTGGCCAAGGGGGAAAGGGCTACAGTCCACCGTATCCCTTGGAGAGGTGATGCAGGGGAAGTATGTTAACCAATATTGCATTTGTCAGTTTTGCATGTTTAGTGGTGGATAGATGAAAATTTCAATATTGGAATCCCATTCTGCTTTTAATACTTGCGTTACACTTTGTTTTAAATGAATTGGAGCTTTTTATATATGCACTTTCTGGAACTGTGCCTACTTGATTATTTCCACCTCCCTTTTATAAAGAAGAATCATCACACCAAGTAGTGCGTTCAGACTGCAATACCGATATGTGGATGCACAATCTTTCTTGGTTCACATTTTAAATTGAGATTCAAGTCAAATCCATGCAAGTATCAACATTGGGGCAGTAGGAACTTTGTCGTAATTTAGTGAATGGGTGCTCCCCGGCACACTTGTTTTTGCTAGTGCATGGTTTTCTTTTGCCCTCCAGCTTCTCTTTCTTTCCCATTGTCTCATTTGCAGTTGAGGGATACTGTTCCCATTATTAAGACAGTGATGAAGTGTGTTTTTATCATGTTATATTTTGTCAGCTTGTTGATCCAGGAGTAAACAATGTCAAAATAGACAGGGCTCACTGTTGCCCCAAACATGTCACCAGATACTGCTGGGAAATTATGACTATCTAATGGCCGAAGTTTACCTACAGCTAAAGGTTGGTTTAATAAATCTTTGTGGATGTGTTAGATGCAAGACGGAGACTGTATAGTTTGTGAATACCTATAAGGTGTCTTCACTGACTAGAACATTGAACTGAATGAGGAACAACGTGAATCTTGTTGTGTACCACAGAGCAGGGATTTAACTTGGCTCATTAATTCTACCTTCCATATTCTTTTTTTTTCCTCTTTAGAAGTGTTGTGATTTCTTGGAAGTCATATTGCAAAAAAACTGGTTTAAAGCATTTTGCGTTTAAAATAATTCTGAATTTTGAATGAGGACATTTTTGCAGCCATAATGTAAGACGGAAGATTGTGATTGTTGAAAGCCGGTTTTTAAAATGAATTTTCCCCACAGTAAGTTAGTACTTCTGATTTGTGCTTAGTTGAAATATCTGCAATCCTAAACTCTTAATTTAAAATAATTTGGATTTTCTGTCTTGCTTTTGGTTTCCATGAAAAAGTTGTTGGTAGTGCAAGACAATTCCGTTAAAGACAAAGTCTTTTAGCTCTTGCTTGAATTTCAACTTCACCATTGCTTGCCTGCTGATTTTTAATCTTCACTCTTTTAATCCCCTCCCAGTCACAAAATAGTAGAAGTTGGGGTTAACAATTTTATAGACTCGTAGGTTGTTCAGGTCAAGATTGGTGTCAGTACTATATAATCAGGATTCAGCAGTTTTTTTGCTAAAATGTTTTGCCTTTTCTCACATGACTACTGAAAAAGCTGAAGAAAAAGGGGAAATTAAAATGCTAGAACTATGCAGCATTTCTGTCGGCCTCTGAATGGAAAAGTAGGTTAATGTTCCATTTACCATCCCTCACTAATTTCTTGTTCAATGGCAGATCCCACTTAAGCACTCTTTTAGTTTCACATGGGCCTTCACATTTTCTGGTTTTTTTTCAAATTGGTACTTAATGAGGTAAACCCACGTAGTTTAAGTATTAACTGGAGATGTGAAATAAAATGTGAAAAAAATAAGGAACATTTCCTTAAGCTCAACCAACTGTGCTTGCTTGTTTCTCTTGTGTTGTGTGTCTGACCACTTCAGCTCAAATTGTTATTTATGAATGCACAGTTTCACTGCCACAAGAAACTCTAAGCATTTCAAATTGGACTCTGCAGTCAAGATACTGATGATCGCACAATTACAGTTCTTCCCTCAACAACGCTAATGCTAGACCTAAAGCGCCATACTTTAAAAAAATAATGGATACACTACTGGATAGTGATAGAAGCATAAATCCTTTTTTTCCCCCCTATTCTGACCCATTTCTTTCTCCCCTCCCCACCCCAACTGCTGCCCTCACAGAAACTGGAGGTGGAGTGGTTTGGAAGCATGGTAGTGGTAGAAATATGCAGTATTAAAACTGGCAATTTATTAAGCACAACTGCAACAAAATAGGCATTAAAATGTGTATTTCAGACCCAGATAGCATTTAGCACTTTAGCTTCAGGGTAAAGTTACTGAGTTTCCAGTAAAAGATTAAAACAAAAATTGTCGGAATAACTAAATTGTATAAAGCTTGCTGTGATGTGGCAAGATGTACTGAAGTGGAGAAATCAGCTGGTGCACTTTTTATATTTAAAATTAATGAAGGTTTTGGGAGGAGGGGAAAGATTGATATGAATGTTTGCTTTGCAAAGATCCATTAAACAAATCTCCCATTTTTGCGAATAAATAAGCTAAATTTATATGATATAAAATATAAAATATATTACATGTATTACATGAATCCTGCATCCAACCCTTTCTCTGCTTGGTTTGGTGCCAGTATTGTCAAGTTTTAGCTACTTTCTTAATTTTCTCTTAAAGATAATATTATTACAGCACAGAGTTTAGCAGCAGCGTTATCGGTGTACTTCGACAGATTAATTGAGTCGGACTAGAGCTTGATTCGTATCTTCGAGGGCGTAGAGTTTTTATAACAGCTGTCAAACTAAATCTTTTTGCCAAAGATTCTGAGCTATGTCCTGATTTGTAAATAAACCAGATTGGAGCATTTGTGTAACGTTCCACCGACTTTATTAATTGCTGTTCTGTTTGACAAGCCAAAATTTTGATAAGACAGATTTGTTAATAATAGTGCTATCAATCAGCCCAAATTACAATGCATGATAAATGCAATGACACCACTGGCGACAAGATGTATGTCGCAGCCCATGTTGCAGGAAAATAGGACATCAAATTCAGCCCTTGGAGAGGACGTGTTAGTATGTTATTGAATAACTGAGGCACTTTTAATTATCCAGATCATAATCCTTACACAAGATATCTGACTTTTATATGTAATGTAAATCAGAAAATTGACTCTTTACGATTTTGCATTTGATTTTGGTTGATAATGTTTGCATGATGTGGCAGGCACGAGCCAGAATTTTAACTTATTTTATTTTGTGTTCAACTTTTTAAGACATTTCAACCCATTAAATAAGGCCCAAGTTTACAATGTATGTGCTTAAAGTTAGTTGTTCATTCAGAGTACATAGTTTTTGAAAAACATTGCTAATGCTTATGTCTGTGATTTTGAAGGCATTTTAGAAAATAATGTTGTCCACATTCATCTTGCCTGCACGTGTGAATTAAGGTTCTGGATTGTGGTAGGTCGATTGGGGGTCTTGGCTGACACTGCTGATTTATATTTGGATGGGTAGGGTTGCAACATAGAACAGTACAACACAGGATCAGGCCTTCAGCCTACGATGTCTGTGCAAGATACTTTTTAACAACTATTTCTCTCATGGCTGAAGCCAAGGTCAGGGAAATTTCCAGGACAGATTAAAGTCCACTTGGAGTAAAAAAATGTCTCAGCGATACACCTGTGCTATTTTGAGGGAATCTGTCTGGAACTAAAATTAATTAATGATTTATTTCCTGGCAGATTTTAAACTATTGGTTCCTCCTTACTGTTACTGTTATTGCATTTTACAAATTTAAATCTCAACTCTAAAATGTTCTCTTCTCTTGTGTACGACTTGAAACAATATGTAGCGTATTCCCATTTCACCAGGCAGCTTCATCTCTGCACTGCCTTCTACACTCTTGCTCAACTCGTCTCTTCTCTTGCCCCGCTGGTTACCATTAGTAATTCACCAGTTTTGTAGTTTCTGGAAAAAGTCGCTTTCATGAAAGAAATTGCAACTCTCTTAAGTAAAATCGTGCAACAGTGGAGTTAATATAGTCTTCATAACTCCACTAAAGTACACATTTAACATGGAAAATATATACAACTGCGCCGTGCACCTCAGTTCCTTGAATTCTGCAAAATGGAACTTTTTTTAAAAATGCCTTTTTATGCTCTCTGGGCAAGTTGTTATCTCAACTAATCCTGTTTGGATTTTAGATGAAATTAGCGAATCAGCCTGCAACAGCCCGTCAGAGAGGAATTGATGTGTTCAATGGCTTTTGTATGTTCTTCCCCAGTCTCCATTTACCTCCACATCTCACTCAGGACCAGCAGAGTAAAGCCACCGGGTACCTTGACCCACTGGATATGCTTTGCCCGACTTATGGGAGGCAAGAGAAAATACCCAAGAGACCTTGGGTAGTGCCTGATTTCTAACTGAAAGAGTCACATCATTGGCTGGATCCCATTGTTTACAAATGTTGGCATACTTTAAAACCCCAGTTAGTTTATCTTTTTTAAAGGAAATTACATTAAAATGACCAATGTTGTGAATGTTTTTTTAAATATATATATATTTTTTGAAATTTAGCTTTTATGAGAAAGATGCCAGTTTAACCTGAATACTGCTGGATTGTTTAGTACATCCACTATTTTTAAAAAATAATTTGAAAGTTGTAGAAGTATTCAAGATCTAGTAGTTTAAAAGTCTGTGCAAGAAAGAATTGATCAGTCCCTCGATCAGTGTGCTTGAGTTGCGAAGTTAAGGGCTAAGTAACCCCTCTCCACATACAGTATAGATCTCCTTGGAAAATAATCAATTTATTTTGATGTCTGCACTGTTAAGAATTTTATTTCATGCATGTAGTGTTGCATTCTTGATGTTTTTAAAGAGAAACAAAAAGGAAATAATTTCAGACAAAAATATATTTACGGAATCTTCTAAGTAGCAGGAGGCAGCAGCTCGTCAGAGAAATGTTAATGCTGCACTATTCGACAGGCCTGCCATAAAGGGCAGCCTACGATGTAATACAGTGTGTAGGATTATAAATATTACTGACTACCTTTAAAAGGTGCATTCTATTTTTAATAAAACATTAATCACTGAAATTGAAACAAAAATATACTATGTAAGTTAGCTTATACCCTTTTAAAGAAGTTTAATTGACTGTTGACGAAGATTGCCTTCCCTTGATAAAAGAATGGGTGGGAAATGCTCCACTTTGGTTCAGAGGACAGCAAAGGTGTCAATGGCAGGAATGTGGGCGTGATATTCTAGAACCAAGATTCTGGGTCCTGAAGGTCAGACTCGCTTGTCGTGGAGGCCTGAGTGCAGCCATTCCTCGGGCAACGGGTAGTGAGGTCAGAAGGGAGTGAAATCTAAATCATTTTGGGTTTGATGTTGGGACGCAACAGAGCAATTGACGTGGCCAACGGGATCTTCAGGAAAACAAAAGGGATAATAAAATAATAAACTTAAATGCAGTAACTTTTCTGAGACTGAGTGTTGCTCTACATCTGTGACTCGGGAGAGCCAATCTGTGTGAAAGCCATTAAAAAGCAAAAGTCTTGAACGTAGGAATAGAGAGAGACTCCAAGTGTTCATGTTCACAGAAGAATGAAGTAAATTTTAGAAGAAAGTGTTTGTTGCAATTTGCATTAACAGCTGGCAGAATCACTACATTAGTGGATTTCTGCAGTCGAGGGGCACAGCTTTGACTTGTAGTGAGTGGGTGGGAGCACTATTGTGCAAGGAAGGTAATAGTTGCTGGTAAAGGAATGTTTCCTGTGTGAATTCAAAAATAGATTATTCATTTACAGTACTATGGATAAAAGCAGGGATCCTACTTTTCAGATAGGGCAAACCTTATTCTTCTCCTCCCCTACTTTGCACTTGAGTTGAAACGTTCAGAAGGTGTTGGTAAGGTTGGATTTCTCTGTTCCAAAAATCCTGATGAATGCATTTTTTTTTAATGACCTGTTGTATATTTAAATAGGTAAAACAAATTGTCCTCTGGCACCTCTACAGTTGAGACGCATCATTCAGAGTTTGGAATGAACTTTGTTCACAGTGTGTGGAACCCAGCAGTGATTGCTGTTGTAACGACAGAGGCGTGTAATCCCTCTGAGGATTTTCTTTTTCATTTTTGACTGTTGTAAATGTATTTTTAAACTTTGTAGCTGTCTCGTGCAACATGGACAGATTTCTTGCAGTAACCAAATGATTTTTTTCCCCTCAAAAATCAATTACAATTTGAATTTCCTAATAATTGCACATTAAAGACTTGGACAGAAACCGTTTTCTTCATGAGGTTTTCTTGGAACAGGAGTCTGAACCTCTTTGGAGTTGGCTTATCTCCCCTTGAATGCACTGCCATTGTCTTACGTGAAAGCTCCCTCTGTGTTTGCAGTAAAGAGGACATGTTGGCAGTTTTGGAATATGGCTACAATACAAGCAGGAGGAATGTCGACCTCCAGCGTAACAAAAGCAATGTTGGCTTTTGTGGCACATTAAACAAAATGGAAAAAAAATGTGTTGTGGTGTTCATGTGCTTAATTGTAAATATATTTGTCTTTGAAATTGTCCTTTTATTTTTTTGGGGTGGGAAGGGGGACAAGATAGAGACCAGGGTTTTATTCTATGAAAGGAATACAGAGTATTTTGATATTGTGCATTCCAAGGGTGATGTGTACATATCTATGATGTATATAATGATGGCATCACTATCAATTTGTGCAGCACCAGCTCCTCTCTGTACTGCTGTTCCACAGTCAGTGTTTCAGTGTTTGTATTTTTTGTTACTGCACGTTTTATTAATCCTAGCTGAAAGAAAAATGCACAACTATCCTTTGTATCAGTTTACTGCTGTAAAATACTACCAAATGTCATTAGTTGTTGCTGCCAGTCGTGATATGCATGGATGGCACTTATAATAAACGCTGTAGCTTCAGTTGTGTGTTAAGGGCTTCTCTTTTAATGAGACGTTGTAATCAAACTTGCAATAGCAGAGACTGTGTGTGTGTGCGCGCAGAGCTAACTGTGTGTGTGTATTTAATACTTTGTGTGTAGCCTTGCTTGTTTTTTTTAAACAAGAATTCCAGTTTGACAACTGTACAGACCAACTTGGAGTTAAGGAAATGACTGGGGGGATTAACTCAGCAAGTCAGGCAGCATTTCTGGAGAACATGGTTAAGTGACGTTTTGGGTTGGGATCCATCAGAAGGAGGGTGAGAGGAAGAGGCACAGCCCAAAACGTCGCCTATCCATTTTCTCCAGAGATGCCTGACCTGCTGAGTAACTCCAGCAATTTGTGTATTTTGAAAACCAACATCTGCAGTTCCTTGGGTCTAGTTTGTATTTAAATGTGGCTTTCACCATAAAAGAATATCTAGGGACCCTACTAATAAAAAGGTCAATGTTGTACAGAAAACTTAATGCAAGGGAAATAGTTGATCTAATTTCTGGAAGGTTTTGAAGAAGGGTAGAGGGATGAAGTGTTATTAAGAGGGTAGGAAAGCTACAAGGCTGTGAACCACTGGTCTATTAATGGTAGGAGAATGCAGAGGACGAAGTTGAACAAAGTACACACAAGAGTACGTAGCTGGTGGTTTCCAATAGCAAGGGCAAGTATAAGAAAGTACATGAAAAATAACGATGATGGCATCAAAGAAAAGACATAGCCAGCCAAAGGAAGCATTGGTGAGTCGGACCATAGTGAGTATGTACCTTTTCATTACTCTAGTTTCCTTCTCTCCTGACTCCTTTTCTTCAGAGATGCTGCCTGACCTGCTGAGTTACTGCAGCATTTTGTGTCTATCCCAGGAAGCATTAGTGAGATGGATGAAGTTGGGGTCTGCAGGGATTCCTTGTATGCAAAAATAACTTATATTTTGCTATGGTTTTAAGTAGGACAGAGTACCGTGTTGTCTGTAATAAACTAGACCAAATGAATGTTTGTGGGGCTTCAGAACTATCCAGCTAGAATAAGTTGCCATTAGGGCCGTGTGTGTATAACATACTGCAGCAAAGGATGTGTGTGCATGTGTGCAGGAGTAACTAACACCAAGGTTTTACACTGGCGTTTGTGCACATTGGCTACACAAACTCCAGACAACCCACTAATGCATGTTCCTGTTATGTGCATTTGCATGTGGGTTCTCATGAGTGAAGTTAAATTGAACAGAGTGGCTGATGATCAAAGGAAACAAAAGTGCTAGCTCGGGCTTCGGACAAAATGAAGTCATAAAGACAATAATAAAGACAAAGTCAAGGATTGAAACGGGGATATGGATCGTAATAAGTGCTTATTTCGGTTTCTGGACATTTTACATGAAAAACTCCAAGGGACAATATTGAATTGTGGTCCCTTGCATTTCACAGCTGTCTAGCTTCTCACCCAAATATCTGACCCACTCAAGACTTCAAAGCACTGAACATCGGAGACAGGTACATGGATAGGACAGGTTTAGAGGGATATGGACCAAACGCAGGCAGGTGGGACTAGTGTAGCTGGGGCATGTTGGTCGGTGTGGGCAAAAAGGGCCGAAGGGCCTGTTTCCACACTTTCACTATGAGAAACGCAGAGTGGTGGAGCTTGATGTGGAATGCCCATCCATGTGCCTCATCTTAAAAACTGGCACTCCGTCATGGGTGGTGAATCTGGAATTCTTTGCCACAGAAGGCTGTGGAGGCCAAGTCTGGATGTATTTAAGGCAGAGATGGATAGATTCTTGATTAGTACAGGTGTCAGAGGTTTTGGGGAGAAGGCAGGAGAATGGGGTTAGGAGGGAGAGGTAGGTCAGCCACGATTGAATGGCAGAGTAGACTTGATGGGCCTAATTCTATCCTATCACTTATGATCTTATGAAGCTCTTGCTATCAGAAGTACAGGAGATACAAGATGTATAAGCACTGATCAACATCCCAAGGAACAAGCATGTGGCTTGCCAGGTCTTTGTAATTTGGTATTATACAGGTAAAGTTATATTGGGAGATGTTCTCAGCAATTACATTTAATGCATACCCTCCTGTGTGTTAAAACCTGTTGATGGAAAAGTGTGGCAATGTATATCCGTGCTCTTCATCCAAAAATATGACTTAAATTATGTAAGATGATAAACATGTGGCACTTATCTATCTAGCAAAATGATGATGATAATGATAAAGTTTAAAGGTAAGATGGATAACATTTTGAGGCTGATGGGTTGAAGCTGTTCTTTCTCTGCATTATTTTTTTAGGAACTGCAGGTTCCTGTTTCATGTAATACCTGATGTCAGTTTAACTAAAAAAACGGAGCAGGATATGCAAGAATGTGTTCTATATAAGATTGCAGTCCACATCAAATTATTTTTGTTTAATCAGTTATTTCATGGGTGCTTTCACTGTAGTTCTATTACCTCAAAAACCAAATCTTGTTATGGAAGGTGGAGCCATTGGATGTATAGTTCAATGGATTGAGGAGGAGTAGGAAGTCAGGTACACTAGTCACTCCAATAGAGTGGCCTACTGAAGAAAGTACTGTTCATTAACTGTACTCATTAATGTAACAATAGTGACAGATTCCTTGTGATACGAGCCGGATATCATGGCTTTTCGCAAACACATCCATCTCTGTTAAAAGCTGATTGAAACTAAGTTGGTTCTCGCTTCATCTCCTTAACAGGAAGAAAGCATATAATATAGCAGTCAAAGCAGATATCATTTAGCATAAACTCAATGGTCTCGTGATGAAAGCAGCCTGTGCCTTTTCTAGTTTGGCATTCATACATGAGCTACCTTTCAGGCTACGTCCGAGAATTCACCCTTTATTTTAATCTTGTCATTCCAAACGCCCATTTGATCTTGGGCCAAGAGGAGAGCTGACAAACACCGATCTTCAATGAGTAATCTGATTCTCCATGCTTTAGGATGTGACTTTTGAAGAAAGCGCAGGTTTTAAGATGGGAACATATTAGCCTTTATTTCTGTGCAAATTTGATTTGGGATTGTGCAACATGGCATATATATTTCTGTTTATCTGCTTTATTTGTATATCTGTGGGCCAGGTAGTGGATGTGACAAAATCAGGTGGACAAACATGCAGACTGTTAAATAAACTAAACTACAACAGATGGGCAAATAACAGAATGGTGAGTGCCTGGAATGTTCTGCTGGGATTGGTGGAGGCGGATACGAAAGTAGTGTTTGAGGGTCTTAGATAGGCGCATGATTATAGAGGGATACTGATCGTGTGCAGGCAGAGGAGATTAGCTTAACTAAATTATCTTCCATGTACAGAACGGTCAGAATCGCCTAACCTGAGAACTGGTAACAGTCCAAGCCGCAGTGTTCATGGATTGAAGAAGGCAGAGCAAAATGACTGTGTCTGACCAATCTATTCGAACACTCTGATCTCCTTTTATCGTGTGGGCCAAACAACGTCCAAACTCAGCAAACCAACTTTGATGTTTACGCATGCAAGGGAGCATCCAGCCGACCACGTCAGTCCTCCCACATCTGGCCATGAATGATGGCCAGTCCAATAGCTAATGGGAGGAGATGTCTCCAAGACTATTGGACTGATGAGGCTGAAGCATTTACAATTATGCTCAGCCAAAAGTGCAGCGTTGATCCATTTCTGGTTTCCTATGGAACTCCTACCATCCATCCCGCCATCTGAGGCAAAAGCACACTGGGTAACCACCAAGTGGTCACAGGAGTGGAAGGCAACGTTACCTCCATTACAAAGCTACATCTCTTCACCAGATAAAAGCTGTCCAGGGTCTGAGCTCCCAAGAGGCGCATGGGGAAGCTCAACAGACTTGGTACTGGAGTTGAGCGTTTCAATGCCAGCGTATGGAGATGGGGGCTCCCTCCCTCCGCCAGAGCCCAGCCTGTGAATGCGGAGCAGAACAACAGACAGCCAACCATGTCATCTCTGGGTGCCCGCTCTACCACCCACCAAATGAAGCTCTGTCAGGGCCTGGCAGACATTGACGCTGCTCAACGCCCGGCTTGAGATCTAACTATTCCTTTGGTTTATGTTTCATTCGCAAGAAGAAGAAGAAGATGGAGGTCCCCGCCATCGCAGAAGCCTGCCCTCGTCAATTTGATTCATTCCAAATGGTAAAATTGATGAGACCATTGGATAAAGCAAAAGGTGTGGTACCAGGCAACATTCTAATTGTGGCAGAAACAAGGAACCGCACACTGCAGAACTGGCTGGGCACGGAGCCAAGCTGCTCCAGAACCATTATAACACTGACATATGCACAGCAAATATGGGAAATTGCCCAGGTAGGACCTATTCACAAACAGCAGGACAAATCTAATCTGATAAATTACATTTTTATTCCTTGATCTGTACACTGGGCGGCCTGAATGTATAGTTGCTTCTGAGTGGATAGCACGCAACGAATAGCTTTTCACTGAACCCCCGTGCTCGTGACAACAATAAACGACTCAATTAGTCTATCTTCAATTATCAGTAAAGCGATGGAAGCGATCAGCGATGGCACGCGCTCACCAATAACTCATTCACTAGTTTGGGTTTTGCCAGGAACATTTGACTTGAGCCCAAGTGAGAGAGTCTAGGACCAGAGGGCACAGGCTCAGAGTAAAGGACGTACCTTTAGAAAGGAGATGAGGAATTTCTTTATTCAGAATCTGGATTTCATTGCCACAGAATGCTGTGGAGGCCAAGTCAGTGGACATTTTTAAGGTGGAGAATGACAGGTTAGTATGGGTGTTAAAGCTTGTGGGGAGAAGGCAGGAGAATGGGGTTCAGAGGGAGAGATAGATCAACCATGATTGAATGGCGGAGTAGACTTGATGGGCCGAAGGGCCTAATTCTGCACAGCCTTGGACCAACCATGAGCTGGATTCCAGAGATCAGATGAGAGGGTCTCAATCAAGTCAATGGTCTTCCAACTGAAAACATTTGCGGTTGTATTTATACCCCGCACTAACTTAGCACAACAGTTACGATGCGAAATAACTTTATTTATCCCAGGAGGGTAACTGATCGGCCAACCGACATAAAAAACACAAAATAAATGAAACATGAAGTTTAAGTCAGAGGTCAATTGCGCCGGCCCCAGGATCCAAGTGCTGGAATTCTTCACGGTCCAAGTCCAACCATCTGCAGCTGCTTCATCACTGACCCTCCTCCCTTCACAAGATCTCAAGCGGACAGTCATCAGCAAACATCTGTCTGTGCTCCAAGTCAGGAGAACTTTACCCCAAGTAAGACAGGACTTTCTCAACAATTCCTTGTTCGGTGGCAAACCCGTTTTTTGTGCATTAACGTTGGTCAAATGCAGTCACTGATTTTCAAGAAATCGCACCAACTTCTCAAATATCCTCAGCGTGCAACGTAAGTATCTGAAGTTTTCTTTCCCCCAGTATTTGCGAAGTTGCTCACTGTCGGTCACTGTTTAGTTTTATTTGTGTTTAGTTTAGTTTAGAGATACAGTGCGGAAACAGGCCCTTCGGCCCATCTCGTCCAGCGATCCCCGCACACGAGCGACAATGTAATGGTTTTAATACAAATCTGCACGTTTTTGGAGTGAGGGAGGAATCCGAAGAATTCCTCGGATTCCACGCAGGTCACAAGGAGAACTTGCAAACTCCGTACAGACAGCGCCCGTAGTCAGGATCGAACCCGGGTCTCTGGCGCTGTGAGGCAGCAACTCTACCGCTGCGCCACCGTGCCGCCTATCACAGTTTTATTTGCTGTACAATTACTGTTCATTTCCGAACTGCAGTTGTAGAAATCAAAATCAGAAAACTTTGTTGTCTGTGGTAACAGAAAATCTTCTTTGACGTGGCTCAACACAACAAGACAATATACAACAGTCTTGTATATTTTGCTACATTTAGTTTTCATTCCATTGAAAATGTTCCCATGATTTTCACATGGAAATGTAACGCCTAATTTTCTAAGCAAATTGCCTTTAAAAAATCCGGGGAATCTCGGGGATAAAAACCGGAATGAAGATGTGGCTGTGAGGTATTTTAATTGCAGGAAGGAACTGCAGATGCTGGTTTATACTGAAGATAGGCACAAAATGCTGGAGTAACTCAGCGGGACAGGCAGCGTCTGTGGAGAGAAGGAACGGGTGACGTTTCTGGTCGAGACCCTTCTTCAGACCGGTTAGGGGATCAGGGAAACGAGAGATATAGACGGTGATGTGGAGAGATAAAGAACAATGAATGAGAGATATGCAAAAAAGTAACGATGATAAAGGAAACAGGCCTTTGTAAGCTGTTTGTTGGGTGAAAACGAGAAGCTGGTGCGACTTGGGTGGGGGAGAGATAGAGAGAGAGAGGGAATGTCGGGGCTACCTGAAGTGAGAGAAGTCAATATTCATACCACTGGGCTGTGAGCTGCCCAAGCGAAATATGAGATGCTGTTCCTCATATTGTGAGTGTCTATTCTTTGCCACCTTGTGGTGCGGGTCATATTGCAAGCAAGGAATTACCTGCCCTGGTACATCTGAACCAAAGATCATAGAGCTTTATGATCTTTGTTCTGAACTGGGCTGGCACAATTACAATGAGCATCTGCAGGCAATTCTAATGAGTGTCGATCTTCACAGCTCGATGAAGGCAGTGCAGATCACAAGATGTAGTTGGGCCATTATTTCCACCCTATTATGTTGTATTAAATAACTTGGGACAAGGGAATGTTAAAGGAATGCAGGGGTCTTCTGCCTTGATGGGAGATAAATAAGGCAACATGGAGAGATGTAAAGGATGCATATATATCTTGTGGACGGGGGTGATAAGGTGGTAATGTTGGACAAGGTAAATAACAAGTATTCAGAATGGGGGCAGGCTAACTGTGGCAAAGAGAAGAGGCAACACAGCAGTCAGGAGATTGACAGTAGACCTATGAGACCATAAGTGATAGGAGCAGAATTAGGCCATTCAGCCCATCAAGTCTACTTCACCATTCAATCATGGCTGATCAATGTCTTCCTCCTAACCCCATTCTCCTGCCTTCTCCCCATAACCTGACGCCCGTACTAATCAAGAATCTGTCTATTTCCCTGGTCAACTCATCCCTTCCCACCGAAACCACCCCACCAACCGCAGAAGATGCAAACCCTGTCACTATACCTCCTCCCTCGATTCTGTTCAGGGACCCCGACAGTCCTTTCAGGTTAGGCAGAAGTTCACTTGCACCTCCTCCAACCTCATCTACTGTATCCGTTGTTCAAGATGTGGACTGGGAGATCATTTCGCGGAACACCTTCGCTCAGTCCGCGTGAACCAACCTGATCTCCCGGTTGCTGGACACTTTAATTCTCCTTCCCATTCCTACACATCCTTTCTGTCCTCTGTCTCCTCCATTGTCATAGTGAAGTTAAACAAAAATTGGAGTAAATTAGATTGTCCTATCCGGGACACGTGACAATAAACTCTCTTGTATCTTGGAACAGCATCTCATATTTCACTTGGGCAGCTTACAGCCCAGTGGTATGAATATTGATTTATCTGGCTTCAGGTAGCCCTGGCATTCCCTCTCTCTCTCTCTCTATCCCTCCCCCACCCAAGTCGCACCAGCTTCTCATTTTCACCCGACAAACATCTTGCAATGACCTATTTCCCTTATCATCATTACTTTTTTGCATTTCTTTAATTCATTGTTCTTTATCTTTCTACATCACCGTCTAGATCTCTCGTTTCCCTTATCCCTAACCAATCTGAAGAAAGGTCTCGACCCGAAACGTCACCCATTCCTTCTCTCCAGAGATGCTGCCTGTCCCGCTGAGTTACTCCAGCTTTTTGTGTCTTCGGTTTAAACCAGCATCTGCAGTTCCTTCTTACACAAGAATCTATCTATCTCTGCCTGAAATATATCCATTGACTTGGCCTCCACGGCCTTCTGTGGCAAAGAATTCCATAGATTCACTGCCCTCTGACTAAAGAAATTCCTCCTTATCTCCTTCCTAAAAGAATCTCCTTTAATTCTGAGGCTATCTCTAGTCCTAGACTCTCCCACTAGTGGAAACATACTCTCAACATACACTCTATCCAAGCCTTTCACAGACTATTTTTCTAAAGGGGGAGAGAATCCAGAAATTGCAAGTGGAATGGGACTTGGGAGTGCTGGTGCAGGATTCCCAAGAAGTTAATCTGCAAGTCGAATTGGTAGTAAAGAACAAAGACCCTATAGCTGTAGGACCTTTGGTAAAGAAGTCAAACACAATGCTAGCATTTATTTCAACAGGGCTTGTATACAAAAACAGGGATGTAATGCTGAGGCTCTATAAGCCACTGATCAGGCCGCATTTGGAGTATTGTGAGCAATGTTGGGCACCGTACCAGAGGAAGGATATGCTGGCTCTGGAGAAGGGCTCAGGGGAGGTTGATGCCAGGAATCAGTGGGTTAACGTATGATGTGCTTTTGATGCCACTGGGCCTGTAGTTACTAGAGTTTAGAAGAATGAGGGAGGGAGGGGGGGGGGGGCTTATTGAAACATACCGAATAGTGAAAGGCCTGGATGGAGTGGATGTGGAGAGGATGTTTCCACTAGTGGGAGAGTCTAGGACCAGAGGTCACAGCCTCAGAATTAAAGTATGTTCCTTTAGAAAGGAGATAAGGAATTTATTTAGTCCAAGGGTGGTGAATCTGTGGAATTATTTGCCACAGAAGGCTGTGGCGGTCAAGTCAATGGATATTTTTAAAGCAGAGATGGATTCTTGATTAGTACGGGTATCAGTGGTTATGGGGAGAAGGCAGAAGAATGGGGTTAGGAGGGAGAGATAGATCAGCCATAATTTAATGACGGAGTAGATTTGATGGGCCAAATGGCCTACTTCTTTCTGCTCCTACTGCTTATGATCCAGTACATTGGGGGCCAAGGGCAGGCAGAGTGATGTTGGCTTGTTGTCGGGCAATGCCAGTGGCATACTGATCAGAAGTTCGATCTTTCAGATGCAATATTAAACAGTTCTGTCAGCATGGTAGACCCTAAATATTTCATAGCACTTTGAAGATGTTTGGGGAAGTGTCTTGCCGTCCAAGTCAATATCCATCGGCCATATTTTATTCTCATTGCTAACTGTGGAGTATTGCACGTATAAAAATACACTCGTTCTTCCAATGTAATTGATTTTAAAAATTAAATGCTTTAGAACATAGCAAGACAGAATAAAATCACAGTAGGATTGTTGGAAATGGGTGCTTGGTGATCAGTGCAGATCTGAACGGCTTGAAGGGACTGTTTCTGCACCGAATTATTTTGTGACTCCAGAGGAACAGAAATCTGCTCTTTGTCAATTTGGGTAGTAAAATTCCTTTTCATGTAATACCTTGTTAGGATTTACCATTTTCGGTCCCAGGATCTAATGTGTAGGTGGATAAGGATGAAGGATTTTGCTCAGTGTGTTTTCATCGAGGAGTTGCAGTGAGCGATGTTATAATGTTATAAAATAGAAACGGTAGGGAATCAGCAAGTTTATAATCCAACAGAAACATATAAAGTCGTTAATTCCTTATTTATGTCCCTCACTTTAAAATAAAGGCGTGTAATGAGAAACAGATGCCCTGATCACCTCATCACTGCTTATCTACAATGCACTTGTTCCCGTCACTGCTCACTGATGGAAGATGAAATGTGGGAAGTACAAGGGTAGTTTTAGTTTCGAAAACCCCTGTTGAACCCAAAATTACTTTGTCTGAAACCGTGACTTTGCAGTTGTTGTCATTTCATTTCTTTGATGTGTGTATTTGAGATTCAGTAAAACATTACACGGCGGATAGGTGTGGCAAATATTTGTTAGTTCGCAGCTCCACCATTGAACTCAAAGGGAGTTGCATGGATATGCAATTTATCTTTGTTTAATGAACGCGGAGAGAAAGGTTGGTCCTAACATATAACCGGTGCTTCATTTCGCTTGAAGCTGCCCAACTCCCGATATTTATCTTCAGGTAACAATGGAAGGTAAAGTAGAAATCATATTAATTTCCTCTCCTCCAGTTTCTCTCTTCTCCCCCCCCCCCCCAGGTCCTCACTGGAGAACAGCTTCCATTTAGCTTTCGGACTACAAATTCATGTATTTGTTCAACATTGATGATTCAGCGAGTTACTCCAGCACTGTGTCTTTCAGAAAGATTAATGGTTGTGCCTGCATGTGTGGCAGGTACTAAGGAAACATATTTGGCTCTGAACCAGAATGTTGTGACAGATAACTAGCAACATCAAAGTTGTCAATTTTGCAGGCACGCACGGTGTGAATCTGCTCACTCTTCTCCCTCCAGGCAGTAGCTCATTTGACACCAATTAGTCAATGCAAATGTACACTCGTGTTTAACATACACCCCTTTGCTGTCATTTCATTTATTTGATGCGTGTATTTTTGTAAGCTCGCATCTCCACCAAGGAACTAAAAGGGAGTTGCATGGATGTGGACATTTTTGTTTAATGGCCGTGGAGAGGAAGGTTGGTCCTGACACAAGGCTGTCCCAACTACCCCGTCAACCTCCCTGTATTCACCAGGAGTTGACAATGGAAGGTAAAGTGGCAATAGTATTACTTTTCTCTCCCCCTCAGCTCCTCACTGGGGAACAGCTTCCAGAAGGTTGTGACAGATAACTAATTAACATCAATGTGAATGCACACTGATTTTTAACATACTCCCTTTGCCATCAGTGGAAAAATGGCACCTTATCATTGTTCCTTTCACAACCTGCACCTCAAAAGCAGTGGCAAATAAAATGGTAATGCATAAAAAGTTAAGATGCATTTATTAGAACATATGGATAATTAAATTTATTTGTAAGAAAATCAAAAATAGTTTTTTTTCACACAACTTATTTCCTCGATTTTTAGACAGCAACATTACAGTTATAGAAAATAGGGATTTTTTCAGTATACATAATGTACCAACAAAGTTCATGCAGATTCATTGATGCCGGAATAATTTAGTCAGCAAGTTCTATCCTTTTACTGAACAGGTATAATGCTGCTCAGTCCAGACGTAATTCCTGTTTACCTCTGGGAGAACCGGTTCTAAGGTAGAACGCAGGCACAATGAGATTAATGGATTCTTGAAGAACACAGATACAGCAGAGTCAGACACGACACACACACACATCCCACTCCCCATCCTGTTCCAGGGACAGCAAATTGTACAAAGCCAAACAAATATTCTCGATGCAAAGCTACAGTCCCTCAACCTGTGCCTTCAGCTGGAAACTAAAACAGAATAATGCCCTGAAGTGGACACACAGCTAATTCACTGCTTTTGAAAGTAGAACAGACATCACTGGCACAAACATCTGGCACAAGTGTTTGACACAACAGTTTTTAAACACAACAGACAGACAAGAAAAAGACACATTGAGCCCAAGATTACCCATGCAATGGAATGTCGACTGTTGAAATAAAAGACCGTGGGTGTAAATAAACCAAAGCAAATTGTTTAAGCCCCTATTGAGATGGGAGTTAGAAGCATTAGTTCATGCTGTTGAACCAACAGTCCTAATCACCCAGAGGTTGTTACACCAACCACCTCTTCCACCACATGGAGAGACCAATGTCAAGCCCACCAGATGCTCACTCACACAGGTGCAGCAAGGGTTATTGACCATTGTTGAGGAGCAAGAACGGGCTGATATTCTGCTTTCAGTCAGTTGTACTGTAAGCAAGACAGCATCAAGCCAGTTGTGGACCAGGGAATGAGCAGACTTCCCTGGCCAGAGACCAGAAAGAGGTAGAACCAGTTGGCCAGGGAGCACTTTTATCTCAAAAAGGTTTCTGGTGTAAACCTTGTTCTGGCTAAGGGTTATTACCAATCACTTTATTGCAGAAGTTCTCAAATCTATTACAGAGATCCAGAAGTTTTACATCAGATTGCCAGCATCTGTAAGGTGTCACCATTTGTCTCCCTGCTGTGTCTGACAGCTTCCTAAGCCTGTTCACTCGACACCTCAACCCCACCTGTTCACTCCACACCTCAACGCCACCTGTTCACTCCACACCTCAACCCCACCTGTTCACTCCACACCTCAACGCCACCTGTTTACTCGACACCTCAACCCCACCTGTTCATTTGACGCCACAACGCTACCTCTCTACACCTTTACAGCACAAAAACTATTTCACAAGGTGCACCCAGCGCAAATAGATGCTTGTAAAGAAAGAGACAAAGTGCTGGAATAACTCTTCAGTCTGAAGGGCCCCGACTCGAAATGTCACCTATCCTTGTTCTCCCGAGATATTGCCTGACCGGCTGAGTTACTCCAGTACTTTGTGTCTTTTTTTGTAAGCCATCACCTACAGTTCCTCATTTCTATGGCAATGTTTGCAAAGAGTTGTTTCAATGATATTCCATTCACAGAGTGATCCACTTCTAACCGAGGATGTTGAACATTTAAATATTTTTCCCTCAGTCTCAATCATTTGAATATTTCTTGCCTTGATATTTAAGACGTTCTTTATGACCTCTGATCCAACAAAATAAACATATATTTTAATCTTAAAAGGCACTTCTCTTGTGTTTTCTTAAAATATTTGCAGGTTTTTAAACAAACAGATTGGAACACCTTGGTGACTCAACACTAACTGGGTTGTTCTGTACAGGAACTGGTTCTGGGATCAACAGGCCTTGTGTCTCTTTCTGATTCCACAAACAACAAAGTTCTACCGGCCCCACCTGATGTGTGACAGAGCTCCTGCCCACAGGTTGAAGGCAGGGGGTTGGGAAGCCAACACTGTTCCCTCCTCTTGCTCCCACTCCAGGAGGGGCATCGCATACAAAGGGCAACAGGTAGACACTTTGTTCTGTACAGGGAGGTCACGATGGAAGAGAAACCACAAAGGGTGTTTGGTCGGTATTTTCTAAAGGCGTTTCCCATGCTGCTGGGATGAGGATTTGGAAGAGCTGAGATGGCGCCCCTGTTGCCAGAGCTTGGAGGACCCGATATATATTACACACAGTGCTGACTAACGGTGTTTCTGTATGGCACACCTCATTGGCACACAAAACGCAGAGCCACTTTAGGGGGTCAGACATAACATAGAGCAGTGTGGGAACTTCTTCCACTGCCTCCCAAGGACATGCCCAGCTGCTCAGAACATTCATACACTATAGATGGAAGATGCATAGTTAATCTTTACTGATGCCCACTCCAGGAACTTGTATCTGCAGGGTGTAACTCAAGTGTAAATGCAGTCAGACACTGGGTTTGATAGGTAGCTGCTCTCCCACAGCAGGGAGTATGAAGGAAGCTGACGCTGATTAGTACACTTGGACCATCCAAAGTGGCAATGAAAGCATCTTGTGCAGGTCAGCACCTTCATAATGAAGCACCCACATTATGACAAATCACACAAGCTCCCAGGAACCCAAGAAAGAAATGCTTAATCTATCCCATATCAACTAACTCCACTGTGTTACATTGATCATTTGACAGGTAATATGCTACTGATTTCTGATGATTAGATGCCAGAGGTAAAAGCAGATTTTGGTATGAACAATTTAAAGCACTAAAGCTATTTGATCTGACTTAAGATACCACAAATTATTGGTGTTTTCCCCTCGTGTATTACCAACCCATTTATTTTGCACATGGTGTCAAATAAAACTTATCGTATCCATGACGGCAATGAGCAGCCACGTGTTAATGGGGGGAAACTGAGAAGAGGTGAATTCAGACTGAGGTAATTCCTTTACGAGGCAGGGAGAGACAGCAGGAACCTCCCTCCCACAAAGCTTCAGCTTCAGGGGGTGTCTGGGGGCCGTCTTGGTTCAGATTTGTCAGAAGGAAGAGAGGCTTTGTTGGGCTAATTAACACAGTCCATTAAGGCCAAAGTCCCTTTCAAAATGTCACCAAGGCCCTGGGAGCTTCACCCGCAGCTTCAGTTCCCGTATTAGACGGAGAACATGACTTTACTTTCAGAATCACGTACCAGGAATAAAGCAACAGGTCAAGATCAGCAAATAATAACATTGGAAACAATGCATTTGGTTAGGCTTGGCGAACATCAACCATTGCTTCTCATTCCAGCCCTGCTCACATCCCCAAGCCGTCACAAGTGGCTGGTGGTAGAACGACAGGCTGAGGATCTGCTTGGAAGTGAAAGAGGCAGCACTGTCCATCCACACTGGACATTGTGGTCAGTGGTGTATCTGGTACATCCCATCCCCATCTCCCACCCTTCCCCTTACCCAACCTACTCTTGAAAACAAAAGGCAGTCTGTCACCTTGGCTTTTGCCAAAGTTAGAAGCCAGATCCTCAGACCTCCTGAACCCTGCAAGCGGCTCAGGCAGAGAAGGCTGGCTCTACTTGAAGGCTGACTGCAGATCCTTGAAGGCAGCTCTCTTCTGTTTCTTTTCCTCCGCCTGTTTCTTCTTTTCCTCCTGCTCCTCCTTGATTTCCTGCTCGAATCGGTTGGAGTCATTGATTGCCTGAAGCTGCAGACGTAACACATTGTTATCGAGTTCAAAGCTGACGTCAACTCACGATGAACAAAGACAATAGACAATAGGTGCAAGAGTAGGCCATTCGCCCCTTTTCGAGCCAGCACCGCCATGCAATGTGATCATGGCTGATCATCCCCAAAGACCACTGTTTGTAAAATCGGATGGGTCTCAAACTAATTGGAGAGAAATAAACTGCACATTGACAGAGTTTAAATTATCCAAGATACAGCAAGGAAACAGGCCTTTCAGCATACCGACCATCGATGACCCATTCACACAAGTTCTATGTTATCCCACTTCTCATCCCTCCGCACTAGTGTCAATTTACAGTGCCAATTAATCTACAAACTTGAAGACAGACACAAAATGCTGCAGTAACTCAGCGGGACAGGCAGCATCTCTGCATTGAAGGAATGGGTGACGTTTTGGGTCGAGACCCTTCTTTAAACTGAGAGTCAGAGAAGAGGGAAACAAGATATCTGGAAGAGTCAGGTGTGAAAACTAGAGATCAAAGGGGACAAAGTTCGGTTCCTTCAAACACATTTAATCTACAAACCTGCATGCCTTTGGTATGCAGAAGGGAAAGTAAACCCACGCGGTGACAGGGAGAACTTGCAAACTCCAAACAGACAGCACCCAAAGTCACAATCAAAACCGGGTCTCTGGCACTGTGAGGCAGCAGCCCTACCAGCTGCGCTACCCTTTAATTTAATTTACACAGATAGCAATGAAACAGGCTGTTTGCTTCATACACAACTCCTCATTAACCTCAGTGACTGGGATTACAAATTTACATCGAAAGAAGATTTCTTTATTCCAGCCTCCAGAAAAATTGCAACATGTTCTGTGAGAAAAGTTAGATTCTGGGCTAACTCAGGCACTAGACTGGCAGAAAAGTGCTACTGAGGCCTGGACAGATGCAAACAGCCTGGATAGAATGGATCCAATGAGCACAATGGTCTTTCGTTATCCCAGACTTTCAGGCGCTGCGATCTATGCAGACTAGAACAGCACAAAGAAGCTGTGTTTTCTCCTGGTGCTCTAGTTTCCTGCCACACGTCCAAAGACATGCGGGTTTGTAGGTTAATTGGCTTTGATAAAGATTGTAAATTGTCCCTTGTGTGTTGGATAGTGCTAGTGTACGGGGTAATCACTGATCTGCACGGACACGGTGGGCTGAAGGGCCTGTTTCCACGCTGTATCCCTCAATAGGGAATTCAGGAGAAGCCTGCTAACGGTGCAGAGTGGTTAGAATGTGGAGCATGTTGCCATGTAAAGCGTTTGAGACACAAAGTATTGATATTTTTTAAAGAGGTTGGTGAAACAGGAAGGATTAGAAGAGGATGTTGAAGGGATGAAAATACAAGCCCCAACACTTACACATGACAGTCAATAATCAAAACAGTAACTCAAGTTTCAAGTGACACTTACCTTGGCTTCAAAGAAGGTTTTGGCACCTTTCACTCCCTCTGTTGAGACATCGATTTCAGACAACTGGGCGAGAACATGCAATCCACTGTCTTCAGACAACTCTCCGGCTGCTGCCTTACGGAAAATTAGCAGGAACTGAACGGAAAGAGAGGAGAAGTGGTATGAAGGAGAAGTCTGCTCGTCGATAGGAATGGACACAAAGCAAGACCAGGAGACTGGGGCCAATGGTTTAACGTATACTTCTGGAGATCTCAGACAGGGGAAAGCAGCAGCAGCTAACTGGCCATCACTATCAGCTTCACTCACTCGTTTAGCAACACCTGCAAGCTAGGACCGTGATGAGAACATCTCCTGAACTAATACCAGATGAGTCGCTGCCCTCAATTTAGTGATTCAACGTCAAACTTGTTAAGTGATGTTAAAGTAACTTAACATCAAAGTTATTAAATTTATACATATACACATACACACACGCACATTATGTATTGAAATTCATGAATCACATAACTTTATGTATGTAATACATATTTAAATACAAATTCATTATTAATTAATTATTGTTTTTATACAAAATTGACCAATTGATCCATTTTCAAAAAAATATCGACAACCATATAAGTTCCAGAATAAAAGGACACAAAGTGCTGAAGTAACTCGGCAGGTCAGGCAGCATCTCTGGAGAACATGGATAGGCAATGCTTCGGGTTGGGATCCTTCTTCAGACAGAAGTGGGCAAGAACATGCCAACAAACCACTCATAGGATTGATTACTCAGTAACTGTGGAATCATTGGGATGCAGCACTCCGAGCGACCAGCAGAGGGGGATAGCAGCACAGTCTAGACCTTTTCATCGGACACTAAGCTATTTCCCCCATTATTCCCCCACCTGCTCCAGTCCCCATTAGGTTCCTGTGCTAGTACTTCAGCCCTTTCTTGCCTCATTCCTCAGACACAGGGCTGGAATGTGCATTTGTTTTCCCTAATCTGCAGAATCGGCAGACACAGACCTCACCTAAGAGCCCAGGTGGGGCAAGTCCCTGAGAGGTTCAACAAAGTCAGTGAGGCCACGCTGCCAACGACCCACGTATGGGGAAATGCCGATAGGGTCTGGGGAGGCGGAGGTCACTATAGAACACAGATCTGTATACGCCTCGTTGTCACCTTCCCCTAGTTAACAATGATCTATTGTACATTTTCCTTGAACTTCATCCCCTTCAGTGTCATAACCATTCCCTCCATAAATGCCGCCCGACTAAATTTCTCCAGCAGATTGGGCTTTGTATATCAATCAATGTAAGAATTAAAGCAATAACCTTCCAAACGTTGTACCAACTATTTCTGTAACCAACACCGAGACACTACAACATCTAGCCCAGTGACCAGGTTTAGGCTTATTATTGTCACATGTACCGAGATACGGTGAAAAGCTTTACATGCTATCCAATCAAATGCAATAATGCTGCACATACAGGGTTTGACTAAAGTGGATGTGGGAACCAGGAGGAGGAGGGGGTCAGTGACACTGGTCACTGGAGGTGGTCTAACCTTCTGCTGCGGGTGGCCCGTACCCATGCCGAAGGTGCGGAGAAAAGGACGTCTCACTGGCGATTCGAATGAGGTGACGACTGCAACGGGCCTTTATGGCCAGCTGCAGCATGGACTGTGTAAAAATGGTGCCAAAATGTGGGCACTATTGCATATGTTTCCACGCACGGTGTAGTTAATCGAGGTTAATATGGCAATAATCTCTCATCTATATGCAAAACCTGAATTTCACTGCACCTTGGTAGGCATGACAATAAAAGAACATTGAACCAATTATTCCGTGGGATACCACAAGTCTCCTGTGTGTAACCCAGTCATTTGCCTTTGACACACACTTGGTGCAGGTCAGCCCTCCAGACCCCAGCCAGCAGAGCACGGTACCTCTCGGAAGCTGAGCTTTCCGTCAAAGTCCTCATCGACCTCCTTGATCATGTTCTTCAGCCCCAGGTGGGTCTGAGGAGCTTCCAGCTTCTCCATCATCAGCTTCAACTCCATCAGGTCGATGAAACCGTCCTTCCCAGCATCATATCTGTGGTGGTCAGAGACAAACCAGATCACATACAGTCGACAGTTTGTCATGAGGTGTGGGGCTAGAGGCGTCAGCACAGGTTTATGAGGGTGGGGCCATGGGACCAGAGGGCGAAGAGCAGTAAGTACCATGTGGGGGAATTGGTGAACAGAGGAGGGGGAGGGGGAATGGTCTTGCAACAACAGCAGAGGCACGAGTAAGTTTCCTTGGTTTAAGTGATAGAACACAGATTTAGAACATAGAACACTGCCAGTCCCAGAGGTAATCCAGACAGACTCCCTCCATAAACCCTGAGCACACAAAACCGACAGCCCTCTAATTTTGTTTTGAAAAGGTTGGCACCGCATTTTGCAGAGAATGTTCGGGTAAAAATGTGCGCACACGCCGAGCCCTTGGATATAGTATCAGGCATTACGATTTATAACCAATAATTCCTGGAGGTGTAAAGAACAAAGCAATACTCATACTCGCACGTTGAACCTTTCCCCATTGCTCCTCTGGGACTCACACCCCACCTCTTCCGTCAACACACGCTTCACTCCACATTCCTCCGTGACTCTGGACACATCACAGCTAATTCCAAAAAATAAGTAACCATTGCACAAGACGCAGCTCTTAAAGAGTTGTGATTGTGAACTGTGATTGTACATGGTGCAGTTCTGAGCAACTGTGTTCGCAACAGGCAGCTATGTGTTTCAAACCACCATGGGGTAGGGGATTTGATGAGGCAGAGAAAGGGCGAGGCAGTCAGAGCACATTCTGACAGTTTAGACTTTTACAGAAACCAGGGGAAAGAGAAGCTGCAAGACCCAGACCCCTGTCTCGGGAAGGCGGGGTGAGAGGGACCTCTGTCTTTGAAGAGGTCCCTCTCGTCTCATCCCTCACTGGGGAAAGGATCAGTCAGCGTCTACCCTATCTAAGCCTCATCATTGTACATACTCTGATCAAGTCTCCCCTCAGCCACCACACAAACTAACCAGTGACATTGCCAGATCGATCTACGTTGCACGGCAGAGGAACAGTTGAACACGTGAGTTACGCCAAGTTCCCCTTTTCTTTTTGTGTCAAATTTCTCCAATTTTTCCAACATCAAAATTAAATAGAATTAACTCAGTCTGAAGAAGGTTCCTGACCCAAAATGGCACCTGTCAATTAGCCTGCACAGATGCTGCATGGCCCAGTGAGTTGCTCCATTCCACTAGAATGTTAACTCTTCCCTGCCTCTCCCAGGCCTGTCCCAGTGGGCCCTGTGTCTCCATGGCAACAGCCACCACACCTACCATTCCTGGGAACCCTGACCCAGGTCCAATAGGAGTGGGTCACAACTGCCCCCTCTCCACCTTGTGTGGGCAAGGGATCAGTCTTCCAGGCCATGAGCTCTGTTCACTCAAAGCTTCAAAAAAACTCTCTCTTGTTGGTGATAGGTTGGTCCAGTTGTTTGATAACAGCTGGGAAGAAACTGTCCCTGAATCAGGTGGTGTGCGTTGTCATACTTTCATACCTCTTGCCTGATGGGAGAAGGGAGAACCATACTCCTAAGAATGGCGGTGAAGTGTTTTCAAGAAAATCTGAAGGGAATCGTTAATTGACTTCAAGCAGATGGTTTTGCAAAATATTTCTACGTCCTGTTTAGACACGTCAAGGTTTATGGAGAAGAGAATTCTCACATGCCAGAAATTCTAAATCTCACACCATGGTGCAGGGGCTTGAAGGAATCTGCACTAAGGTACAGAATGTTCATGAGTTCTGGGAGCAGAGTCAGGCCATTCAGCCCATCAAGTCTACACCACCATTCAATCATGGTTGATCTACCTTTCTCTCGCATCCCCATTCTCCTGCCCCATGTTAGCTGACAGAGGACGAGACTGGAGATGACTACACGTTGCCAGCAAGAACTGCTCATTGCCCTGGTGAATCTGGGCTCAGTTTGGTGCTTGAAGTCAAGCTTGTGCCTTTATCTGTCATGGCTTTAGAGGGATACGAGGCAAGTGTAGAAACAAGGAACTGCAGATGCTGGTTTACAAAAGAATAAACTGGGAGCTGGAGTAACTCAGCAGGTGAGACGCGTGGCCAGGAACCAGTGCAGCCCTTTGGATTACTGAGGCAGGTTTAGGAGAATTGTGCTTAGTCAAAGTCCTCCACTGGGTGCCTCATTCACTGATTAAAGGGGAAAGTTGTTTGGTTTATGACGTTGATTGTAATGAAGTTGTTACGCAAGTAGGACAGGAAAGTGTGCAGGAAAGCAGCCTACACACTTTGTTTTGCTCCCAGCCTTCCAATCTTAAATCTACACAAATAAAAATGTGAATGAGTATATCTGTGACTCAGTGTTCCTACGTCATTGGTGTTGAAGACTTCAATAAGTATTAAGATTGTTACTATCTGAATAATTCAGGAATTTAATGTGATAACAGGTATTTCTCTTTTCAACATGTTTACGAAGGAACTGCAGATGCTGGATAAATCGAAGGTAGACAAAAATGCTGGAGAAACTCAGCGGGTGAGGCAACATCCATCGATCTCGACCCAAAACGTCACCTATTCCTTCGCTCCTTGGATGCTGCCTCACCCGCTGAGTTTCTCCAGTATTTTTGTCTACCTTTTATCTTTTCAACATACACTCTATTTCCTGTCCATTAAATAAGTTCTCCATATTTTTTATCCCAAGGTATTAGTACTGAAACTACTGTACTCTGCGGCGTTCCGCCCACTACCTGCTGCAGGTCAGTATACAGTACACCTCTCATCACCATCTCTACTATTTCAAAGATTTCAAGTCTGTCAAACATGATTTCGTTTCTGTAACCCAGATTTTTACTAATTCCCATGAAGCCTGCCCTGGATAGTTGTCCCAGTTTCCCCCGGCATCAACATCAGGTGATAGGGCTGTGGTGCTGGTGATGTACACATTCCTTGTAAACCAAACTACTGAATGTGCTCTGCCCCAGTCTCACACTGCTAACAACAGAAGACTGGAAAAGCACAGCTACAATTTCCTTATCTTCCTTGTGGTCCATTGGGACCCATTGACTTTTCTACTTTGAAGACTGATTGAAAGTTACAGCGCATTAACAGACCCTTCAGCCCTCCCATCAATCACCCATTCACACTAGTTCCATTCTATCCCACTGCCTGTCCACAATCTACACCTTGGGGACAGTTTACAGAGGCCAATTTACCTACAAATTGGCATGTCTTTGGGACGTGGGAAGAAACCGATGCACAAAGAAACTTAAGCGGTCACGGGGAGAATGTGCAAACTCCACACAGACAGCACCCGAGGTTAGGATCCAACCTGGAGCACTGGTGTTGTGAGACAGCACATCTACCGCTGCGCCACTTTATCAGCCTGTAAGAGTTCCAAATGTTTCCAAATATATAATGAGAAGATGTTCTCTTCAAAACGATGCTTCATCACCAGTGCATTGTACTGCATTCTTTATTACACTTCATCCGAACGTCTACTTGTGATAATTGGCTTTTGGACCCCAACCAGCCACACCCTTCCTTCAATTTTCATTGTATAATTTAATTGCTTACCAAAGGCATTTCAGTTCCTTTTTATGTAAATCACCAATCTACTCTGACCCGATTCCCTTTTTCCAAGTATCTCTGTGCTTCCTCCCTTCAACTTTGTTCCCAACCTTACATTTCTCAAAAGTCTCATTTTTTCATTCACATTTTAAACTCTACAATCTGTGATCATTTAGAGTTGTGGTTTTCTCTTCCGAGTTCCTCTGAAAGTGTAAAAGATTGCATCTTTTTGTAATGTGTCTGCAAATGTACATCTCTATCTCCTTTACAACATATGCAGTAGTCCACAGTAACCCCCAACTTATTATATCATCTCTCTTAACAGGTCTTAAAGTCAAATAGATACCGAATTGATAAATGATAGAGACTGGTAAAACTGACTTCAAATCCCCCAAGGGAATTGGATTACACATTACACCCAGAATTAACAACGATATTGGGCAATGGTACAACAACTCTTGAAATGTCATGAAAATCCTTCCACCCCACACTGACCCACACAACATAAAGTGCCACATAAACTCAGCGGGACAGGCAGCAGTCATGGAGGGAATGGACAGGCGATACTTCGAGTCAGGATCCATAGAAGGATCCCGATCCAAAACGACACCTGTCCACTCCCTCTGTAGATGCTGCCTATCCTGTTGCGTTCCTCCAGCACTTTGTGTTTTGCTTGAGATTCCATCATCTGCAGTTCTATATCTCTGAGATAAATCAACATCATTCAATGAAACATTCACAGATATTTATAAAATATCTATTTGCTGTTCTCTACCAATCTGCTGTTCTCTACCTTGGATGGCAGGTCTATTCCTGGGACGGCAGGACTTCCATATGAAGAAAGACTGGATAGACTCGGCTTGTACTCGCTGGAATTTAGGAGATTGAGGGGGGATCTTATAGAGACTTCCAAAATTCTTAAGGGGTTGGACAGGCTAGATGCAGGAAGATTGTTCCCGATGTTGGGGAACTCCAGAACAAGGGGTCACAGTTTAAGGATAAGGGGGAAGTCTTTTAGGAACGAGATGAGAAGATAATTTTTCACAGAGAGTGGTGAGTCTGTGGAATTATCTGCCACAGAAGGTAGCTGAGGCCAGTTCATTGGCTATATTTAAGAGGGAGTTAGATGTGGCCCTTGTGGCTAAAGGGATCAGGGGGTATAGAGAGAAGGCAGGTACAGGATACTGAGTTGGATGATCAGCCATGATCATATTGAACGGCGGTGCAGGTTCGAAGGGCCAAATGGCCTACTCCTTCACCTATTTTCTATGATTTGTCAGAATGCATCTCAACCTGAACCCTCTCTTATGGTGTGGGGAGGGACAGTATTAATACTCCACCCAGTGTTGCACAGTGTATACTGAAGGTGTGATGTCTTCTGCAGTAAAATATTTCTTTCTATGGCGTTAGAATGGGGAACTGCAGAACCACCAGGGGACATAGCGACACCCCCGTCAAAGAAACTGGCGCACAACAAGAATTTAAAGCAGTGCACTGCTCGTGGAAAGTTGATACCTTGCAAACCTTTAAAAATAGACAAATTAGAAGTGATTTGAACTTGAAGTCTGCACAGAACAGTCACTAATGAGACACGCAGTACCAGGCTCGAGATTCAGCATCACGCGTGTGTTGCCCAATCCAAGTCCAAAGTCACCTCGGCCAAAAGCGACCAGTGGCAGATTAAATTTGTCTAAAGTTTTGCTGTTGCAGTGATTTTACACATGGTGCAGAGTGGCTTTTGTGTGCAGTAGCTGCAAATCACCGTGCAGATGGAGCTAATCACTGTGTCAGTGAGGGAGCTAAGATAGAGGTATTAAACATCCCCAATCATGCCAGACCTCAGCCACAAAGGTTGAGCTGCTCAGAACTCTGGTTCAGGTAACGTCCTCGACATCCGTCGAGCCTTGGATGGTCGAGAACCGGCAGCACAGCAGCAGAGTTGCTGCCTCACAGTGCCAGAACCTCTGGTTCGATCCTGACTACGGGAGCTGTCTGTAAGGAGTTTGTACGTTCACCCCGTGACTGCGAGTTTTCTCCGGTAGCTCTGGTCTCCTCCCACACTCCAATGACGTACAGGTTTGTATGTTAATTGGCTTTGGTAAAATTGTAAATTCCCCCTAGTGTGAAGCATAGTGCTACCGTACAGGGTTATCACTGGTTGGCGGGAATTGGTGGGCCGAATGGCCAATTTCCATGCTGTATCTCTAAAATAAAGTCTTAAAGAGAAGTCTGCTCACTGTCAGGCTTTCCCAGTCTTTGAAATTGTTAGGTGCTCGGAGAGTGGAAGTCTCCTAAAATAATCTTCACTATAGAAAACAGAAGCTCCAGAAGTGATCAAATAGAGATCGTTAGAACCATGAACCAGTCTGTGAGAGTGAATGTGGACGTGACTTGAATCACGGGTGTGGTCAGAACAAGGATCAGTCACCAAAAACTTCAACAGGAAGTTCAGGAGGAACTTCTGCAATGAGTGTTTGCAGAATGTGGAACTCACGATTTCTAATGTAGTTAATGCAAAAAGTACGAACACCAAGAGGAAATTAAACAAATATGAGAGAGAATCAAATGGAAGGAGACTGAGAGAACAAAATGAGAGTGGCTTATGTGGAGCTACACGGAGACACACATTCGCTGAGCCAATGGTCGGGTGTTAAGATGTAAATCTCTACTTAGAGAACTGAATTAGGGAATTCAAATACTTCTGACTGTGCAGAATCCCACTGAGGTAAACTGATCCAAAGTGATTGTGTTCCTCCTTAACCAAGGGCTAACGGAAAAACATGTAGAGATGTTTACCGCTGAAGAATGTAACTGCAAGACTTAAACTTATGAGGCCACATCAAAATTCTGTGCGTGGCTTTGGACGTCACTGAGTAGCAAGGATACAATGGTTCTGGAGAGATTGCCGATGAGGTTCGCCGAGGTGTGGCTAGGAATGGAACCTCAGTTGAGATGAGCCGAGTTGGGTTGGTTTGTTTTCCTTGTAGCAGAGAAGACAGAGTGAGGACCCAATGGACATGTACAAAATTATGAGGGGCATAGACAACGGGTCTATGCCCCTCATGGCACAGGTATCTATAACTAGGGAGCATATGTTCCCTTAAAGGAATAAGAGGTTTAGAGGGAACACAAGGAAGAATATTTTCACCTGGGTGGTTGCAGTTTGTAATGTCCTGCCTCTCACAAGATGGACAGCCAGATGGCCACTTGAAGACCAAGGCACAGATCACTGACAATAGATTGTACATGATGTTTAAGAAGGGACTGCAGATGCTGGAAAATCGAAGGTCCGAAGAAGGGTTTCAGCCCGAAACATTGCCTATTTCCTTTGCTCCGTAGATACTGCTGCACCCGCTGAGTTTCTCCAGCACTTTTGTCTACCAATATACACTGTGCATGATGGTTCGCACTCAGACTGGGCCGAAAGGCCCGTTTCTGCACTGCATGATTCAGAGATAGTCAATTTTTTACAATTACTGGAAGGGCATCAACCCGAGACAGTCACAATCTCTCTCCCTACAGACACTGGCTGACCTGCCCAGTCTTTCTTGGAGTTTCCTTTTTTTGTTCAAGAGTCAAGAGTGTTTTATTGTCATATGTCCCAGACGGGACAATTAAATTCTTACTTACTGCAGCACAACAGAATGTGAATATGTAAACATTGTATATAACGGGGGGAAAAAGAAAAAGTTCAATAAATAACACAAATATAGTGTTTTGCCGTTCAGAGCTCATAGCTTATTCGTTCTTCACTCATTGGTTTAATATTCACTTGGTTGTGCAAGCATTTGAAGCTTCATCAGATAAGCTGTTGATGGGCAGGCCTCCACATGTACACCAACATGTACACAGGCCGCCACTTGTACCCCAACGATTGCTTTCACTCACGCTGTTTAATAATTAGTTTTTTACAACCACAGGCTAGCTTGGAGCTTCTAGAGCCACAGAGCTATTTACACATCACAACCACCAGTTCAAATAATTTGCCACAGTTGACAGGCAGCTTCTTTATGAGTCTAATTGTAAGCCATGAACTGTGCCCTGACAATCCTTCTGTGTCCATTAAATCCAGAGACATCAGACCACCCACAACCTCATCAATGCATTTATGTACTATGTTTACATATTCTGCTGTGTTGCAGCAAGTAAGAATTTGATTGTCCTATCTGGGACACATGACAATAAAACACTCTGGACTCTTAAAGCATAGGTTTACAGCGAGGATGGAGGGACATTTGATAGGAACACTTTAGGCATCCACAAATGATGGTGGATGTATGGAATGAGCTGCCAGAGCAGGTAGTTAAGGCACTATCACAATGCTTCAAAAGCTTTATGACAAATACATTGATGGGAAAGGTTTAGAGGTATATGTAGATCTAGTGTAGAAGGGACATGTTTCAGTCTCAAGTCTGAAGAGGAGCTTGACCCGAAACGTCACCCATTTCTTCTCTCCAGAGATGCTGCCTGTCCCGTTGAGTTATTCCAGCATTGTGTGTCTACCTTTGACATAGTGAAGACAATTGCTGTAGAAAATCTCAGATTGTGTCAATTTATAATTTGGTTAAATTCTGGTCCGTAGTTTTGGGACCATGCTCCTATTTTCCAGCGCTGAAAATTAGTTTTAAATATCCAACTATTGTCTACATTTTATTATGAACAGAGCTGTCAGAATCCACAGCAGGAAAGAGCTGAACTATTATACACGAAGTATTTTCTCTAGTACAAGGCATCTGTCAAAAGGAATCGTTCTTTGAAAGAATTAAACTGGGAGGACCTGTTGAGGAGCAGATCCCGGCTAAATCACCCGAAATAACGGCAGCTTGTTATCGCACACGATCCCAAAACCTGGTGGATCGACTCCGGAACTGATCTGGAGATTTTGAGTAGTTAATGTAATTTACTAACACGCGGTGGAACTCAAATAGACTTTCAGTCCGAACGTTTAATAGCAATGCGAGGGGGGGGGGGGGCAAGTAGTTTATGGCAGGAGTTAATGTGGTGAGATTCAGCGACCCTACAGAGTACCGAACCGACCCCAGCAGAACGCCAAGGGTGCGTCCCACGGAAGGCGCTGACAGGTGAACGAACACACGGAGCTCCAGTCAGCCGCCATTCAGGGACACTCGGAACGGGGGGGGGGGGGTGAGGGAGGGTGGGAGAGAGTGTGGGGGGGGGGGGGAGGGAGAGAGTGAGGGGAGAGGGAGAGAGTGGGGGGGGGGAGAGGGAGAGAGTGAGGGGGGGAGGGAGAGAGTGAGGGGGGGAGGGAGAGAGTGAGGGGGGAGGGAGAGAGTGAGGGGGGGAGGGAGAGAGTGATGGGGGGAGGGGGAGAGAGTGAGGGGGGGAGGGGAGAGAGTGAGGGGGGGAGGGGGAGAGAGTGAGGGGGGGAGGGGGAGAGAGTGAGGGGGGAGGGGGAGAGAGTGAGGGGGGAGGGGGAGAGAGTGAGGGGGGGAGGGAGAGAGTGAGGGGGGGAGGGAGAGAGTGAGGGGGGGAGGGAGAGAGTGAGGGGGGGAGGGAGAGAGTGAGGGGGGGAGGGAGAGAGTGAGGGGGGGAGGGAGAGAGTGAGGGGGGGAGGGAGAGAGTGAGGGGGGGAGGGAGAGAGTGAGGGGGGGAGGGGGAGAGAGTGAGGGGGGAGGGGGAGAGAGTGAGGGGGGGAGGGGAGAGAGTGAGGGGGGGAGGGGGAGAGAGTGAGGGGGGAGGGGGAGAGAGTGAGGGGGGGAGGGGGAGAGAGTGAGGGGGGGAGGGGGAGAGAGTGAGGGGGGAGGGGGAGAGGGAGAGAGTGAGGGGGGAGAGGGAGAGAGTGAGGGGGAGAGGGAGAGAGTGAGGGGGGGAGAGGGAGAGAGTGAGGGGGAGAGGGAGAGAGTGAGGGGGAGAGGGAGGGGGAGAGAGTGAGGGGGAGAGGGAGAGGGAGAGAGTGAGAGGGAGAGAGTGAGGGGGGGAGAGGGAGAGAGTGAGGGGGGGAGGGGGAGAGAGTGAGGGGGGAGAGGGAGAGAGTGAGGGGGGAGAGGGAGAGAGTGAGGGGGGAGAGGGAGGGGGAGAGAGGGAGGGGGAGAGAGTGAGGGGGGGGAGGGAGAGAGTGAGGGGGGAGAGGGAGGGGGGAGGGAGAGAGTGAGGGGGGAGGGAGAGAGAGTGAGGGGGGAGGGGGAGAGGGAGAGAGTGAGGAGGGAGAGAGTGAGGGGGGAGAGGGAGAGAGTGAGGGGGGAGAGGGAGAGAGTGAGGGGGGAGGGGGAGAGTGAGGGGGGAGAGGGAGGGGGGGAGGGAGAGAGTGAGGGGGGAGGGAGAGAGTGAGGGGGAGAGAGTGAGGGGGAGAGAGTGAGAGGGAGAGAGTGAGGGGGGGAGAGGGAGAGAGTGAGGGGGGAGAGGGAGAGAGTGAGGGGGGAGGGAGAGAGTGAGAGGGAGAGAGTGAGAGGGAGAGAGTGAGAGGGAGAGAGTGAGGGGGGAGAGGGAGAGAGTGAGGGGGGAGAGGGATGAGAGTGAGGGGGGAGAGGGAGAGAGTGAGGGGGGAGAGGGAGAGGGAGGGGGAGGGAGAGGGAGGGGGAGGGAGAGGGAGTGAGGGGGGGAGAGGGAGAGAGTGAGGGAGAGAGTGAGGGGGGAGAGAGTGAGGGGGAGGGAGAGAGTGAAGGGGGGAGGGAGAGAGTGAGGGGGGAGGGAGAGAGTGAGGGGGGGAGAGGGAGAGAGTGAGGGGGGAGGGAGAGAGTGAGGGGGTGGAGGGAGAGTGAGGGGGGGGTGATGTAGGGAGGAGGGAGGGATGAGTGATGAGGGATGAGTGATGGGCAGAGGAGTGAGTGAGGGTGAGGAAGACCGTCGCCGCCCGCTCATTCACTCACTCACTCACCGCCGGAACATGGTCTCCATGTCTCGGATCTGTTTGCGGGAGAACTCCTTGAACTCGGTGTTGGGGTTGAAGACGCGGAGGCTTCGCTGCTGCGGTTCGGCCGAGCCGTCGTTCAGCTCCCCGCGCCGGGCCAGCTTGGCCGACAGCTCCGTGTCCGCGGCGGCCGTGGGGGGCTTCTCCTCCAGTTCGGGCTCGGGTGCCGACCCCGCCTCACCCTCGCCGTCTTCGTGGCCGGCCGGCCCGTCGCCGATGTCCAGGCGCCGCTGCAGCTTGGAAGCCAGTTCGTCAGTGGCCATGTTGACAGCGGCTCCGCTCCCTCTCGGTCCGACCGCGCGCCTCGCTCGC
This sequence comes from Raja brachyura, assembly GCA_963514005.1. Next base: position 32,249,244 of record OY740811.1, read on the forward strand.
CCGCGCCGGACTGCAGCCTCTCCCGCCCGCCCCCCACCCAATCAGCAGCGACCCCGCGCTCCACCAATCAGTAACGAGCCCGAGCCCCGCCAATCAGCGCCGTCTCTCACCGCGCCCTCCACCCAATCAACAACAACTCCGCCCCCACCCAATCAGCAGCGACCCCGCGCTCCACCAATCAGTAACGAGCCCGAGCCCCGCCAATTGACGCAGTCTCTAACCGCGCCCTCCACCCAATCAGCAGCGTCCCCGCGCTCCACCAATCAGCACCCCCTCCCGCCGCGCCCTCCACCCAATCAGCAGCGACCCCGCGCTCCACCAATCAGTAGCGACCTCGCGCACCGCCAATCAGCGCCGTCTCTCACCGCGCCCTCCACCCAATCAGCAGCGATCCCCCGCCTCTGCCAATCAGCTCCCACCGTCCACAGCGCCCCGCCCCCTCCACGCCCGCGCCAATCGGCAGCGACCTCGCGCTCCGCCAATCAGCATGAGCATTGTCTGCAGAGTTGAACCACAGGATACATGGCTGAGCCTTTAATATATTGGGCTACAGATTAGACATTAATGCAAAGGTTAGACATATTCCACAATGTTCTGCTCGCCTTGCTATAAGGACGGATGCCATTAAAATGGAAAAGGTGTAAAAATGATTTACATATAATGAGATAGATTCAAGATTCAAGAGAGTTTATTGTCATGTGTCCCAGATAGGACAATGAAATTCTTCCTTTGCTTCAAGCACAACAGAATATAGTCGGCATGAATACAGAACAGATCAGTGTGTCCATATACCATTGTATAAATATGTACACACATGAATAAATAAAACAGATAAAGTGCAAATAAACAGATAATGGGCTATTAATGTTCAGAGTTTTGTTTGAGTTGAGTTCAATAGCCTGATGGCTGTGGGGAAGCAGATGTTTCTGAACCTGGACGTTGCAGTCTTCAGGCTCCTGTACCTTCTACCTGAAGGTAGTGGGGAGATGAGTGTGTGGCCAGGATGGTGTGGGTCCTTGATGATGCTGCCAGATATTGGATAGTTCAATGATTTTTCCCCAGAGCATCGAAGGCTGAGTAATAATCTTATACTGTCGAGGTATATAAGATCATGTATACCTCTACTTCTACGTTTTAGATAAGGTGAACAGTCTTTTAGACACAAAAAAACTGGAGTAACTCAGCGGGACAGGCAGCATCTCTGGAGAGAAGGAATGGATGTAGTCTGAAGAAGGGTCTCGACCCGAAACGTCACCTATTTCTTCTCTCCAGAGATGCTGCCTGTCCCGCTGAGTTACTCCAGCTTTTTGTGTCTATCTTTGGTTTAACCCAGTTCCTTCCTACATAAATCTAGAGGGCATAGACGTAAAATTTAAAATAGACCTAAGAGGCAACTTTTTCAGTGAGAGGAAGGTGCATATATGGAATAATCTGCAGCGGTAGAGTTGCTGCCTTAGAGTGCCAGAGACCCGGGTTCGATCCCGACTACGAGTGCTGTCCGTACGGAGATTGTACGTTCTCCCCGTGACCACGTGGGTTTTCTCTGGATGCTCAGGCTTCCTCCCACATTTCAAGGACATGCAGATTTGTCGGTTAATTGGCTTCTGTAAAATTGTAAATTGTCCCTAGTGTGTAGGATAGAACTAGTGTATGAGGTTTGCTGGTCAGCATGCACTTGGCGAGCCGATGGGCCTGTGTCCACGATATATCACTGAAGTCTAAGGGAAGTGATAGAGGTGAGTACAATGACAACATTTAAAAGGGATTTAGACAGTTCTGAAAATAAGAAATGTTTGAAAGTATATGGGCAGAGGTAGATAAGTGGGACTAACTCAGTTAGGCAAGCATGGGCAAGGTGGGCCCAAAGGCCTGTCTCCATGCTGTCCAGGTCTATAATTCTATGCTACATGACTAAGAAATTTGCAGAGGATTTCAAAATTGCCATTGTGGTTGATTTTGAGGAAAAGAGTGCCAATGGGCTTGTAATTTAAGGTAGACAAAATTGCTGGAGAAACTCAGCTGATGTGGCAGCATCTATGGAGCGAAGGAAATAGGCAACGTTTCATGCCGAAACCCTTCTTCAGTGTTATTTACGTTTAGTGGGCCATCAAGCCTGCGTCAACCTGCAATGATCTGTGCACTAGTTCTATTCTACACACAAGGGACTAATTTACAGAAGCCAATTAGCCTGCAAACCTGCACGTCTTTGTAATGTGGGAGGAAACCAGAGCACTCGGAGAAACCCACGCCGTCACGGAGAGAACGAGCAAACACCGTACAGATGGCACCCAAAGTCAGGATTGAACCTGGGTCCCTGGCGCTGCGAGGCAGCAACTCTATCGCTGCGCCACCGAGTTGTTATGTAAACTTGTAGCTGGTAAATGGAATGTTATCCAGAGACAGTCGTGGAACGAAGGAGGGCAAATAAGAGAAGGGGTTATACATGATCAATGGCAGGATACTGAGAAATATAGAACTTCTAGCAGTGCATAATGCCTGATTGCTGAATGTAGTGAGGTTAGATAAGTTGGTTATGAAGAATATGGGCTGCTTGGTTTTATTGGCGAAGTCATGCTAAGATTGTACGAAACACAAAGACTGAATGCAATTTTGGCCTTGACACCACAGGATTGATGTGATGGTACTAGAGATAGTGTAGACTAGAGGAAGTTTACAAAGCTGTTGCCAGAGCTGGAAAGTTTTAAAGACAGATTAACAAAGACAGATTGTTTCAGCCAGAGCGGTTTTCTTTGAAACAAAGGAGATAGAGAGAAGATGTGGCGGAGGTGTATAAAATTATGGACGGTGTCATCAGGGCAAACAGAAAAGCATTAGCAGAAAGTTCAGTACATTCTGGATAGTTTTAAGTTTAGTTTAGTTTATAGTTTAGTTCAGAGATAAAGCGTGGAAATAGGCCCTTCAGCTCACCAAGTCCACGCCGAACACAATCACCCGTACACTAGTTCTATCCTCCACACACTAGGGACAATTTACAGAAGCCAATTAACCTACAAACCTGTACCATCTTTGGGATGTGGGAAGAAACCGGAGCACCCAGAGAAAACCCACACGGTCACAGGGAGAACATGCAAAATCCACTCGGTGGGCTGAAGGGCCAGTTTCCGCGCTGTATCTCAAAAACTAAACCAAACGAAATAGTTCCCTAATGAGCTCTCAAACAGCCTTAAACTGTCAGGAAATGGACCGGATGCTGGAAAGTGGGAGCCTGTTTGTGTTGCAAATTTCTGTGATAAGAGAGAGCACATGAGCGAAAACCGAGATAACTGGAAGGAGCTCTGGTTCTTGAAATTGACGAGGGAACGTGATTTATGACTCGGAGAGTCATTTATGACTCGGAGAGCTGGCATTGACTCGTAGGACCGAATGGTCTCCTACTTCAATATTAACAAAAAATATTCCCTGATGACTCCCACTCCTTTAAGCTGAAAACTAAAACTGTGCTAAAACAGAATTTTAAAAATATCCCAATTCAATATTCGTGACCAACCCACAATTGTGAAAAAAGAATTGCCCTGTAAAAATAACTTGCAGAGACGTTGACAGGATTAGAACAGTTGTACCCACCTGCTGTTTGGCGACACGGCCTATATTCCACATCGGGGCTGCAGGCACAGTCTTGCCGCAAGCAGATCCTCTGTGTAACACCGGAGAAACGGCATCATTTCAGTGCTTTGGGCACTGAATCAATCACAGTGTGCCTCTTCCGAGAACTGGGACGAGGTGTGCTTTGGCTTAAAGATTTGAAGAGAGGGTACCCGCAGTGATGTTAACCTCGTTTGTCTACCTTCTTAACCTCGTTTACATAACTTTCAGGTTCAGCTCAGATCAGTCTATTTATTTATTTATTATTATTTTTAAATTAAGATTATTAGAAGTAATTGTACAAGGAGAAAGTACTCGACATAACAACTATACAATATTCGTACTGCTTCAATTTTAACATTTTATAACTAATAACTTAATGGGAAAAAAAGGAAAGGAAAAGAAAAGAAAGAATTTCGAGAGAGGCACGAAAAAGAAAAAAGAAAAACCTCAGAACTAACGAAGAAGTGAAAGAAGCGGAGATATATCCCACTGCCCTTCCCTGCGCCCGCTCACCCGACCCTAATGTTGGTTTTGAATTTATGTTCAACCATTATGTTGTTGAAGAAATTCAATGCAAGGAGACCATATTTTTGAAAATTGATCTGGTTTGTCAGTCTGAAGGAGGGTCTCGACCCGAAACGTCACCTATTCCTTCGCTCCATAGATGCTGCCTCACCCGCTGAGTTTCTCCAGCATTTTTGTCTACCTTCGATTTTTCCAGCATCTGCAGTTCCTTCTTAAACATCCCTGATACCAGATATCGCTTTATCTGCAAACAACTCTCCCCAATCAACTTTTAACGATTCCTGCCGTCTACCACTGGAATTGGCCCCGTTCCAAATTAGCACTTCAACCTTTGGCCCAGTCCTTTTCTTATCCATTATTATGTTAAAAGCAGTAGAATTCTAGTCACTGGCTCCAAACTACTCCCCCAATAATATTTCATAATGTGACCTTCCTCATTTTCCAAAGAGCTCATCGCTGTGTTCCCCCCTTCGCCAGTAGATCTATCTAAAAGTTGAAAGTGAATGTTTTCCTGAACAAAGTCCACCCCAACCAGGCCCTTAGCACAGCGACAGTCCCACTTAACCTTTGGACTCCCCTCCCTGTTACAACCCTATTGTTGTTTTTTCCACGAGTAGTAGCTCTACTCAATAACCAAACGTCTGTAGCCTCCTTTTGCTCTGGTATTTTATTTAATTCACATGTTTAATCAATAATGTTTCATTATTAATGTTTTATGTGCCATTCCTAACTGTCACTGTGTGTCGTTCTCAGATGCGGGTGGAGCGCTAAGGCAAATTCCTTGTATGTGAATACTTGGCCAATAAACCTATTCATTCTTGCAGCTATCTGTGATCTCCTGATATATTTCCTCCTCTACACCATGCTGGACACTGAGAGGCCTAGACTACAATCACATCAAAGTGATCACCACACCAAGGCGTGGCACGGTGGCGCAGCGGTAGAGTTGCTGCCTCACAGCACCACAGACCTGGGTTCAATCCTAACTACGGGCGCTGTCTGTAAGGAGTTTGCGTGTTCTCCCCGTAACCTGCGTGGGTTTTCTCCGGGTGCTCCGGTTTCCTCCCACACTCCAAAGACGTGCAGGTTTGTAGGTTAATTGGCTTCTGTAAATTGTCCCGAGTGTAGGATGTGCTAGTGTACGGGGTGATCGCTGGTTGGTGCGGACGCGGTGGGTCGAGGGGCCTGTTTCCACGCTGTATCTCTAAAGTCTAAAGTCTGAAGATCACGTCTGCCCCAGAAGAAATCCAATGATCCAATAACTTGAATCCCTGCCCCCTGCCCCCGCTCCTCAGACACATTCATCTGCCATATCCTCACTGAATAACGGAAGCACGAAGGCCAAGTGGCCTGGCTCTGCTTCTGTTCTTTATACCTTAGTCAGTTTAATTTATTGTCCCGTGTACCGAGGTACAGTGAAAAGCATTTGTTGCGTGCTAACCATTCAACAGAAAGACTGTACATAGCAATGCATGATTACGTTGCACTACCTTGCACTAAACGTTATTCCCTTATCATGTATCTATACACTGCAACTGGCTCGGTTGTATCATGTATCGACTTTTTGCTGACGCAACAACAGCTTTTCACTGTACCTCATTACACGTGACAATAAACGAAACTGAAACTGATGATTACAATCGAGCCATTTACAGTGTATAGATACATGATATGGGAACAAACGTTTAGTGCAAGGTCAAGTCTGATCAAAGATAGTCCAAGGGTCTCCAATGAGGTAGATAGTAGCTCAGGACCGCTCTCTGGCTGTGGTAGGATGATTCAGTTGTCTTAGAGCACCATGCATTGATGGGCAGGATTAGTGTAGCTGGGACATTGTTGGCCGGTGTGGGCAGGTTGGGCCGAAGGGCCTGTTTCTGCACTGTATCACGCTATGACTATCACGCCCAACAGGAAGCTCTTTCATGCCTCCTGAATTAGAAAACTTATTCTAATTGCATTTACCTCCTTGAGATGCTGGAGTTTGGCTTCTGGCGTCTATATATCGCTGCACACTGATAAACGCCAGACCCGTGTGCAATTACGTTTTCTGTCTGGGTCGCAGTTTCTGTGATAAAAATAAACTACTTTGCAAATCTTCTTAACCACAGGACTGTGAATCATTTGTCCTGCAATTTGCTAAATAATGAAGTTAACACTTGCTTTACTTGGTTAAAAAGGAGTTCTGCTCTTAGATTATTCCCTAAATATGTATAGAGAAGGCAGGGAGAAGACCGTCCAGAAAGGCCAGTTCCTCATTGCTGAGAAGACCATAGAATCATCGAGTTTTACAGTGCAGAAACACGCCCTTCGGCCCAACTTGCCAACATGTCCCATCCACACCAGTCCCACCTGCCTGCATTTGGCCCATATCCCTCTAAACCTGTCCTATCCATATACCTGTCTAACTATTTAATAAACTTTGCAATGGTCCCCGCCTCAACTACCTATCCCGGCAAATTGTTCCACAAACTTACCACCTTTTCGAGAAAAAGTTACCCCTCAGGTTCCTATTAAATCTTTCCCCCCTCATCTTAAACATATGTCCTCTGGTTCTCAAGTGGAGGGGAGGATGCTACCCAATCCTGGACAATACAGCTCACCCCCTCCATGACACACCGGTCAACCTGAGGAGCACCTTCAGCCACAGACTGGTTCCACCAAGATGCAGCACAGAACGTCACAGGAGATCCTTCTTCCCTGTGGCTGTCAAACTGTACAACTCCTTCCCCTTCTGTCGTGGGGTAGACTGAGACTGACTCTCCTCTCCCCCCCCCCCCCCCCCCCCCCTCTCTCTCTGGGCAAGAGACTCCGTGTGTCCACCCGATCTACTCCTCTCATGATTTTCTATGTGTATCTTTAGCAAAACACAGAGTGCTGGAGTATCTCAGCGGGTCAGGCAGCATCTCTGGAGAACTGGATTGGCGACGTTTCGGGTGAGAACCACCTTCAAGACCTGACCTGAACCGTCACCTATCCATGTTCTCCACAGATGCTGCCTGACCCGCTGAGTTACTCCAGCACTCTGTGAAACGTCACCTATCCATGTTCTCCAGAGATGCTGCCTGACCAGCTGAGTTACTCCAGCACTTTGTGTCTTCTTTTGTAAACCAGCATCTGCAGTTCCTTCTCTCACCTCTTGTGTGTTGAACTTGGTGGTGAACAGTGATCAAGCAGGCTCAATAGACAATAGGTGCAGGAGGAGGCCATTCGGCCCTTTGAGCCAGCACCGCCATTCAATGTGATCATGTCTGATCATCCACAATTAGTACCCCATTCCTGCTTTCTCTCCATATCCCTTTTCTCCACTATGCCTAAGAGCCCAATCTTGGCTCGCTGGAAAGCACCTTCTGTGAGAGTTTTCTGCGCAATTTCCTGGTGCTTTGGGCAACTGTGTGTGTGTATCCTGATGCTGCTTTTCCTTACAGCTTGATGAGTCAGATCTAATGATAAAGAACTCATTCGATCTGCCTTGGTCTTGCTCAGCCAGTTCATTGCCCATATAAGGTCGATCGAGAGAGAGCTCACTCCAGATTCTTGAGATATCATATCTTTAAAAAAAATGTTGTGAAAAATGTGTAACTTCCTGAAAACGCTGCGTTCAATGTAAATTCCAGGAACTTGTGCTGACAAATCATTAAACCACAGGGCAATTGTGCGAAACAGATTGATACACCCGTTAAAACTAATTGCAAAATGGTATCTTATTGAATTTTAGCTCAGAGATACAGTGCGGAAACAAGCCCTTCGGCCCACCGAGTCTGCGCTGACCAGCGATCCCAGCATACTAGCACGATCCTACACACTCTTTAGGGATACACCATGGAAACAGGCCCTTCGGCCCACCGGGTCCGTGCCGGCCAGCAATCCCCGCACGTTAACACTATCCTACACCCACTGGGGACATTTTTTACATTTACCAAGCCAATTAACCCACAAACCTGTACGTCTTTGGAGCGTGGGAGGAAACCAGAGGACCCGGAGCAAACCCATGCAGGTCACGGGGAGAACGTACAAACTCCGTACAGACAGCACCAGTAGTTGGGATCGAACCCGGGTCTCTGGCGCTGTGAGGCAGCAACTCTACCGCTGCGCCACCGTGCTGCAAAAGTTCATATATTAAATTGGACACACAAGGAGCTGCAGATATTGGTTTGTAAAAATAAGACACAAAGTGCTGGAGTAACGCTGTGGGTCAGGCAGCATCCCTGGAGGACATGGATAGGTGACGCTTCAGGTCGGGATCCTTTCTCAGACAGGTTGTGGTGGGGGAGATAGACGGGTTGTGGTGGGGGAGACAGACGGGTTGTGGGGGGGGGGTTGAGAAAGCTGGATATGAGTTGAGGGTCGGGACAAGCCCGGCAAGTGCCAGATCGGTGGAGACAGGTGAAGACGGTATGATTGGTCGATCGGTGGACAAAAGCACGAGATGAAATGTTCTACCAGAGCTCTCCGACTTCTGCAGATGCGCCGTAAAAAGCATTTTATCGGGTTGTATCACGGTTCGGTTTGGGAACAACTTCATCCAAGACCGCAAGAAATCGCAGCGAATTGTGGACGCAGCTCAGACCATCACACCAACCAAACTCCCTTCCATCGACTCCGTCTACACCTCACGCTGCCTCGGCAAGGCCAGCAGCATCATCAAGGACCAGTCTCACCCCCGGTCACTCCCTCTTCTCCACTCTCCCATCAGGCAAGTGGTACAGATGTTTGAAAACGCACACCTCCAGATTCAGGGACAGATTCTTCCCAGCTGTTATCAGGCAACTGAACCATCCTATCCTAGAGAGCAGTCCGGAGCTACTATCTACCTCATTGGAGACCCTTGGACTATCTTTACTTGAACTTTCCTGCACTTAATCTTGCACTAAACATTAATCCCTTTGTCATTTATCTGTATACTGTGGATGGCTCGATTGTAATCATATAGTTTTTTCCGCTGACTGGTTAACAACAAAGGCTTTTCACTGTACCTCGGTACACATGATCTTAAAATAAGACATAAGGGTGTGTCAGAGAATTGCCTCTAAGGTGAAGGGGAAAAGATTGAATAGGAATCTGAGGGGTAACCTTTTCACACAAAGGGTCATAGGTGTATGGAACAGGTTGCCAGAGGAGGTAGTTGAGGCAGGGACTATCCCAAAGTTTAAGAAACAGTTAGGCAGGTACATGGATAGGACAGGTCGAGAGGGATATGGGCCAAGCGCAGGCAGGTGGGACTAGTGTAGCTGGTGCATGTTGGCCGGTGTGGGTAGGTTGGGCCGAAGGGCCTGTTTCCACACTGTATCACTCTATGACTCTACCAATAAATCAGATTTTGGATGTAACTATATTTTGGTCACAGAGGCAGTGAAGAGAGAGCTTTATCGTGCACCAATTGAATGAAGTTTACATCAGACACTTGGACTGATTGCCCGGTGGTTCAGCACTTCAACTCCCCCTCCCATTTCCAATCTGACCTCTCTGTCCTGGGCCTCCTCCATTGTCAGTGTGAGGCCCAGCGCAAATTGGAGGAACAGCACCTAATATTTCGCTTGGGTAGTTTACACCCCAGCGGTATGAACATTGACTTCAGATAGCCCTTGCTTCCTCTCTCCATCCCCTCCCCCTTCCCAGTTCTCCCACCAGTCTTACTGTCTCTGCCTTAATTCTATCTCTGTCCCGCCCACTCCCCTGACATCAGTCTGAAGAAGAAGGGTCTCGACCCGAAACGTCGCCCATTCCTTCCCTCCAGAGATGCTGCCTGTCCCGCTGAGTTACTCCAGCGTTCTATGTCTACCTGGACTGTTTAGTTGTGTTTCTGCTGCTTAAATATGAGAATCTTTAACACATAGAACACAACAGCTACAATCTACAAATGACAGTTTTGTCTAATTACAAATCTCTGAGGAAAACAGTTTATATCAACAACATCTCAGTTGAAACAGACACTGCATAAACATTCTGGCATCCAAGTCTATCTGTAGTCCTCAACATTTTATCTGCATTCATTAAATCTTTCCTGTCTTTTTTGTTCCAAAATAAAACACACCTGGCCAATGAAACCTTTGTAACAAGGTACCACAGGTGCTGGTTTACAAAAATAAAGACACAAAGTGCTGGAGTAACTCAGCGGTTCAGGCAGCATCTCTGGAGATAATAGATAGGCAATGTTTCAGGTCGAGGTCCTTGTTTAGACTGATGGAATCTGATCAGTGTGAAGAAGAGTCCTGAGCCGAAACGTCATCTATCCACGTTCTCCAGAGACGCTGCCTGACCCGCTGAGTTACTCCAGCACTCTGTGTCTTTTGTCAATCACGGTGGTGCAGCGGGTAGAGCTGCTGCCTCACAGCGCCGGAAACCCGGGTTCGATCCCGACTAAGGGTGCTGTCTGTACGGAGTTTGCACGTTCTCCATGTGACCTGCGTGGGTTTTCTCCGAGATCTTCGGAGAAAGACGTACTGGTCTGTAGGTTAATTGGCTTGGTTATAAGTGTAAATTGTGCCTAGTGGTGGGTAGGATAGTGTTAGCGTGCGGGGATCGCTGGTCGGCGCGGACTCGGCGGTCCGAAGGTCCTGTTTCCACGCTGTATCTCTAAACTAAACTACTAGGCTAAATCCTTGCATGGGCCAGGTTTATGGCAGAAAGATCACGGTTCTGAGGACGTAGGGACCCAGAATTTGAGTCTCCAATCATCTCCAAGTCTAAAACTGGATAATTTACATATACTTCTCTAAATCATGTCATGTGCACGTTGACTCATGAAGGCTTTTTTGCAGACTTCCATGACAAACAAAACAGCATTTAACCCTTGACTAGCACGGTGACCCCCTCCCTCACACTCCCCGTGATTCAAGGTAGAGACCTTCATCAGTGCTATGTTTAAGAAAGAACTGCAGATGCAGTAAAAATGTTCCCAATGTTGGGCGAGTCCAGAACCAGGGGCCACAGTCTTAGAATAAAGGGGAGGCCATTCAAGACTGAGGTGAGAAAAAACTTTTTCACTCAGAGAGTTGTGAATTTGTGGAATTCCCTGCCACAGAGGGCAGCGGAGGCCAAGTCACTGGATGGGTTTAAGAGAGAGTTAGATAGAGCTCTAGGGGCTAGTGGAGTCAAGGGATATGGGAAGAAGGCAGGCACGGGTTATTGATTGGGGACGATCAACCATGATCACAATGAATGGCGGTGCTCGCCCGAAGGACCAAATGGCCTCCTCCTGCACCTATTTTCTATGTTTCTATTCTATGCTGGGAACATCGATGGTGGACACAAAATGCTGGAGAAACTCAGCGGGTGAGACAACATCTATGGAGAGATTAGGCGATGCTTCTTCAGTCTGAAGAAGGGTCTCGACCTGAAACGTCGCCTATTCCTTCTCTCCATAGATGCTGCCTCACCCGCTGAGTTTCTCCAGCATTTTGGACAGTCTAAGGCTAAACCTGTTCTGGACTCTGTTAATGCTCTGGACAGTCTACTGGTACAGCACGAGTGTGAGAGTGCTAACACCACCAGGATATAAGAGCAGAACTGGGCCATTCGGGCCATTGAGTCTACTCCGCCATTCAATCGTGACTGACCGTTTAAGAAGGAGCTGCAGATGCTGGAAAATCGAAGGCACACAGAAATGCTGGAGAAACTCAGCGGGTGCAGCAGCATCTATGGAGCGAAGGAAATAGGTGACGTTTCGGGCGGTGGAAATAGGCAACGTTTCGGGCCGAAACCCTTACGGGTTTCGGCCCGAAACGTTGCCTATTTCCTTCGCTCCATAGATGCTGCTGCACCCGCTGAGTTTCTCCAGCACTTTTGTGTTACAATTGTGACTGATCTATAGTTTCATCTCAACCCCATTCTCCTGCCTTCTCCCCGTAACCCCTGACACAAAGGACATTTATGGTCACATACACCAATTGGTGCGGCGAAATTTGAGTTGCCATCTGCAGCACACCAATAAAATAAACACAACATTAAAGAATTTAACATTAAACATAAAAACGTCCCCCCACTGTGAGGGAAGGCAGCAAAGTTCAGTCCACTTCCTGTAAGTTCACCCGTGGTCGGGGCCTATTGAGGCCTCCGCAGTCGGCGCTACAGCAGCCCGATGTTCCAGGCCCTTTCGTCAGAATGATGGAACTCTGGCGTCGGTAGAACGCTCTTCAGCGGCTTGGAGTTCCGAGACGGCCGCTTGCTACCGGAGACGGCGGCTTCCAAAGTCCACAGGCCGCGCTGGTCGGAGCTCCAACACTGGCGACCCGCACTAATCAATGACCTGGATCATTAGCTAATCCCTCCGAGATTGGGATTTTGCCGGACCTTTTTTCAGGCTCCACTGAGTTACTCCTGCACCCTGGGCCATTTTTGCAAACCTGCATCTGTAGGTCCTTGCGGCTTTTATCAGTAGATGTGTTGACTGGCTTTCTACGTGACTGCACCAACGGTAGAGGCGACAATAAACTAAACGGAGACTGAACCGAGTTCAGTTTATTGTCACGTGTACCGAGCTACAGTGAAAGCTTTTGTTGCGCGCTATCCAGTCAGCGGAAAGACAATACATGATTACAATCGAGCCATTTACAGTGTATAGATACATGATAAAGGGAATAATGTTTAGTGGAAGATAAAGTCCAATAAAAAATAGTCCGAGGGTCTCCAATGAGGTAGATAGTAGTTCAGCACCGCCCTCTAGGTGGTAGGATGGTTCAG